>CAMPDV010000672.1:0-209027 GCA_946699065.1 Loxodes magnus
AATATGATTTTTTATTTAAAAAATTGCAAATTTCTTTCTTCTTAGTTCGGTTTGTAAATCTTTAGGATTTTTTACTATTTCCATTTTTATCTATGCGTTAGTAACTTGATTTTAAAAAGATAACTATATTTAAGATATTATCTTTTCAATAATCTATTGATCATATTTCTATAATTTTATTCCTTTACTATTAATTTAAGATTTTTGTTTTAAAAAAAAAATCAAAATAAAATTTTTGGCGTTTTGGAGGTATTTCAACCTATTTCCCGCCAACCTCTAGATTGATCTAGAGGCTAAATATAAAATCATTAAAATCTCTACAACTCTTTTCCTTGCTTTGCATGTTATCCTTGAATTCTTCTTTCACTAGATGCTAGATGTCTTATTTCTTGTAAATTTCCCCAAATTTGTTACGATATAATCTTTTACTTGATAATTTTAGTTGTTATTGTCCCTTCTTTTTGTTCTCCAAATACTTCTACTAGTTTCAATATTTTTACTTGAAATTGATAAATTTCTAGCAGTTTTTCCACAGATGCGTTTGAAAATTACAGTAATAACATCATTCTACTTGTCTTTTAGGTTGAAATCTTGAGTTTTTTTTCTTCAAATGCCATTGTGTCATTGCTTAGTTTTTTCAGTTCCATTTAATGCTGTAATTTGTACTGGTTTTTTTCTATTTTTTCTAACTTGTTGATTAGATATTTCTGCTTCTAGTGTTATTTTGTGATTAGCTGCTATAGTCTTGGGAAATATTTTAAAATGCGTTAAGCTTAGGTCATGAATCTCGATTCTATTCCCTATACAAGTTCTAGTTTTTCCATTAACTTCTTGTTGGCTTTCTTCAACTTTTTGACCTCTTCCTGGAGGTCCAGCATCATTTATTCAGTTAATCAAAGCTTATTTAATACTATATGGTGAGATTCGAGACTTTCGAGCGCATTTTATTTTAAGCCTATTTCTTCAGAGGTGGGATTAGTCTGATGTGTGATCTTTTTGTATCCTTTTACAAGTCCTAGCTTTTCTAGAATGTCATTAACTCCTACTCTTTCGAAACCGCGAAGAATCCTAGCTTAAATCTTTATATCTCTTTTTAAATGTTTTTTATAAAATAAATGTTATAGTTTTGGATTATTTTATCTATAAGTTTACTGTTGAAATAAAGTTGCTTCAAATGAATTTAGTAATTAAGATGAAAGTGTTCTTTATATAAAAATAGTTATAGACACTAATTTAAAAAAGAATAATAACAACATTAAGATAAAAATTACATTTTTTAAATGCTAAAATTCATTTTTTATATAGTCAATCGTTAGAATTCATTTAAAGGAGCACAAAAATTACAAAAATATCATAAAATGCAATTAAAGATTTAAAAAATAAATAGACTTTGGCTAGCCTTTTAGTATATTAATTTTCTTAAGGATAATATTTATTTAATTATGGTGTTTATAAGTTCATCAATTTATTATAAATAAAATCTTAATATTATATAATTTTTTTAAAACCGCCATAGTTGTTCGAAGGTGAACAACAAGATCATCTTCATTAGAGGTTGGGGAAGTTAAGAACCCATAATCGACTTTATGTCTTCCTCTGCTTTGGTTTGGCCTAGAGGACATAAGATTCTTAGACCTTCGGTACTGGCTTAGTTTATTTTTAATTATGGAACGAAAAAGAAATAATATTGCGAGCTTCATCAGAGGTGGGGAATTTAAGTAGCCATAATTGACACATGTCGTCCTCTGCTTTGATGATGCAATGAGACACAATCCTGCCATGTCCTTGGACCTCCAGCAAGTATTAAAGATTACGAATATTCTAAAATTATATCAGTATTGAACATTTTTATCAGTACTGAATAATTATACCAGTATTGAACAAGGTTTATCAGTATCTGATAATTTTATCAGTAACAAACATTCTTGTCAGTATGAAACATTTTTTTTTAAAGAGCTGCGCACCAACGAGAGTGCTACACGCTCTATAATCAAATTTATTTATAACATTTTATAATAGTATTAAAAGTATGTTAAATGAGAGAGATGAGAAAAGGTAAAAAATAATTTTTAACTTATAATGAATTAGCTTAATTTTTTAAATTTACTTCTGTTTTTCATTTAGTCTTTTTTCCAACCAATCAAGTCCTTCATAAAGGCCAAATCCATTAATAGCACATGTAGGTTGAACGTACCATTTTTCTTTCTTTCAATTAATTTAATTGTAACACATCAATTAATTATTCTACTCCCATAGCATTCGGTAAATCTTCTTTATTTGCAAATATTAAAATACAGGCTTTTCTCAATCCATCTTCTTATAATATTCTTATTAATTCTTCCTTGACATCATCCATTCTTTCTTTTTCATTGGTAGCTACTACAAATATTAATCCATCCATGATATCAATATGGTTTTTCCATGGAGGCCATATTTTATCCGATCCACCTACTTCCATGATTAAAATAAAAAATTCTTATATTCTACTGTCTCCACATTATATCTCATTTAATAAGATACTTTAATCGCTTCAACCAAGTACAAACTGTTCCTAAATTTTCTGATTTCCAGCAGCTTCATCTATCTTCAGCTTATATAATATCGTAGTCTTACCAGCTGCGTCTAAACCTACCATCAAAATTTTGTACTTTATTCCTCCAAATATTTTTTACTTTAAACTTCCTAAACTTAAACCCATTATAGCTTTTTTCTAATTTTCAACTCATATACATATTTTTACCTTAAGGGTCTTTTTAATAACTTTTCTAGACCTTTTTATTATATTTTTAATTAATATCTCTAAATTAAGTAAAGTTACTTCAATCTGACGTAATTCTTCGTCAATTATTTATTTAATTGATTTGATTTAAAAAGAAATACTACTACCCATAGAAAATATATAGATGCTATAAGTATTATATTATAATAGATTGCTGAAAAATATACTGCTATTTGGAATAAAGTTACTTATATGCCTAAAGGTATAAATATTGTTCTGAAATAAGTACTTCTGATTGGAATGATAAATGATAGCTATCATATAAATAATAAGCTTAGGAATAAAATGGATTAATCTCTTCGACTCTCAAAAAATTAACTTAGAAACCTAAAGAGAAAAGCGGCAAAAGAAATTTAGAAAAAATAATAACAATAGGAGGAGTCAAGCTCTTCTTCAGAAGGTAAAGTTATGGTAGGATAAATAGAGATAAGTTAACCTAAAAACGAAACTAATCAAAAACTTTAAATTTAATTAGACCAAATGTAAAAAGTAATCTCAAATTATGAAGAAACAACTTACAACTTAGGCGAAAAAATACGGGAACTAATGAGTAACATAGAAGATTAGAACAATGAATTACTAATACTTAGAAGATAACTTATTTGTAGCAAATTAATAACGGAAGAATAACTCCGAACTTAATCATAATAAAATTTTAAATACGACACAAAAATGGAAATAGAAAAAATACCAATAGAATTAAAAACAGAATTGAATCCAGAAAAAGAAATGATTGCTACAAGTTTCATTAAAAGATTAGAAAATATAGAAAATAAATTATCATAAAAAAGAACGAAATAAAGACAATAATACAAACTTTGTTGATGTTGCAAATCAAATCAACATATTTTAAAAAACTGTTGATAGTGAAAGAAAATAAACGAATAAGAGCAGAAAAAGAACATGGAGACAACTCAATAAACTATGAATAACTCCAACAGGGATCTACAAATAAAAGCTTTTTGCAAGACCACTTGAACGGTTACAGTGGTAACCTTCCACTTAATAAAAAGGTCGTGGATCACACCCACGTTAAAAAAGCTGTCCGCAGGAACTGGTTGCAATTCCAGAGAATGCAAAACTCTACTAACTTTAAGTATATAATTTTATTATTATGATAGCTATCATATTTTTATGAGTAAATTGGTTCTAAAATAAAATAAATAGCAAATATCTATATTTTTAAGCATAGTTTATAGTTATTACTTTTTTCGAGATTCCTCTCATTATATTTTAGTTATCACTCATCTTTTACAAAATTAGATTATATTCTTATAAATTTTACAGTTTTAATAGTAGAAGCACTTATAAACTTCTAATACAAAATTTTGATGGCTATTGCCATTATTTTCTATTCTTAAAGAGATTCTTACAACATATTCAAAATTTGTTTCCTTTAATACATCTAAACTACTCTCAAAAACATTTTTTAACTTTAGTTTCTCAACTAAGTTTGTTCCACTAATAATGTAGTCTCTACTATTAAAACTGATTGTTTAATAATTTTAATATTATATTATATATATATAAAATGGCTTCTAAGAAGTAGCAGAACTTTAAACAAAACACGTAAACAGGAAAATTCTCTAAAAAATAAAAAAGCAAAATTATCAAAATGAGTGAAAGTGAGAAAAATTAAAAACGTCTTTGCTTGAGAAACAATATTAATCATCATAAGAAATAGAAAACAAACTGGAACAAAGAATTCTTTAAATTTAATAATAAATTCAGGTAACACCATTTTCGTCTTAACATAATTAATCAGATCCTATGGAAATAGAGAATGAAGCCTCAAATTAAAATAAACAGTAAACGTTTATTTAAAATAAGTAGGAAATTTAAATTAAATAAGTGTTACAGGAATAATAGTCTAAAAGAAGAATAAAATGCTACGTGTGCAATAAATAACACCAATGAAAATACTGCTACTAACTAAGCGAAATTTAAAGAAAGAATAAATAAGATATTTTTAGAAAATTATTTAGGATATATCCAACATAAAGCGGAAAAAATTCTTTAATTAAAATCTTAATCCATGGATAAATAATTAGGAACGCTACGTGCAAGATAAGAACTATTCAGAATATTAAAGGATGGTGCACTAATGAAGTGCTACAACGCCTAACTTAGCCTAGAAGGAATTCAAGACAAAACTAATGGAGAAAAGCTGATAGAATAGGTCAGATGGCTGACTATTAAGGCTTTAATAAAGTTTTTTAACTTTAACTTTATTCTAATTAAAAGTTAAAGTTTTAATTAATTAATTATTTTATAGCATTTAATTCATAATTTATTTCTTATTAATTAAAATTTATTGCATTTACATTTTTATATTTAGTTTATTAGAGAAATTTTTTATTTAATTAATATCTTTTGTTTTTAAACCTTATTTTTTGATAAATTTAACAAAATTATGTATATTGTTTAAAAATCCTGAAAATTGGTAGTTAAAAATTGCATTAACGATAAATTATCTTTTTTGATATTATTTGATATATTTTATTTTTAAATTTAATTGAAATAAAAATGAAATTTGTTTTATTAATTTTACTAAAAAGATAATTTATAGTACTTTAAATTAAATTTGAATACAATTATAGTTTCTTTTAGATTTACTTTGTATGACCTTTTCATTTTACATTTAATATAAAATAAATATATTCTAGAAATTTTGTAACTTATTTTAAATTATTTTTTCATTTACTAGTTAAAAATATTTGATTAAAAGAATTGGAGTAATGTTAATTGTATTAATGAATATGATTTATTTTTTATTGAAGTTAAATTTTCCTTTTGATAGTTAAAAAATAAGATAAATAAAAAAACTTTAATTTAAATAAAATATTCTATTAGACAAAAAAAGTAGATTAATATCATCTAAAATATTAAAATTATTTGAATATAGTATTTTTATAAAGTTTTAATAATCCTTTTTATTATAAATATTCTAAAAATTATTTTTATTCTCTTTTATTAAATTTACTTTTTTACTAAAAATATAAATCTTTAAAACATATGAAACTAATTATTTTTAAGCTAAAAGTGTTTTAAAAGATGATAAAAAATTCATTTTTATTTATTTCCTAACAAAGCATTTTATTATAAACGATTAGTTAATCTTTCTGTTTGTGATTCTTTTTTCGATACTTATCATCAGTTTCTTACTTTATTTTTATATCAACTATTTTTAAATTTATTGTTTATTTAATCAGAAAATTATTTTATACTGAATCACTATAGGAGAAGAACTGAATGTACTAGCGAATTAGATTTTACTTTTAAGTTGAAGGAAGAACTATATAAATGATATTTACTTAAGCACCATATTACGATTATATTTTGGTTATTAACTTATTATAACTCTATATTACACTTACATCGTTTTATATGTATACTTACTTTATTTAAGATTTATTTATATTTATAGTTAAAACTTAAAATTGATTTAAAATTACCAGACATTTTTATTTTATACTTATTGACTACTTAATTTATTCTAAGCATAATGTTTGCTTTTTTAAATAGTTTTTCTTGCTTACTATTTCCAGATTAATTGATTTTACATTTTCACTTCTATTAGTATTTAGTTCTTTTATTACATTTTTATATCTTCTTAATTAAATCTTTTTATTATTGATTTATTTAAAATACTATTAACTAATATATTATTCTTTTTTTATTATCAGTCCTAATATTTTACAAAAACTTAATAAAAGAAGAATTGAGATTCTAGAAAAGGAGAAGCAAAAAGGAAGAAGATAGAAGAAATAGAAATAATTGAAGAATATGATTAGATAAAAACAAAATTTAAAATAATTACTAAGTTTCTATAATTAAAGGAAGCAGTTCTTACAATTAAAGAAGAACTCTCTTTAGTTTAGATTTAAATTTTATTATTTTACTTTCATTTAAGATTTGCTAGCTTTTTAATAGTTTACTTTATTAATTTATTCTATATATCTTAATTTTAGCTACTTTTTTAACTTTATTTAAATGCTTTTAAGGCTTGATAGTAAAATTCTTATTTATCTATAGAAATAATTAAATAAATATTTATTAAGCAATCATTTAAAATAACCATACGTGCTTGTTAGGATAAATAACAGAGTGAGGACTTCAGAACATTCCCTAACTTTGATATCTTATTAATCTTAATAAATATCAATGGAAGATAAATAGTATAATTTGATTTTTTCTTTACAATTATTTGCAAAAATATAGATAAAAAATAAATTTTTAATAATTATATTATATTTATGACTTTAAACAGAATCTTTATGAATAAAATGTTTTTAGACTAAAAATAATATAAGTATTAATGATTTAAATATTAAAATTTTAACATTGAAAAATCTTTATTAATTTATAACCTTACTCTAATAAAATATTTTAAAATAATTTTCATTTCTATGTTTCACACATTGCTTTTGTCAACCAGTCAAATCCTTCATTCAAACCATCACCATTTATTGCGCATAATCCTTGAATATTTCATCTTCATTGTTTCAATACATTCAATTGTAATTTTTCCTTTAACTCTTCAATATTCATTGCATTAGTTTAGTCTTATTTATTTGCAAATACTAGAATGCAAGTGTTTCTCAATTCGTCTTCTTTTAATATTTTAAATAATTATTCTTTAGCATCTTCTACTCTTTCTCTATCATTAGAATCTACTACAAATATCAATCCATTTGTGTTTATATAATAAGGTAATACTAAAGTATCTATTCTATCAGCTCCACCTACATCTCATGATTGTATTTTAATATTTTAATATTCCACTGTGTCAAAATAAAATCCTATTCTTGGACTAATGGTTTTTTACTTCACCTAATTTCAACTGATATAAAATTGTAGTTTTACCAGCTGCATCTAAGCCTATCATTAAAATTTTCTATTCTGTCTTTCCAAATAATCTTTTCCATAAGCTACCAAAAGACTATCCCATTTTTATGATGATTTAGATATTTTGCATTTATAAACCTTTGTATCACCTTTTGGGTCTTAATTTATTATTTTACTAGACCCTTTTACTTAGATATTTATTTTATTATTACACCATCAGTTAAATTAATAAAATCTGACGTCATTCTCAGTAATTTTCTATTTAAATAAATTAAGCTAATATTTGTTTGTATAACCTAAATAAGTTTATTAAAATCTCTATTCTTCTGATTTTAATTTAATATACACTAGTTTCTAAATTTATAGTGAAATAGAAAATATTTTTGAATCTATTTAGTTTAAATAAATGAGAAACAAAAAATAAAGGAAATATGAATATTTTATTAAGGAAAGTAAATATAAAATAAAGATAAAATTAGATAATTTTTTAAAAGTATATGAAATATCTTTAAATTAAGATTTAAAAAAGATAAATATGATAAATAAAAGTTCAGTGAAGAATATAGGCATAATAAAATAAAGTTAAACAATTTAAAAAGTAAGGTATAAATAGTGATTAAAATAAATAATATTAATCAATTTTTGACATTATTGGAAAGACAAATTAATTTAAAATTTATTTCTATTTTATTATATTTATTATTTTTATTTATCAACTTTATTGTATATTTTTTAATTTAATATTTACATTTTATCATAATTTTTTTTAATCTGACCTTAGATATAGAAATTATAGTGATTGCATTTTAGCTATAATTTTTATATTCGTTTTTGTTCTTTTTAATTAAAATTTTATATCTTAAAATAATAAAGTCACTAAAATAGAATCAATTCTACTTTTCACATATTGCTTTCGTCAACCAATCTAGTCCCTTCTTATAGGCCATCACCATTAGAAGCGCATAAAGCCTGAGCATGCCAATTTCATCTTTTGAGTTCATTTAATTATAATTAATCTGTTAACTCAGCCACACTCATTGCATTTGGTAAATCTTATTTATTGGCAAATACTAAAACACAAGCATTATACCTCATTTTTTCTATTTGATTGATCATATATTTATAAAGAGATTTTTAACTATTTTTAGATTAGTTATTTTAAAACAATTCGTAATACCTTTTATAAAAGGTAAATTTAAGCAATCTTATAGAGACATTTGCTTTTAATAATTTTGTTAGGTACCCATCAAGATGAATCTCCCACATCTGAAGAAAAGCCTAGAAAATAGGCTAAAAATATGCTGCCCTCATAGTTTCGAGTCTCACCACTTAATAATAAATAAGCTACGAATAATTGATTAAAGTGGTACTGGACCTCCAGGAAAAGGTCAAAAAGTTGAAGAAAGACAATAATAAGTTAATGAAAAAATTGACTTGCAATGGGAATAGAATTGAAACTTATGTCTTAAGAGAGAGAACTTAACGCATTTTGAAATATTTTCCAATAATAGAACAGTTAATCTCAAAACTAGCAATAGAAGCAGAAAGAACTGATTAACAAATTAGAAAAAATATAAGAAAACCAGTATAAATTGAGCGTTAAATGAAACTGAAAGAATAAGGAATTAATGATCCAATGATAATTGAAGGTGAAAATAACTCAAGATTTCAACCTAAAAGACAAGTAAAAAGATTTTATTACTGTAATTCTCAAACGATTCTGTGGAAAAGCTGCTAGAAGTTTCTCAATTTCAAGTAAGAATATTGAAACTAGAAGAAGTATTTGGAGAGCAAAAAGAAGAGGCAGTAACAAATAAAACTATAAAGAGAAAGACTATATAGTAATAAGTTTGAGGAAATTAACTAGAAAAAGATATCTAGTATCTAGATAAAGAAGAATTCAAGAACAAAAGGCATAGTAAGTAGAAGAGTTGCAGAGATCTTCAAACTTTTATTTTATGTTTCTAGAGCAATTTAGAGGTTGATGGGAAAAAGGTAGAAATACCTCCAAGAACGCCAAACATCTAATTTTGTATTTGTATTTATTTTTGTAAAAAGTCTTATATTATACCTTTAATTTCCTTTTCATTTATAATTCCATTTTAAATTGAAATAGAGAGAAATACTTATAGCTCTCTAAGAATAAAATTTGAATTATTTCAAAATTAAATACTAAAAATTGTTTGTAATATTCTCTAATTTAAATTAAAAAATAGCTAAAGCTATAAGATAAGAAGAATCTAGGTGCTTTATGCTATCAAAATTTAGAGAATTAACAATCTACTAAAAAAAGAATTATTCGAACAATTTTATTTTCCGAAATAAATAGGAAATTTAGTAAATAAAAGAGATAAAAAACTAAAAAGCTTTTGTATTCAATCATAGTTAAAAAAATTTGTTCTAGCAAAGAAATAATATTGAGGAGTTTTTACTTAGAACGTTTATATACATACGAAAATCATAAAATAAAACAAGATATTCAATGAGAAAGCTAACGTTGCTTGGTAATACAGGATAGCGAAGTAAACCAAATTGTGATATAAAAATAGAAGTCAAAATAAAAATATTGTCTGAAGGAATCAATAATTTTTAGAAGAAAATAATTTCAAAGGTCTGAGATAGTATACAGCTGTGATTCAAACTAAAGGAATATGAAAAAATTATTCAAAAATTTGTATGTTGTTTTAAGTAATTAAGTGGAATCTTAATCAAAAAATAAATAAAAAAAACAATTTTAAATAAGCTGAGATACATAAGATCTATTTTATATAAATTAAAAGTCATAAAATTCAATAAGTATTTATCTCTATTATATAATCGAAATTCGACTAAGATATCTAAATTATTGCAGCTATTTATTTTGTTAACTATTACCTAGCATAGAGTAAACATTTACCTAACTTTTGCTTTCTTGAGATTTTTTTTTAAGTCGATCATTGATTTAAAAGTAGCTTCTCTATCGTTTTATTATATCTCAAATATCTCTGATATTTTAATCATTACAATGTTTTTATTTAATAATTCGATTATCACATCATTCAACTCATATTCAATTGCATATCACTAGCATTTCAGTTCATGTAATAATAAATTTCAATATACTACATCTAAACAAAACATAAATTTCAGTATTCAGTATAAAAACGACTAATTTATCATGACATTTCTAATTTTATCCTATTATTTTCAATCAAATTAAGATAAACGTTTCCATTCTTTTAATGCACATGCTTGTGATATCTTTTTGATATTTTTCATGTATATATCGACCTCAAGTTTTATAAACGTATTTTCTTTTAATCTAACTCTTTTCCGTTTTTACTGAAATTTAAATCCCGGATGGTATCACTACTTTCTTTCTCAATTTTTTTAAAGAGATGATGTCTCGCTACATATCTAAAGCTTCGAAACAATCTTCTTTATCTAGCTTATAGACTGAAACAGGGTTGCAGAAATTTCATATTTTAAGATAAAATTAAAGTAAAAATTAGAAGTAAAAATAAAGGAAAACAAAAATAGTTTATTTTTAAATAAGCTTTTATAAAGAGTTATCATTTGTCGTGCACTTTTTTCTCTTGACTGTAATATGTTCCAAAAAATTTGTCGAAGATTGGTATTAGTGCTCCATAGTTAGCTATAATCTAATAATGATGATCGAGATGATACTTGTATGGGAACTTATCCCAATGTGACATTATAGCAACCATCATATAACTTAATGATATAAATACTTTGGCCCAGTAGTTAATAGGAAATATTAGTGTAGGGTAGAATGAAGTTGACATAGAAACATAAGTTTCTACTATGTGATCGAATGCAAAATTAGTTATTCCAATCATATCTTCAGGCTTTTACCATTAGTGATGAAACGAATGCCCGTAACGATATAAAAATTTGATATCATGTGATGCTCGATGTTATGTATACCACCAAAGTTCAAAGCCAAGCATTCATAATAGAATGTCCCGAATGACAGACTACAAATCCGTGCGACCCGTAGTGACTTTTGTTATGCCCTATAAGACAGTCCAATCAAGGAACGTTTGCATCAAAGATAAAACCAACATATTGACTGAAATAGACTTTATTTACTTTTTGAAACTATCGTTAGATATATCTTTATCTAAAACTTTAATAATGATAAAAAGGAAAGCAGTGATCGACGATATTGAAGCCAAGTCAACGATCCAATAAATGAGTCACATTGCCCAAGGAGAAGATACTTTAAAAAAGTTGATATTCTGTGCTATCTACTTTATATCTTCTTAGTTAGATCTTTCTGGATTAGTATAAGTTCCAATAGCATACAATGAGAGGAATATACTTGCGATCCACAGGTAATCAGTCTTCTTCTTCTAAATTTTTCATATTTGATTATAAATAGAGTGATATACCGATTTAGGTGGATCCACGTTAATAAATTTTTTATTTTATTTGCTCAAACCTAAATGTAGGTGGATACACGTTAGAGTTTTTTCCCTTCTAATAAAAAAATTAAAATTAATGATATTAAGTATTTAAAAAGCCTTTAAAATAAATAATAATATAATGACACTTAAAAAAATAAACGGCATTATATACATTAAAGCTATTCAAATGCATAAGCATAAAAACCTTTTTACCCTCAAATACTATATCATAAACTTATCAATCATATTCAATCATCTTTCCTAGCCTTCTTACTGAAATTACTTTTAATTTTTAGATGAAATAGCATTCTTTATACCTTTTTAATAATCCAAGGAATTTTTTTATTCTGTTTCGTTTCATTTTAATTAAAATATATATTTAAAAGGTTAAAAGTAGAAAAAAACTGAAAGTACTTAGTTTTGTCTACTTTGGAAAATTAAACCTAGTTAGATTGAAATTACTCCATCCAAATTAATTCAACTTCTATATTAACTTTTCTAGATTAGCAGTATACTAGAATTCATGCATCACTATAAGGATACAGGTTAGATTGCAACTAAAGGAGATTACATCCGAAACTGTCTGTTCTATATAATATTTCTAAAAAGATGCAAAGATTAAATAATAACTCTTTTGTATGTTTAACTATCACTATTTACTAGATTATTTCAAAAGATAGTAAATAGCAATATATATGGATAAAAGTCTAATACCTATAATCCATTTGCTCTTCCAAATTAGATAATACTTAAGCATTTAGAGAGAAAGGATTTTCTTTATATGACAAAACTAAAAAATTGCTTAGCAGTAGAAGATGTAAATTACATAAAAACTAAGAAAGGGAGTAAATGCTGAGTTTAGATCTTAGTAGTTTTTCAAATTTAATCAATGAATTTCAGTTTATAGAAGAGCATTGATTGAATCTTATGTAAAGAGTGCACAAGAAAGCAGTCATTGAGAAATCCTCTCAAGGGTTTCTATCTTTTTAAGCTATATAATACTTATGAATATCAATAGTAAGATATAAAACTTTCATAAGTAACTCTAGAATAATGCGAAAATTATACTTTTCTTATATAATCGTAAAAATAGCTACGCACCACCAAAGATAGAGTAAATTAATTAAGGAGAGTAAAAAGCAAAGATTACTTTTCTATTTCAGTATAAATAAAAAGCTAAGATTATATATTAAAAATGTTAATGCAAATGCCACTGAATCAGGTAAGCACACAATTATGTCCTCTTTTTAGGGATTAAGTATAAAGATACAATGCAAAGGAAACTGGAATCCATACTCCTTGTAACGGGAGATTAGATTTAATATCATTATATTTTAATTTAAATAGAAAAAACCTAAGCTGAATCAAAAGCGTATGCAATTAAGAGAGGAATAAGTAAAGATAGCAAAGTGATAGCTCATTCTATTGAAGATAATAAATTAAGTTTGTTCAACAAATATTTTAGAAAAAGTCTAAAATAAGCATATGTTTAAAGACTAATTAATGATATCTTAATCCAAACACCAATTTATCATTTTCAATATTCTCTCAAAACTAAAAAATTTCTCTAAGTTCTAAGGATTTAAAAGAGCTATTTAAGGTAACAAAACACTACACTAAGATTAATTAAGATATTATTATCTACTTAATAAAATAGATAGTCTAATAAAAAGAAGGCTAGGCTTATAGCTGAATAATCTAGTAATATAAAATTTAAATTGCAGCTAAAACTGAAAGATAAGAGCACTATATAAAGTAATTCACCATTAGAAAGCTTATAAATATAAAATTAAAGGGAGTTAATGTAGAACTTTTGAAAGCAAATAAATCATAATTAAGAGGAAGAAACTTATATTTAGTAATAGTCGATTAATTGAATAAAGAGTAATAACTAGATATTTAAACTTAATATTTATGCTATTAAAGAAACCTTTTAAATGTTTGGAATTCTACTAGTTGGAAGATAAGAAAGTAGTGAAATTAATAATAATCCAAGTTGTAACCAAGGAAAGAAAACTAAGCTTTATAGAGATCATAAATCCAAGTCTCATACTTAGAAATTTCTTAATTTTATTTTTTGAGATTATTGAGTTGAATCTGATGAAGTCAATATATAAAATTCCTTAAAAGGAGATATAATCTAAATTAGTCAGCCTTGTTTTGCTGCGTCTAATCATTAACTATAATAAAATTAAACTAAACAATGAAAAAGCTTTCTATCTCCAATATACCTGCAAATGGGATGATATAAGAAAGATAGGTTGTAAGGATATTTTGGAATCAATAAATGTAACTAAAGGATTAAGCATAATAAAAAGGTATATGATTAATATAAAAAAGAGAAGTTAGTATATAATAAAAGAAAGTATAAAACCAATTCAAAGATAAGGTCATTCAGTAATTTAGAAGCTTACTTATTAAAAATTCTTGCAAATTGGATCATAAAATAGATACTCTAAAAGACTAGAATTATAGTCACTTTAATAAATTTATTAGTTATATTAAAAGTTAAGAAACTGAAAGGATCCTAATTAAAAAGTACTTAAAGAAACTAAGGTAATAAGCCAAATATAAAGTAAAGGAATCAAATAAGCAAGTATAATCTGTTAAGAAGCTAAATATTTGGAAATTTTTCGAAAAATTGAAGAGCGCTAAATTGATATATTCTAGAAAAGTAAAATATATCTTAGTGCAAAAAAGAAAATATCATAGAAGACTTGTCTTAGCAGTATTTTAGATAAAGATAAACTCATACAATAAATTTCTAAAATCTAAGTAAACATCTTAGTTATATGATGAATAGGCAGATTCTTTGAAACTGGCTTTAATGTTCCTAAGTAAATTATAAGTAAAGTAATGTTTTGTATTTATGTAAAGAGCTTATAGTAAAGATTGTAAGATACACTTAATTAAGAATATTCAAATATAAGGCTCAAAGCTTATATATCCTTGTCTTAAGTAATTAAATAAATAAGTTAATGGTATTTATATTTTAAGAAAGATGATCAATTAAAACTAAAAACTTACACTTTTATAAATAAGATAGGATATTTATTTATAAGGAAGCATTAGCATAACTTTATAAGCAATTATAACATGAGCAATTAATATTAGCTTCCTACTAAGATAATAGTATGAAGTTAATTAGTTTAAAGCAATCTAAAGAGCTTAGAAAATTAACATTAATAAGAATGGAGAGATTATTTGAAGGATAAAAAGTTATGCTGGTATATTAAAGGATAACTCAAAGAAAGAGAAAACTATTTATCAGCTTCGTTATTCTATTTCATTGGATTGTTGGAAAACTAGAGATTAGCAGAGATTCATTCGTTAATAAACAAATTGATAGATAATCTTAGATCTATTGCCAAAAATACATTAAATAAAGTAAATTTGAATAGAATTTGATTAAATAACTTCTGATGCGAAAGATGATTGCAAATGCTTCCAAAATATCTTATAAGATAAATGAAATCATAAAGTTAGTTGGATGAATAACTATCTTTTAGACATTCATATCTTTCTTGTTCTGTTAAATGCTTAACCTTATAAATGAGTCGATATATAAAATAATATTCTAGTCTACCAATCTAGTAATTAAAAAACAGGCTTCTCATTTTAGTCAACAAAGCTAAATTTCTAGCTTTTATTATTATTGCAGTTTAATGTATTTAATTAAAGATAGTCCTTCAAGAAACTACCGCTATTGGATCTAATTTTTGCGCTATTTAAATCTATTTTTTAAATAAAATTTGACTTTTTTCTTACTTTTATAGAATAAAAAAATAAAGACACTGAAGATTGTAGCATCCTGGCTAATTCACTTATAATTTCAGCTGTAAGAAAAAGAAATAAAAATAGAAGTGAAATTTTAACTTTGATCATTGAACTAAGCTTATAGCAGATATTAAGGTTTTTCTAAAAATTAGATGATAGAATAAATAGCTTCAAAGGTAAATTTACTAACAGATTTGAGAGTCTTTTGTGGAACTGTTTGGAGATCTGAATTTTATACCAGAAGGAGAAGAAAAGCCAATGATTTCTTGGTATAGTGAAGAGACTGGATTAATATATTAGTAAGATAAGATTCAAAAATAAGAAGCAATCGATTCAAAAATTTGTGCTATTATTAAGAAAATTTGCTCTATAGAGAATAAAACTGAAAGAGTAAACCAAAGAAAAACATTAATTTTGCAGTAATAAAGCTTTTAAAGCATACTATTATAATCCAAATTAATTCAGGAAAGATAGGTAATAAATAAAGTGAAGTCTAGAAATTAGCAACAACTAGAAGAATGAATAGCGATGTTATAAATACAGACAGAAAGATATAGAAGAAATTAACATCCTTTGAGTAAAAACAGAGAAAGTAGAAGGGCATTCTTTGCATAAATTCTAGAAAGGTAATTGAAGCTAACTTTGACTATTTAGAAAATTATAAAAAATTACTGAAAAACACAGATCATAAACTATATCGCAAATACAGGATATGAAAGAATAGGCAGAGATAGGTGGAATTTACTATTTAGAGTGTAAATTTCTAAAGTACCTTTACATTAATAAATGAGAGCTAAAATAAAGAAGAAAAAATAAATTTATGAAAGATTTACTGATTTGTCGAGGTGATAAATCCTTAGATTTTACGATTCAAGGAAAAAACAGAAGCTAAGAGCCAGAAAAATAAAATTTTCTTTATTAATTTTAAGAAAGAAATATCAGAAGAGTAAGAGAAGTAGAAAATAATACAACTCTATTATTTACTAACTTTTAGTAAGCGAAAATCATGCTAAAAGTACAATCTTTTGGTCATAGTAATTTTTGTCCCATTACTTAATCTAATATATGCCTTATATTATTTAATTAAGTTTATAATTAATAAAAGAAGCTTAATATCAAATCATCAATCTTCCTTTTCTATTATTATTTTGACTTAATCTAGTTTAACTAATTATTACTTTTAACAAAGCGTTTTATTACTTTCTCTATATTATATTAAACAAGCACTATCAAGCTTATAATTATCAAATAAATGCTATTAAATACTTATTAGCAAATAAGCATTAGAAACCCTCAAAATGGAATTGATATTTTAGCTTTATTCCTACTTATATTATTTCTTAAGAATTTTATTAATCTTCATTTTTTATCTATCCTATTATAATTATTAAGTTATCCAGCACTATTATCCGAGTCTGCTTGCTAATAGCCTATGGGTATAAGAGATAATCCTTTCAATTCTTTAGAATTTTCCATCTGTTGGATAAATCCTTTGCGAAAATTCCAATACTCAAAGAATTTCTATTCTAGGAATTTGCTTGAAGGATCAAATTTTTTATTAGTCCTTTACAAAATGCCTTTAACCTTTTTAGCATTATATTGCTTAATAACCAAACATATAGTAAATGAAGCATACTAACTATTTCCACTTATAACTTAAAAGTCCTATATAGATTTCTAATACTAAGATACATGGTATTATTTAAATGTTATAAGTATCCTAATAATTAAGTTATATCATTCAAATCTATTATAGTTTTATTAAACTTATCATTACTCATTTAATTTAAACTTATATCTTTTTATTCCCGCCTCTTTTATAGCCTTATAATTCTTAACAAAGTACTAATAATTTGAAATAAATAAAGAAAGGTACTAAAGTTAATTTACTTTAAATATATTATATAAATTAAGCTATTTAAAGTTAATTAAACTTGATTTGATTCTATTTATATTAATAGAGTATAATTAACTTTAACCTTTTTTAAAGCTTAACTATCTTATTTGTGTAATGTATCTTAGATTATTTATTCGCTAATTGTACTTTTATCTTAGTTAATCATAATAGCTTAGTCACTTTCTTCTTTTTTATTTATTTTTAAAGCTAGATGTTCATATAAATTATGAGATATTTAATATTCTGGATGGAGATGTATGAAAAATTTATTGTTTGGGCTTGTAGTTAAATTTTTTTTAATTTACTGCTTGAGTGTTTGATTGATAATGTATTGCTTGATATCTCTGTCATCAAACTAGTTTCATTCTATCCTTAGATTAACCATCTTCAAGTATTTTCTTTCTTCTATTTCTGAATAATTACTAAATCTCCTATTTTAAAACCTGTCACCAGCAGAATATTTTTCTCCTCTCTGGTACCCTTAGAAAAGCTTTATAAACTAAAGGAATAATTAATTCCATTAATCAGCTATTTAATAGTTACCTCTTAGTTTGTTTTTAAGTAGCATTCTACTTCAATAATATCTTGATTTCAAGTTCATAAAGCTCTTTAATGTCTTCTATAAAAGCTACTATTTGTATCTAAATAGGGATATAAAAGCCTTACTCTATATATATTATAGCCTTTCTATTACTTTTATCTATATCCTAGACTATATATTTAATAGCTTTAAATTAAAGCTATTAAATATATAATACTAATAACCTGCTTTGTTAAAGCAAAGAGTTGCTAATAGTCTTATTAACTGTAATATAATAATGCTAGACTATTAAAATTAGGATATAGGGATTAGTTAATTAAAGCTAGGTTGTTAATCTTATATCCTTGCTACTGTAATATCTAATTAATTGTCTATTTAGGTTAAAATAGTTTGCTATTAAAATAAGAAGCTTTGGCTTCTTTTAAGTATGCTAAGGTTAAGCATTATTTGTAGTTATAGTGAGTGAGATTTAATTAGGTTACTATGTTTGAATGGCTATCAGTTGAGTGGGTTCAAGATAAGGAGATCTAATAAAAGATTAGTCTAGAATAGTAATATGTGAAGCTTAAAAAATTACTTAAAGTCGTTGATTGGCAATTCCTCAGATCTTAGCATGGTGATAAAGGAACTATAATTGAAATGTCAGCAAGATAAAAAGTTAATTCTATCTTAATAAGAAGCTGCACTCTAAAAGACAGAGTATATATCAATTTCTATAGACCATATTTTAGTAAAGAAGAGAATTCTGAATGAAGCAAATAATGGACACTAAGAATGTGCTTAAAATCAAGATAAGGCGAGATATTTGGACAATCTCATATTTGTCATTAGTTGTTTGCCTGGTTGCATCTATAAATTCATATAAGAAATATTTGAAAGCCTCGAGTACTTCCAAACGAGAGATTCTTATTAGTGATGTTAATTTCTCTAAGGATTGCTAAAAATTATGAGCTCTTTGAAGAAGACTGTAGAGAACATTAAATTACTGCCTGCTTTCTACTTAATTTCAATGCTAGATTGTGATATGTTTACAGTAGGAAACGTTTGATAAGCCGAGAAAAATATGTGGGGACTAATCAAGCTTTGAAAGCTTTTTTTCGCTATATTTTGATGTATATAATATTAAGCTGATACCCTAATAAAAACCAAAGAAACAAAAAAAGATGAAATACAAAAATAAAGCATTCCCAGTATGAAACTTTATCTTTAAAATAAAATTACATCTTCAAAGATAGAAACGAAATAGACAGTTAATTTTTATCCAGACCTCGTTGGAAATAAGCGAGTAGATTTGAAAAGAAACTAAATATATTTTGAAGATTAAACTGATAAAACCATAAGCGGCTTAGAAGAATTCCTACTATTGAAGGAATAATTTGAGCTAAAGGAATAAAATCAAAGAAAAAATATAGGAATATCCCATCAATGCAAGACAATCGGGCTCCTATTGCTTTTAAAATGCTGAATATAACTGCCAAGTAAAGCTGACTAGTATAAAAAATTTTAACCTGTCTGCTTTCAATTTTATTTATCACAAGTTTAGTCTCGGTACTACGTTACAATGAGGAGTTTAATCAAGCAATATAAAGATACTAAGCAACTTTCTTTAAAAAAGAATAAAAAGCAAAAAAACTATCAATCTAAGCTATAAGATTTAAGGATTAAGGAACAATAATATCATTAACTTGCCTAATAAGTAGAATCTGAAGTTTAAAACGAAAAACATTAGATGGGTTTATTTTAAAGCTTTTCGTAAAAGAAAATAGATAACTTCATAAGAATCTTTTTAGAAGATTTACAATATTGAGGGCAAGAAGTTGATTTACTTTCAAAGTAGCTGCTTGCTTATATGAATCAGTTAAGATATTTAAGTTGTTGGTTCAATTTCTTTCAGCTTATCTAATAAAAAAATTTCTATTAAAGAAAGAAAAGTTAAGTGTAAGAGCAAAGAACTATATTTTAATAAGCAGTAAATTGAAATGATCAGAGAAGAAAGCAAGTTCAAGCAGACAAAAAAACAACTTTAAAGTACAAGACTCAAAGTTAATAAATCCATTAAAGTATTTAATTAATTATTTCAATCCTAGAGCATTACTAATTAAACTAATAAATTATTAAGATTACTAGACTGAGTATCTTTAATTAAAGATAGCTTAATTCTTTATAATACTTCTTATCTAAGTATCTTAATAAACTATTAAGATACTTTATAGCTTGAAATATACGATATATTTCATTCTAAGTTTTGATTTTCAAGACATTTGTTAATAAGTATCATTAAACTATTTTAAAAATAAAGTTTAGCTTTAATGCTTTTTATTGCGGTCAATATTTAAAATTTATTTTAGCTTAGAAATATTAGGAAAACCAAAATAGGGTAATATGATCTAAATGAAGAAAAGGGAAGTTAAGGAGAAAGAATTTAAAAGGATTAGGTTGATAATGCTTTTAAGAGACTAAAGTATGAATTTTGTTGTAATTTTGGGATTTAAATTTATGCCATTGCATAGTGTTGTAAATGGATCAGCAATCTCAAGTCTAAGATATTGCAAAGTTGGAAAATAAAGAAAATTATTTTTATATTCCTTAGAATATATAAAAGAAACGCAACTGAAAATTTTTTATTCAGGATAATCAAGAAAATGAAAAATTTAAAGAGTGCGTACAATTATTACTATACTTCTATATCAAATTATTCCTAATCACCTATTATCCTTTATAGTACAGGTCATCTATTACAAAATTCTAATATACTGCAGTACAACATCAAACTCATATCATAAGTACATTAGAATAATATATCAAACAAAGAGAAACATGTAAATCTTAATTGTACAACATTCAATACCAGCTTAGAACTAATATATCTACCAAACTTTTAACTAATACACATAATATAAGGCAGTTACAAAAATTAATACTCAATACGTAATCAATAAGTAAAACTAGCTAATAAATAGACTTTATAGTAAAATATTACATTCAACTAATATTACAAAAAAGCAAGAAAAGGATACATTTAAATTATTTTATCATATTAAAAAGTAATTGCCTAATATTTATTTGGAATCAAATTAACATACGTTATTATATAATATATTAACTAAACTAAGAAAATAGAAACTTAGCAAGAGGAATTTTAGAGAAAAGTTGAATATAATCTAAGATAAGTAAAAAAAGATTAACGGATAGTGAAAATGAATTAAGAAGTCAAATTTAGCGTAAAAATGTTTAAAATAATTAATTATATATATTATGCTTAATTAAAAGGCAAGCATAAGCTAAAATGATATCTTATTTAAAGCACTAATCTTTATTTAAATTGTATTAGATTGTATTATCTAATTTCTACTACTCAGATACTCACATAAATTAGCATTATAAATAAACTAAAATTAAGTTTCTAATTATTTTAATCAATCTATTTCAAACTAAAATTAAGTCTCTAGCAACTAAAAGCAGGCTAGCTTATATAATAGGTATGGATTAAACCTTTAAAAATTACTAGTTTTAGTATCTCTGTTAATATTAAGCCTTTAGCTTTAACTTACTTTACATCTCTTTAACTAAGACTAACAATTTATTCTATTTATAAGCTATTTTAGTATATAAAATTAAGGATCTCATTTTTAATAATGCTAGGTGTTGCTGTTAATAAAATTGAAGGTAGTTGATTATTAAAGAGCTAACTAGATTAATATGATTAAAAGCTAAATGAAAATCTAAAATCTATAATCTAATAAGATAAGAACTTCATTAAATCAACCAAAATAAATTACACCTAGAAAATTTATAACTAAGTAAAAATATTTAAGTTAAAGCTGCAAATTGAGATTGCAATTCTGATTAAAATTACCTTCAAAAGCTGAAAAATTGTATGAAATAGCTATTGCATAAATAAATTTTAGGAAATATAAATACAATAAAACAAAAGATTACATGAGAGGAAAAATAATAATGAAAAGAATAATTTAGAAAGAAATTAAGTTGCTATCAAATTAAAAGAAGGCATAAATCTATTGATCAAGTTATTTGTCTAATTTTTCTGCTACATATCAGCGCTAAAATAAAAAAATTAATATAATGCATGCTGAATATAAACATAGATATGAAAATAAAACTGCAAAAAAGGTTTAATAACCATAAATTCAACCAATACAAGTTTCAAATTAGTAGAACTTACATTCGTTATATCACTGTAGAAATTCGCATAAAGCATAAAAGAACAAGAATTAATTCTCTAATTGCGATTTATGAAGAAGTTATGATAATTTTAAGTGCGTGTTTTGGTTTATTTAAGCCTTTAGAGTTTTTTCAAACCTAAATATTAATTTTTTACCTTTATTTATTCTAACAAAATTAATTGCATATTTTTTTATTTCTTAAGTGTTTCTCAATTAAATTTGTACATTTTCATAGCTCTTCTTTTTCTTAACTTTATAATTCTTGCATTAAAAAATTCCATCAGCTGAGAAGTATAATATCTAAGAATAGATCTTAGGATATTAATATTTACGGATCACTACTAATTTATATAAACAGGCTATTATCAAATTTAGTACCTATAGGTATTAGCTTATTTTCTTAAATTTCTTTAATAATTCAGCTTCCTCTGATTTATTATAAATTTTACTTTGTTTATTAAAAGTTTCTTCAATTGATGAACTAATTAGTCTTATTATCTTACCAATTAAGATTTAAATTAGCTTTATGCTTCTTTCTTTTCTAAATTTACAAATACTTACTCTTTTATTATTTATACCTAGTGCAATATAGATTGTCTTTCATATTATTACAGTTCCGTCTTTTATAAGTTTTACTTCTCATCTAAGCTCCAATGAGATATTTCTATAGGAATGTTAAGTTGTATAGGTAAATATTTAGGTTAAAATTCTTTTATAAATATAGGACTATCTATGTTTGCTTACTTAAAAAGCTTAAATTACTTTATTAATTTTTAATAATTTAAGACTTCACTGTAATGAAGGGTTACTATGAACTCTTTTCTTGGCTCTATTTTAATAAATAAACACTTACATTTTATTAATTTTTAAATTAATTAAAAGAGGAAAAAAAGCTAATCCTTAGTTTATTGAACCAAGTAAATCATTATCAACTTAATAAAAATTACTAAGCCATTCTATTAGCTGTAGAGACTAACTCTTATTATAGATTAGTTATACAATCACCTAAACCTTCTATTTTATGATACTAATCATAAGCAAGTTGTGAACTCTTAGCTTGTAAGATTTAGGAACATATTTAATTCTTAATAGAATAATATAAACATTAGAAGTAACAAATTAACACTAAGATAAGAACACTTTAATAAATATGTATTATTATAACCTAATAATAATACAACTAAAGGTTTTAATTTCAAGCTCAAAACAAAATTCTTAAATGGTAACATGCTGAGATAACGATTCTTAAAAATAATAGGACTTAATTTAAAGAGATAATTTTTAAGCAAAAAAGAAGATTCCAAATAAGATGTTTAAAAGTATTGAAGTTAATTAAAGAGATTAGCTGAAAGTTGTAATTTAAATTAAGGGATTTTATAGAAGTTAATTCTCCATAGGCTGGAACATCAAGAATTTCAAAAAGCAAAAATAACTAAAAGGAAAAAGAAGTGGAAAAAGGAACAATTTATAGATATGAAATATTGATTTAAGCCTTAAAGTGAACTTGATTTATCTAATACCTTTAACATTCATAGAATTATTTAGAATAAGAACATTAGTTTGCTTGATTATCTTTTAATAATATTTAAATTTTAATCTTATAGCTATAAAGCCTTAGAGCAAAATGATAGTATCATCTTATTTAAAAATAAGAAGTGGATTAAAATAATAATAATAAGACTCAAGTTTAGATAAAGGGAATTAGTATAATTTTAAGAAAAAGGAGAATAATAATAGTAGAAGATTTCTTAGCTGAAAGTATTTCTATTAATATATTAATTGAATATCTTTAATTTAATATAAATCTTTATTAAATAAAAGAAACCTTCCTATTTCATTTAAATTAAACTAATAAAACACTTAACTGGGGACAATCAAAGTTTTAATACCTTCTAAACTTCACTAAAATCTTAACTCCATCTAAAATGACTGAAAAACTATCCCAAAATAAGGATTTGAGACTTAGCAAGTAAATAAGAATAACAATTATAATTTGCAAATAAGAAATTTTAAGTCATAAATCAAAAAGAAATTTATAGACATCAAAAATAAAATCTTAAGACTTTAAGACTTACTGAAGATATTGGAAATTATTCTTATTTGAAAAAGAAAAGGGATTAATTAGGCAGAATAAGAGTAAAAAACTACAAAAAATACCTGCTAAAAATAAAATCTAAGAAGTATAAAATAAACAAATAGGAAATATTATAATCAATTTGAATTCTGAATTTGAGAATTCAGAAAAATCTTTGTAAAACAAAAGAAATGCCTCATTGAATAATTACAAAAGTGGCAAAAATAACGAAGTAAGATAATTTTAGACCATAAAATGAGCTAAAGTCTTAAATTAAATAAATGGAAAGTAAAAAAATAGAATTTAGAGGAAGATCTTTAATGTATAGAATAAGAAAAAATTTAGGAAATAAGACTCAAATAAAAGCATCTAAAAATAAACCTAGAAAGCCAATTTTTATTTCTTCTAATAAAATTTTGTTAGCATGTATTGATAGAAAGGACCTGAGGGATTTTTAAGATCGATTTGACAAACTATGTAAGCTATCTTAAGGTAAATTAGGAGATTATAAAACTAGCGTTTGAATTTTGCAGAGAGATGAATTAAAATGACATAATAGAAGTGTTGAAGTTAAGTATATTTAAATGATTACCCTTAGCATTGTTTAAAATATAAAGTATATTACTAAGAAGCACTAACTAATATATAGATATGAATGGTTTGAATTATAAGGGTGTATAGGTAAAATAATAAAGTATTATAAACTAAATAAAGGAAATGATAATAGAAAGTTAAAAATAATAGCATTAGTAAGGTTATATAAGTAATTAAACTAAGGCTATATAACTAATATTAAGAAGCTTAGTATTTTAAAAGTAACTAATAAATTAATTATTCCTTTCTTAAGTTAATCTTAATCATAGGTATCTTATACTATTACTATATATTTATTAGCATTCTATTTATTTTTATTATTAAGCAATATTTCCACTAAAAGAATTAACTACATTAGCTGAAAATTATCTTAAAATAGTAGAAAGATACAAAATATTTTAAAATAATACAAGCAAACTACTAGCTTGATACACAGCTAGAATAAATGAATAAAAGAAATATAGATATAATCACTAATATAGCAAACTATGGTAAATTTATTTACCTCAAGTATTTAAATAGAGTCTTTATTTTGGATATAAGATTTAATAATAGAATCTACAACTTAAAACTTAATTATTTATAGTTCACATAACTAATACTTAAAATACAATTAAGCTACACTTATAACCTTAGAATACCAAAAACAAACTTACAACATTAAAACTAGAGTGCCTTATTATTTATAAAGAGCTAAACTTTTCCTTTCATTTAACATTATTTTTTATATTAACTATATTAGCTAAATCACTTTAATTCTTTAACTTTAACTAAATGCTTTAGATGTAATCTACCTTAATCACTTCTTTTATTTTACTTCATCTTACAATTTTAAAGCCAAATAAAATGCAAAATATTCAGAAAATTTAGTTTTAAAATACATTAAAGAGTTAGGGACTCAATTTTAGGCTAAAAAGCTAAAGCATTTCTAGGTAAGGAAAAGAGTATTGGGATTGAAAAGGTAATTTAAACGAAGGAAAGATTTGATAGATCAGTCAGCTGCTAATTAAGTTGAGGAATGCAATTATAATATAGGGATTGAAGATTATCAGTATTAAAATCCAATGTTAGAAGTGATAATTATTATTCAGTCAAGCTCTAAAGAAGATGGAAAACGAGTTAATTTTCAGTAGTAGCAAAAATATAAAGCTAAGAATATTTGTAATTTTTCTGTGAAGCGTAAACACGGAAAAACATTTTTGACTAGTCTTAAATCTTGATAGTACTCCAAGTAGAAAATGAAGACATTCTCTAGTTTATATTAGAACATTAGAATTTAAAAAAATACAAAGCTATGCTGAAAATGTTCTAGGTAGGAAAAAAATCGAAATAATTAATCGGAAGGGAAAACATCTAAAATCCGTCCTTTAACCCTACTAATGCATATGAGTGAGAAAGTAATTCTAAAAGCTACTCTCATAAGCAGCAACACTAGAAGAGACTTGGATTATTAAAGCATTTAGATTTAAATTAATTTTAATTGATTCTATAGTTAAACGATATGGTCTATTTAAACCTATCCTTACCATCTTAATATTAAATCTTATAGAGAATTTGAATTAAATATAGATTATCAGAGTAAGTACTTAATTACTTAAACTGTGTATCTTAATAATTAATTTGTAATACTTCTATCTTCTTATTTAAAATATACTTGAAACTTCAATTTATTAATTTAAGGTATATTTGACTACTTAATTATGCTTAGAATTAAAGAGACTAATTAGTAGACTTTAATATGCTAACACCAATTTTAAAAATGCTACGTCTTAATTTCATTCAATATGTGTAAATAATAAATTAATATAACTTGCTAAAAATATCAGCACATGGATCCTTTATATTTGAATATTTTTGTATACTCTAACATTCTTACTGCGTAACCGTAAATGTTCTTCTAGCTTTTTCCACTACCCTCATAAGCTCTTTGTAAATACAGCATAAGATCTTATTCATACAGTATTACTATCCAAATTTTTTGTTGATTGATCTTATACAAATGTTTCTGATAATAGACTAGGAACTTCAGGTTTTGTCGTTTATCTTGTGAGAATTCTTATAAATAATGTGACTGTTGTATTTCATAAAATCTATCTGCTAATCTGAAAATTCTACGTTGCAGAGGAATTTGCTGATTAGCTCACTTCTATCCATAATGACCTTTTTCTTTTGAGTTCTAAAAGAAGATTGAATATCTTATGTCTGTTTCTTTATCTTCATATAAATTAGAAATCCATTTTTGTTAAATAAGCCTTGGGTATTTATTTTGTTTGTACAAGGTTTTTCACTGATTGAAACTTATAACTCATCTTTTTCAAAACTTCATCTTAACTATTTTTTTCTTCGATGAATTGCAATGAATTCTAGTCTTGAGCTTAAATACTTACATTATTTTCATTTTCTTCAGATTTTTCCCGATCTTCATTATTTTCAGTTTTCTCAATTTTTTATCTACCTGCACTATTTTCAATTACTTCAGTTATTTGCTTACCTTCGATATTTTTGATTTGTTCAGTTTCTTCAATTATTTCTCTACCTATATTATTTTGATTTACTTCATATTTTTTTCTGCCTTCATTGTTTTACAGTTCTTCAGTTCTTACTTATTTTCGATATTTTCAGTATTTTCAATATCTTCAGTTCTTTCCCTTCGATATTTTCAAAATCTTCAGATTTCTCTCTTTCCTCATTTTTTTCAGAAGCTTCTTTGCTTTTATCATATTCTGGATTTTTTCTCTTCTTCAGCTTGCTCTAAGTATTATAACCCTTCTGCTAGCGTTAATTTGCTCTCTTTTAAGTTTCTATTTTCCTAATTGATATTCTAAAGAACATTTTTTTCCTTATATGCACAACCTTTCTAAGACTGAACTGCTTAAAATTAATTTTATATTACACCACTCTCAGAATACTAACTTTGTAACTTTTAAATTATATACTCACCACTTTTTATCTCCTCAAATACATATGGAGATAGAAAGTTTTCATATTGAATGCATTTATCTTCTCTTATCATGCTAATGAACTAGAAAGTTTTCTTTTAATCTTAGCATTCCCAAATTTAAATTTCTAGCTTTTAATTAAGTTTTCTTCTACTTAATTATTTGCTCTATCTTCACCTTCCTAGCACTGTAAAATACTACCGTATCCTCTGCCTTAAAATGATTGGTAAATGACTTTAATTAGTCAAGCTTCTATGAAACGTTACTTTGTTTTGAAAAGTTTTTACTTTTAATTGGCTTGGCTATTGTTGATTTGCCTTGTTGGAAATTTGTGTTGGTGCTTTTGACCATAAAGTAGTTTTGGTTTGAACTAGAGTGGTTTAAGGTGTTTATTGTTGTTTAAATATATTATCCTTTATAAAGCAATTTAGTTAGTTAGATAAGGATTTAAGTTCTTTTTAAGACTATTGTGTTCTTATTTATCTACAATTCTTTAAGATTGAAATTAATCCTGGTCGTTTAAGAACTGATTAGATAGTAGCTTCTTTGAGTTATTTGTTATTATTGAGGAAGAGACTTTAGAGTTTAGTTGCTAAATCTTTTGTATAGTAATTTACTCTATCACAGCTATTCTCCTCGCTTAGAATGATCTGACTTGCAGTTATAAAGAGGATCTGAGTAGGTTTGATTTAGTATCTAGCATTAAGTTTGTTAGTGGAAGTTAAAGGAAATGTTTGAAAAGTATGGTTGAAATAGTGTTGATTCTAGGAGTTTATAAAGGTATTATACTTGTTACATTTAAAAGCTAGATGCCTTTGCTGAATAATTTGTATCTGAATTAATTGTTTACACTAGTTAATTTGATCTAAAAATAGGATTTAGTTTAAGGATATAATCTCAAATAAGCCTAAGTATATAATTTCCATCTAACTATTTCAGATAAAGCTCGAAACTAAAACCAAAAAAGGATATCAAATTACTTTAAAGAAAACTTCATTGACTAGAATAGATAATAAAAGCATGTTGCTTCAATTATAAAAATAACAACCTAAGCAGAAAGTACTAAGGAAAGCTAAAATTATTGAAGAAAAAGCTAAAACAGCTTTTAAGGAAAGGAAATTAAGATTCCTTGCCAAAGAAAATGGAATAAAAGAAAAATACTGTCTGGTATAAGAGTAATGCGTAGAAGATTTTAAATTTAATAATTTTTAGTTCTAGAATTAATACTTGATGATGTTCTAAAATTATTAGAGGTAGAAAGTAGGATCAGTAAATTATGTACAATTTAAAATCTAAAATAGAATATATTACTTTGGTTTGTTAAAAAGACCCAAAATACCTTTTCAATTCAGAACAGCTATAACCTATTGTCATCTCAGTAGAGAAATGCTTATTAGATTGTTCTCAAGTTGTGCTTTTTGCCTATCATAGTAAGATGCAAGGATTATTGTAAGAGTTTAAAGTTTTGCGTTTCCTTTATTTCTTCTTGATAGTCTTCTCTTGATGTGGATTTAGTAATTGTGGAGTATTAATGTATTGCTTTTTGTTGCTTAAGAAAACTCCAGTATCTTAGTATCTTTAGTTAAAAACTGACTTTATGGGATAAAAGGTGAAGTGAGGAATTTAGGTTTGAATCATAAAGTATAGACTGAAATTTCTATGATTAACTACTTTAGAGTTTTATAATTTTGGATTTTGGGCCTTTTTTTAGACATGATGAAATAGAGGTAATAGGGATAAGTTGATCCATATTTGATAATTTAGTTAAATGTTAAAGTGATATCTTATAATTTTTTAGTGTTAATCCTATAAGATTATTAGTCTGCTGTTTTGTAATTTTGAAGCATTGTTTTTTTATTTGAATGAGTGATCTTAAGACCATTTGACTAAATTGGTATTTAGTTGAGATTATTGGGATGTTGACTATTTATAATATAAAGTTTTGTTCTGGTAGCGTTGTTTTGCTTTTATAGTTTGATTAAAATGTTGGTTAAATTTTGATGAATTAAGGTGAAGTTAAGTTGGATATGGATATTTTGTATTGATTATTGATGACTAAAAGATGATAAATTTTGTATGATATTAGTTAATTACTTGGTGTATAATTGGTTTGATGTTATAAATTAGATAAATAGTTTGGTTTAAATATGGTTTTTATATTTAAACTAATAACTAAGAAACTAATTTTTATTTATTTTAAATAATTAAAATTTTAAATAACTAATTTGTTTGATTAAATGTAAGTGTAAAGAATAATTAATAACAGTAGTTTTTAAAGCATTTTTATTATTTTGTTTATCATTTAAAAGGGTTTATATTGAAATAAGGTAAGAGTCTTTTTATTTAAAACTCAAATAAGGTATGATTAATAAATGCATAGTAAAGTTATTATAATAAGGATTTAAATTCTTAGTTATAAACTTTTGATATAATCATTTATCCTTTTATTTAAAAGTCAAAACATATCAAATCATTCAAATTCTAAAACCTTTAATGGACAAAGACAGCTTTATATTTTTCTGCATTTAAGCTTAAAAATTAGAATTTTCAATAATTTAATTAATAAAATCTTATAAGTATCTTAATAAATCAATATTTTTATTATTTAATTCAACTTAAATAACCAAAATTATTAAGATCAGTTACTTTCATTTCCAAATTATTCAACTTAGTTATCAAAATTCAATCAAAACTAATATCATTTACTAAAACTCTTTTTTTACCAAAAATATTAACAACAACAAATCAGTCCCAACAATACCCCTTCTTCTATTTAAATACCAAATTCAACCTCTGCTTCTAAAAATTGCTAAACAACATTTCCTACGACTAATCTCAAGGTAATTCTTTAATATTTTAGACTTAACTTTGACGGGTCATTCGATTTATGTTAATTCTGTAGCTTTAACAAGTGACATGAAATCAATTGTCTCCGGTAGTTACTAAACGATAAAGATTTGGGATTTTCAGACTGGAAGTTGTACGAGAACTTTGACGGGTCATTCGGATTCAATTTGATCTATAGCTATAACAAGTGATATAGAATGAATTGTCTCAGGAAGTTCCGATTGTACGATAAAGATAAGGTCTTTCTCAACTGTTCTAGCTGTTTTTAATTTTCTTATTAAATCTATTATCTTATAGCAAAACTTATTTAGACATTGTTTAATATAGAATCCGTTACCTTACTTAAATGAAATTTAATTTGCCTTTATTTATTCGGGTCTTCATTGATATACCTTTGTTAAGCTTTCAATCTCTGCTTTAGAGTTGATTTTACATCTTTCAATTAGTTGGTTTTTTGTGATTATATCTAATTTTGTACTCAGAAACTACTATTATTTTGTAAGTCTTAAATTTTTGGTAAATTATAGTTGATAACTAGGTTTTATTCCTACTTCTTAAAAATGTAAAGTACTTGAATGTTTTCTGTTTCTTATGTTTTGAAAGTTAAGTTTGTTTAATAAAGCTTTATACTAGTATTACCTATCTGTTATAGATAAAGACTTATTTCTTTTATTAAGCTTATTGTTTTATTCTCTTTTATATTGCTTTAATTAGAACTTCTTAAAAATAAAGATTAAAAGCTATTAAATTAATGTTGTAGCTGCTATAAATTTAGCTTCTTTTAAGTGTCTTTAAGCAAACTTATCATTTTTAGCCTAATAAGATAAATAATTTATCTATCCTTTTTCTGCTTAAATTTAAATCTGGTTTAACTAACTTTTTTATTACCTTATTATTTCACTAAAGAGGCTTTTTCCTCCTCATCAACTTCTAACTTTATTTTACAGATTGAATATCATAAGAACAGATTGCAGTACTATTCAAAGTATTAAACTACGATTCTCTTTACTCTACTTATTCAATCTTGTTTGAAGCATCTATCTGTTATGATTTGCTAAGAGCTTTTCTTTAAGGTCTATTAACATCTAAAGAAGTGTTCTCAGAAAATGTATTAGCATTACTTGATTAAATAAAGCTATCTTAACTCTTAATCTCTTAGTTTTATTTCTACTAAGCTACTAAGAGACCTATCAGTAATGAGCTGTAGCCTAATATTAGTTGGCTAATTAATTAGTTTCTGTTGTTTAAGAAGAGACTAAGCTTTCTAATGGTTAGTCTTAGTTGTATGCTAGTTCTTAAAAATTAGTTTTGAGTTAGTTGGTGTGTGTATGCTATAGATTTGGTTATGATGTAAGATAGTTTTAGAGTAATTAATTGGAGGCAGTTAAACTGTATGGTATGATATTGGTGTAGTGATTTGAATTGATAATGAATGGTGTTGTAAAGTGGTTTTATCCTTATAGTGTATTGGTTGAGACTAATTAAGAAGTTTAGATTAATTTTAATTAATCTTAAATACTTAAGAGAGGTTAATTAAGCAAGATAACTTCTAATTTAATCTTAAGTTCAAAGAATCAACTTATTAATACTATATCAAATCAGTCCACACCTACAATCCTCATCAAAGTTATTCCAAAATACAATTCCATATAATACAGAGCTAACCTTATCTATTCCTTTTCATGTAGATAGGGAGCAATAGTATCTAAGCCTAATTTATAAACATGTAAAACATATCATTCATTAATATGTCTTACTAACCAACTTTCTATTCATATAACAGATTAACATTATCTACCACATTTAACTCCTATTAAACTAGAATCTATATCACACCATTTATATTTATTCTAGATTATATCTACTATTTATTAGTTTCAGAAAGCACCAGTAAAACATAATATTTATCCCTTTAGTATCTCTAATACCTTATCATCCTATTTATTATCTTTATGGCAAAACATCTTTATCTCCTCTTAGCCAAAATACCTTATTGTCCTTATAAATATGAAAACCATCGTTTCCATTCGTTTTAGATAGCTAGTTTCTAAGCTCTTTCTCAAATTTTTATTTAGCGTCTCGTATAAAATTTTGGATTTATTGACTCTTAGCTGAAACTTAATAACTTTCAGCAAACAAAATTAGGAAAATTATTTTTGCTTCTTAAATCCATGAGTTTGCTTAAGCTGCTTAAAGGTAACCAAATAATGTAAGCAAATACTTAAAATTTAGACTAAGAAATCTTTAAATTTAGATTTACAGTTATGCCTTTCAATATCAAAGATAGACTTTATTGCAATTTAGTGGAGAAATTGCTTTTTCGTAAGATTCTACTACAGTCAAACAAAAGTAAAGGAGAGTTTAAAAGCATGATATTAAAATAAATCAGCAGATTTTTATTTAAAGGTAAAAACTATGCTAGATAAAATTTACTTCGTAAGTGGAACTTAATACTAAACAGAAATGAAGCTTAGAAGTTAAATAATACTAAAATAAAAGTTTAAATATTGAAGTGTAATTAATCTAAGGAATAAATAGAATAAGTCAGACAATTATATCAATAAGATTTTAAGATATCTTTAACTTTTATAAGATATAAGCTTAATTTAGAAAGCTTAAGAATTATTACATTAAATAAAACTAAACTGATTATTTTCTTTATACGATAAAATATAAAAGCTATATATTTAATTAATTATCTATCATTTCAATAATTAATATAAGTTATATCTATCTAATTTTTGAATCCAAACTTGTTAAACTTTATTTTTCGCCTAATTTATTTAGATTTTATTAAATTCAATTTTAAAAGCCAATCTTTATTTTTATACCCCTTAAACAATAATTTACCTACTTTTAATTAATATATTTAATTCTTTAATAATTTATGTTCAAATTAGGAAGTTTATATTATAAAATTGTTATTACTTTATCTTAAATACCAAGTAACCATTCTTATTTCAAATATAAATACTAAAAATTAACTGTAAACCTTCATTTTGTTCAAAAGAGGATAAATTTATTAACGTTCTTTCGGATAATCAGGATTAATTTCTGCTCCTTTACACACCTTATATAATAATGTTTTTGGAACCGTCTAAATTGTTTCTTCCACTGAACATACAGCTTAGTATGAGAACATTTTGTGTTGTCTTATTGAATATTTCAGAAAAACTTTACAATTTTTAATTTTATTGACTGATAACCAGAATCTAGATAATAAGGTAGCATCTTCCACATTTAAAGCATTTATCACTGTTAATTATTGGAACTTTAAATTATCCTATATACATTTTATATAGGATAAATATACTTTAATTAAGAACCTGCCAAATCAACTATCCTGAGAAATTCTTTATTTTCTTCATAAGATTTAAGATTTTTAAATTTTATCCTAATTTGCTGTGGGAACTTACCATATCATTACTTCTCAACAAGATGCTTTTAATTCAAAAGAGCTTTCAGACTTGTTTTAAGATCATAGAGCATTGTTGAAAAGTTTAATTTAAACAGAAAGACAAATCTATAACGCTTTTACTCCATAATTTATGAATTCAAAAGGATTATCTCCAGTGACCACTCCTCTTCTTACAAAAATATCAATATCAGGAATACATTTTACTACATCAGAGCCTTTTCGTAATGCCAAAGGTCTCAATATTTTTCCTGATACACTGACATTAGGAGATCTTTACTCTCTAGTAGGGCTCTTCAGAACTTTTAATTTAATTCAAGGATTATTCATAATATTTAGCTGGTTCAATTAACCTTCATGTGCTAATAAGTAATATATTACACTACTTTTAGACAACTTAAAATTTTAATTATGTAAATTCTACTCTCTTGCATCTTTTTCTAAGTTAAAATCGAATATCACAGAAGTAAGTATTAATTTGAATGCTACCTAGAAGACTAAATTTAAAAGGGAAGTTTTATCTGCTAAGTATAAGGAGGCTAGGATTTAATAATCTGAAAAGAACGTTTCTAAAGATAAATAAATAAACGTGATTCTACCTTTATTAGGTTCACTACGATTAATAAAAAAACCAAATTTGGATTTTAAAATAGTCTAGAAATATTTCTTGCTTCGTCTGATCTCTTTGGTCATTTTTTTCTCAGTTTTTTAAATAAAAATTTATTACCTTCACTCTCAAAAATGTTGTATTTCTTTCCGAAGGCTAAAGTTAAAAGAGAATAGAATAAAATCCAATTCTTGTGCCAAATTTCACAATCTAATTTAATTTTATACTTAAAGATATAATTTGTCTCAGTCATGTCTTCAGGTTTTTCCAATTCCCGACCAGATTAACGACATAGAGGCAAAATTACTTTGAGACTTGGACTTCAGCACCCTAGTTAGATTCTGGTACCGATCGAGAGAACCCTGAAATATAATGGCCTGATTTGATATATGTGTATAGGAAAGTTTAGTAGTTGGTATTAAAGTATGTATTTTAGAGTGTATGATAGTAATAATGACTTGTATTTAGATATAGGTTAATGATAATTTGATTATAGTTTTGATTAGATAAATAGTAATCTGTACTTGTATAATTTAAATATAAGGATATATTAAAGATAGTTTTTTGACATTGTTGAATATGTTTTGGTATGTTATAAGCTGTATGTTAGTATCTGAATAATGATAATATTTGAATAATAGATTTTTAAAGATGTTTAGATAAAATTTGATTCTTTATTTATTTCAGCTTTAAAAAGAGCTAGTAAGGAAAATAATCTTTATTGTCAACTATATAGCTATAACTACATTACCATATCAACATCATATATACACTTAAACATACAAAAAAACTTATAAAAATACAACATTAATAAGTATAGATTAACCATATTAATAAGTAGTAACATATTTACTATAGATATTTAAACTACTTACATATAAAACTATATTTATTATCAATAATATTAATCATATCAATATTATTATTATCTCAGTTATGTCCTTTAACACTTCTATAACTCAACTTTTCTAAATCAATCCTCATTATTGAAGCTCTTTCTTATTCTATAGCAAAAACATATCCATAGACACCTCTTATTTTCATCTCCGTTAAAGCAAAGACATCTTTAAAAATTTAACTTTATTGCCATTATTATTTGTTTCTTTTATATATTCTTCTTGAATATTCTTTCGTAAATAGATTTTTTCAACCTCCGATTACGACTAGAGGCTCTAAAGAAACTATAGGACAAGCAACAGCTTCAGGAAGATTCAAATTTTACTTAATCCATCTATCATTCTATATGTTATACTTTCATATATCTTTTAAAGTTTATACTTTCTAATTTACACCTCCAATTGAATAAATATTTTATTCATCTTTATCTACTACTAAAGTTTACCAAACTATTTAAAATGGAAATTTAGAGCATTTTTATCATTTACTTTAGTTTCCTATCTTTAACTTTTCTACTGATTTTAAAGCTTGATTTATACTAGTAAATCCTCCAACCACATAAAGATAATTTTAAGCTACTTCTATTCCAAATTAATATCTTCCCTCATTTAGATCACTAAGTTTTGTATTATTACCTTCGAAATCGAACTATCAAGTTTCTTTTATTTCTTTATTTTAATTTTAGTTATATCCTCCAATTACATATAACTTATTTTAATATTCTATACTTTAACTAAGTACTGGAATTATAATTTAAACTTAGACTTATCGTAATTACTCAGTTTAAATGTTAAATAAACTTAATTTTTAAATTGTTCAATTAAAAAAGTGAATATAGTTAGATTGAATAAACTGTTGCTACTAGGTTAGTTTATGTTAATTAGTCTGTTTAGTGTTTAACTGTTGTTACTTAGTATTGTATTATAGTTTGTTTCTTATTTGTGTGATATAATTTGAAGTTAATTTAGGGTTTAGTACTAAAGGTGGTTATATAGTGGAATATAGTTAGACTGTTATAGTTTGGATTTGAGTTGGTTTTAGAAATGAGTAAATAGGGAATTAGGATGATTGTATAATATTTTAGTGTTATTAGTTGTAGTTAATGGTAGTGTATTGGATGATATTAGTATATGGTATAATGAGAGTATTAGTAATGTTAGATAATTTGGTTGTAATGGTTTTAGATTTTTGCATAATTTACTTCCTTATCTCTTTTAATTTCTATCTAGCATCTTAAATCTTTTATATGTATTATTAGTTTTAAAATATCATTCTTATTAAATCACTTTCTTAAGGTAAGTCTTCAAATCTAAAATGGAATCCTTTTTAACAAATAGGACATTACATTATGCCTTATAATCAGAACTGAGTATTCAAACACAAACCACAGTAAATATGTCCACAAGGTAAGACAGTTGGAAGAGCATTAGTTAAGTTGTAATCTTCTTAGCAGATTAAGCATTTTGGTAACGCTTACATTTTTATTATTATTTAGATTAAAAAAGCTTATAAAGGTAATTTATAACAGTTACCATCAAAAATTATAATTAACCATTATAAATTCAAATATCTATCATTACATACATACTACAATATTAACCTCTTATATCAAGTACCTATCTACAATCCGCACCAATACATTTTGCTAAATTTAAAAAACCAACCAGCTTTACAACTTAATCACATTTTTTATTATATAAATAACAAAAACATCTCTATCCTAAAATCTTTAAAAACTACTACGAGCAATGCACTAAAAAAGGGACACAATCTTTAACTAATCTTAATATCAAAAAAAGTAGCTAAGTTAGAACATTTACTAAGACTAAAGCTCTTTGAAAATCTTTAGAATGTAGGAAGAAAAGAATGAGAAAAAATAGACGATAATACGAAGCTCGGAACTGCTAAAAGATAAAAATTTAACAATTTAAAAAATTTTAGAAGAAAAGAACTACAACCAAAGACTCATTCCAACAGAAATGCCAGTAAATGAAATTATTTAGCATTTCTCAGAGATCTTAAGTAAGAATATGGTAAAAAAAATGAGAGTGTGAAAATCCTTAGAAAGGGCAGAACGAAGTTTTAATTCAAAGTTCTACTCAAAATCTTCTAGGAACTTCAGCTATATCCCTAAAAAGACTCGTTTCGAGAACTAGACCAAAGCTCTCAAGCAGAAACTATTTTTGACTCAATATTCAACCTTAAAATCTTCCGCTTTTAAAATTTATTACTAATAACTTAAGAATTTGATATAAATATGAAACAGAATGGAGTTTTTAGTCAAAGTTCTTCTTTCAATTTTTAAGTTTTTCAACTATATCCCGAAATTTTTTTTTAGAACTATACACTAGCTCTCAAGTGAAATGGAGTCTATTAAATAAGTTGTACTTTCATTCTTTAAGTACTTACGCTTATTCGTAACTCAGACGTATTTTGAGAAAAAGAACAGAGCAATCTAGAAAACGGATTCCAAACTTAAATTCTTCATAACGTATTGAAGTTCTTAAGCTTATCGTCTATCCATAAATTTTTTGAAAACTTGAACAGAGCTCGCAAGAATAACGGATTCGAATCTTAAAGTTCATATTACAGTTTTTTAGATTTCAGCACTTTCGATAATAAGATTTGCTTTAGAAAACAATCGAGCTCTAAAGGATACGGATTCCATACTCGAAGTTCTTCTTAAAGTCTTAAAGTTCATAAACTTAAACTCTACATAGATTTTTTTCGAGATTTTGATTAGAGCTCTCAAGGATAACGGATTCCAAACTTAAGTTTCTCTTACGGCCTTTTAGTATTTCAGCAACTTCGATTCTCAGTTCAAATTTGGAGAACTTGATCAGAGCATTTAACGATAAACGGATTCCAAACTTAAGATTTCTCTTACAGTTTTTTGCTCTTAAGCTTTGTATCAACAAATTTTTTTGGATAAATGATCAGTGCACTCATGGAAAACGGATTCCAAACTTAAAGTTCATCTTACAGTCTTACAGTCTTACAGTTCTAAGCTTTTCATTTATCTGTTTGTTTTTGGAGAACTGGATAAGAGCTTTCAAGGATAACGGTCTCCAAACTTAAAGATTTTCTTACAGCTTTATAGCTTAATCTCTACCCAGACTTTTTTGAGAGCAGTATCAGAGTTCATAAGTATTAACGGATTCACAGATTCCATACTTAAAGTTCTTCTTAAAGTCTTACAGTTCATTAGCTTTACCATTACTTAAATTTTTTTGAGAAATTTATCAGAACTATCAAGAATAACGAATCCAAACTTAAAGTTCTATTATAGTTTTTTAGTATTTTAGCACTTTCGCTTCTCAGTTCAAATTTTAGAACTTATCAGAGCTCTCATGGATAATGTATTCCAAACTTAAAGTTCTTCTTACATTCTTATAGTTCTAAAGCTTTACATCTAACTGTCTCTTTTTGAGAACTATATCAGAGCAATCTAGGATAACGGATTTTAAATTTAAATTTTCTATTATAGTTTTTTAGTATTTCAGCACATATAGATCTCAGTTCAAATTTGGAGAACTTAATCAGAGCTCTTAAAGATTAAAGGATTATGAACTCAAAAGTATTTTTATCGTCTTGAAGATCTGTAGTTTACCCTATACCCTGACCTTTTATGGCAATTGATAAGAGCTTTCAAGGATAACGGATTGCAAATTTAAGTTCTTCTTACAGTCTATTGTTCTTAAGCTTTATCTCAGCAAACTTTTATGGAGAAATTGATCATATCTTGCAAGGATTAACGGACTCCTAACTTAAATTTCTTTTCATATTCTTTTAGTTCTTAAGCTTTATATCTTACCTGTCTCTTTTCCGAGAACTTGATCAGAGCTATCAAGGATAACGTATTCCAAACTTAAAGATTTTCTTACAGTTCTTTAGCTTAATCTCTACCCAGACTTTTTTGGGAGCAGTATCAGAGTTCATAGGGATTAACGGATTCCAAACTTAAAATTCTTCTTTAATCTTTTAGTGTTTCAGCTCTTTCGATATTCAGATTTATTATTATTAAATATCAGAGCTCTCAAGGATAACGGATTCGAATCTTATAGTTCTTCTTACAGTCTTGAAGTTCTTAAGCTTTAACTTTACCCAGACTTTTTTGGAGAACTTGATCAGTACTCTCAAGGAAAACCGATTCCAAACTTAAAATTCTTCCTTCAGTCTTTTAGTATTTCAGCAATATGTTTGTCAGATTTATTTAAATTTAATGCCGAACACACGAATATCTGAGTCTTAACTCAAAGTTTTATTTCAGTACTTTAACATCATTAGCTTTTTCGATATTTTTATATTTTGGAACTTGTTCAGATCTCTAAAATATATCGGATTCTTCGCTTAAAGTCCGTTTTTTAGTTTTTAATTTCTTAAGTTTTACCTCTATCATACTCTTTTTATAATTAGATCAGAGCTATTAAGTATTTCTGTTTCTATTCACAAAAATATTGATTCAGTTTTTTAAGATTTTCAGCTTTAACGTAACTCTGAATTGCTTTATAAACTATTTCAGAACTCAAAAAATATCGGAATCTTCTCTCAGATTTTCTATTTCCGTAGTTTAACTTCATCATCTTTTCGATACTCAGAATAATTTTAAGAACTAGATAAGAGCTCTAATGTATGTTTGAGTCTTTACTTAAAGACTGCAGTTTTAATAATTGGTCAGCAATATGTTAATCAGACTTATTTTCATACTGTGAAAGGTTCTAAAGAGAATTGGAGTCTTCGCTCATAGTTTTTATATCAGTATTTTAACTTTATCAGCTTTTCGATACTCAGACTTATTTAGAGAACTATGTTGAAAGATAAAAGTTTGTAAATGTCAATCAAGCTTCTTCTTGTTCTTTCTCTATCATATATTTTTATTTATTGTCTTGATGAATATTGTCTTTTTTTCCTTCTAGAAACTCTTCTAAAAGCTCATCTTTGTAGTTCAAACATTTCAATACGCTTTTTTAGAATTTAGAATGAAAATTTTGATTAATTTGTCTATTTTAGGAATTTGATTCTTTGAAAAATGTTTGTTTATATAGTTTTAGTCATAAAGAATTAGTTTCTTCTTGTCTTTTTCTTTAAAAGCTTTATGACTTTCAAGTTCCTCAATAATGTCTGCATAGTATTAGCAATCAAAAATATGATCAGTTTCATCAAAGTCTTAGCCACATAAGCAAATAATGCTATATCTAACGTTAATGTGGCGATTACTAAGTTCTTATTGAAAATTATAAAAAAAAGTCCTAAGTTTATAAATAGAAATAGTCTCTCTAATATAGTGTTTATTATATTTGGTATAAGTAATTTCAGGAAATACACTTTAATTATTTTCTATTTAGTCTATAATTCTTTTTGCTGTTGGTATAAGTGTATTCCTAGAGAGACATTCCATTAAGAATTTATGTTTTATTTTTTATTCTGTGAGCTTATAAAAATCCATCTTACTCTAAACATGTGAAATGTCAAAATTATACAAATCGATACATTTCTTTATATGTTTCTAGTATGGTAAATTAAATTTAGTGCATTTTTCTAATAGAAAAGCAGTATCTTAGTTAGGATTTTCTTTGCTATATTACATTAATTTTTAATAATAGTGCATTAAATTTTTAGTTGCTATATGTGTAAAAGAAAGCCAGTTTAGGTCAATAAAGCATGACTCTTTGAATGTGAATTCTTAAGATCTAAATTCCTATCTTGAGATAAGTCTTTACGATTTTGTTATCTTGTTTTTTATTCCTTTAATTCCAGAAATAGTAGCTCACAGAGTAATATCACTTCCATATTCAACTTTAGGCAAAATAAAAGTTCTATAAAGAATTTTAAAGCTGAGAGGGGATACTAAAATATATTTAGAAAGTATTGCAGTAGCTTTTTAAATAGCTACTCTGTATTTGGTAGCTACTGCTGTACAATGTAATTTGTAATTTTATTTTATTCCTAACTAATATCCTAAATAGGTAATTTCATCTTTTTAAGCAATTTGAATCCCATTGATCTTTATATTAATAGAAGGTTAGCTTTCTTTTCATTTATTTTTTTAAAGATTTCTATTACTTCACATTTATCTACATTAATTGTAAATTTTACTCAATCAAAAACTGTAGATGTAGCTTGTAATAATTTTTAGGCATTTTTCTAGGAAGAAGACAATTGGATTAAGTCGTCAGCGAAGGCTCGTACTACGAAAGTTTTAGATAATATTGTAAATCCTAATTTCTTCTGATTATCTTCTAAATATCTTATAACAATATCATAGTATAAAATTGCAAGTACAGGTGCATGGCTACTTCCTTATAATACTCCATTGTTATATTTAATTGTTCTTGTAAGATACCCATCAATTATAAACTTAGCATCAACATTATCGTAAAAAGATTCTAGTGCCAATATTAGGTCCAAAGGTAGCCTAAGTCTTCTAAGATGATCAAAAAGTAATTTCCTAGATATGCTACCAAACATTTTTTCTACATCTATTAAAGTAGCAATTAATTACTTTTTATGGGACCATCTACGATGCAAGTCTATAATTTACTAAATAGTTCAAATTTGCTAAGTAGTGGAGCGTTTACGAATAAATCCAAATTAGGCTGGATGTAAAATGTTTCGTTCATAAATATAATTATAAAGTAGTTATGTTAGTGCTTTATCATAAATTTTAAGTAGACAGCTCAATAAAGCTATAGGTAGTCAATTACATCAATTACTTTTGCTTCCTTTTTTGAAAATCGGAAGAATGTTTATTTTTTCATTTCATTAGGTATTTTAAATGTTCTAAGCATGTTATTAATGAAACTTGTAATAATTTGATGCAAATCTTAACCTCCATATTTAATAAGTTCAGCTTTTAGACCATCATTACCTGTAGCTTTATTATTTGCAAGCTAAGATATAATTTTTTTAATTTCAAATAACGTAAAAAGAGGCATATTTTATAAATGACTTAATTTCTAATTTAAGATAAAAGATTTATTTCTAAATATTCCCTCTATTTTTATATTTGAGAAGTCAAATTCTATCTTACTTATTTTTGAATGCTTATCAAAAAAGTTAGTTTCCCAATTTTCAATAAATTGCTATTGTTAGTTAAAGTTAAAATTAATCTAATTACGAATTTTAGGGTTTATTAGATTTTAGCTTGCTTAAACATTATTTAAGCATTTTTGTTAAGATCTTTATGTTTTTCCTTAGCTTTTAATTGTTTTAATTTCCAAAATTTGTGAAGATAACTCTTATAAGATTAAATTTTAAGCTAGTAAAGTTTGGTAACTTCTTAATTATGACGTCCATACAAAGTTAATGCGTTCTAATATGCAATATTATCCTTTTTTGCTTGAACAAATAACGTAGCTAAGTAACTTGGCAATTGATAATAGTTTTTGCTTTGATTTTAAGATCCAAGCGCAATCTGAGCATTATAACTAATAAGATCGTAGATGAATTAGCAGTAATTTTCAACATGGTTTTAATAAAGTTACTAGAATTGATAAAATTATCCCAAAAATAGATTTTAATAATAGTTTCTCGTTTCCAAATCCTATAGTTTAGAAATTTTAAAGAGTAATCGTTATTGTTAATCTTATTCACTTCTTTTTAAATTATAATTTAATGTAATACTTAATGGAAAATTATCAGTATGCAAACCCTTGGATAACTTTATAGTGAAAGCAGCAGAATTTAAATGTGAAGTTGCCAAGAAGTAGTAATTACACATTAATTATTGGCTCTATGAATAAATGTGTTGGACTCATTATAATTTAAAATGATTAATTAATTTGCTTCTATAAAGTCTAGTAATCTTTAAGTATTATTATTGATTTGTGATGAATTATTACCGTAGTTAGGAATGAAGGCATTAAAGTTGCCACAAAGGATAGTATTATTTATGATATTATTAAGGTATTCATATACAATGTCCTTATAAATATTTGACTTTTCGTTTGTAGGCAAATAACATGATGTTATTATTAAATTTCCAACTCTCACGCTTATAAAATGTCCAGGAAGATTTGAGAAATCTAATTCATTTTAACAAGAATTAAGTTACTTTTTTACTAATAGACATACTCCGCCTGCGCGTTTATTTGCGTTTTAGTAATAGGTACGATATTGTTCTATAACAATTGGGCAATATGTTTATTACGTTCATTTTTCGTTTATTGAAAAAATGTCAAATTCATTATCAAGGATGAATTATTATAATGCGGTTTGTTTACTAGCTATTGAACTTATATTTACATGTCCTATTTTTATTTTCTTAGATTCTTGCGCTCCACCAGGGAGCTCTCCCTAATATATGCAAATATATTTAGTCCCTTATGAATCTCTTTAAATATGTACCAGTTCTTTTTTATACTCAGGGTACTGGTGGAAATATTAGATCAAAATGTAAATTACTTAAATCGAATAAGATTCTAGTAATTTATTGTCTATTTTAATAACATTTTAGGTACTATCTATAGTGCCTTGAGTTAATTCTTTATTAATTGTTATATACTTTCCTTGAACATTACTCATTTAATATTAGTTCCTCCTTCACGAACCTTGTCTGATAACGTTTTATAGTTGAGGAGGTTGAAAATTTTGTTATCGTATTATCTTTTCACTTTCTCTTTCATTTTTTCATTTAATAGTGCGTTTAGCTGGAGGATATTAAATTCATCTTCTTCATGTTTTCTTTTGAAAGGATTTTATTATTTGATAACAGTGCGATTCTAGTTTTCAATATAATTAATGTTTGTTTAGCTCATTTAATCTTTTTATCAAGGCTTGGTTTTTAGATCAAATAATTCTTTCATTAATTATTCATTAATTTCTTACTATTTTCTTAAGTTTTACTCAAACTTTTAATTGTTACAAATGAAGTTCATATTTAGCTAATGAAAGAATTACTGGAGTTTTATATAATTCTCATCAAGCAAACTTGTCTAGCAAAATTTGTTTTATTATTCAATTTTTATTGTACTAGATGTTAATTTCTTATTTTATTAATATAATTTCTTCTAGTTTTCTAAGTTATTCTAGATATTTAAAATAAACTCCATATTAAGTTAATGATATGTTTATTGAAGTTTTTAGTGATTTATATCTATAAAGTTTGTTTGAAAAAATTTTAGCTTTATTTCAATTTTTCAGTGTTAGCTTCAACTTCTTAATGTTATCCTTAAACTTAAATTTCCTAATCTTATTATAAATTATTTGTTTAGATAATTTTATTTTCTACTTTACATTTTATTTAAAGGTTTTAATCTGTCTAAATTTATTTATTTTAGCTTAGTAATTCCGTTTAGGTAGAATTTTCTGCTGTTTATTAAAGTTTGAGATAATATTGTTTTTATATGTCTATATTACATTTTTCTATGGTTAGTAGTTATTATATATTACAACTTTTTAAGTGTTAAATTTCATTATGCTTTTAAGATATCAATATTTGGAACTCCATATCTTTTTATTATAATTCTTCTTGAAACTCCATATTTTATTTCAAACTCTACTAATTTTATATTTTTAGCTGATTATTTAAAGTTATTAGCTTTATAGTTATTAGTCTTTATTTATAAGTCATTAATTTTAAATTATCAACTATTGGTTTTGGGCTTTAGATTCCAATAATTCAAACCCAATAGTCTTCTTTTACTAAGAGATTTCGTAATATAATTACTAAATGTAATCAAATTTAGATAATTATTTTTTATATAGCTCAAGTTCTTCTAAAACATCCTATGAACTAGATTAAGACATATACAAGAATTCATACGAGCTAGTTTATGTCGAAGAATTTTAAATGATTATTGTAGATTAATTGGATTTTTAAGGAACTAAGGAATGACTTCTAAACTACTCTTAAAATTTATCTATTTAATAGATTTAATTAATTTCATCAGTTTATGTAGTTTAACTATTATATTGAGAAATACAATCTGTTTAAATTCCTATCTCTTTAGAATTATTTTGCTTTTTTCCAAAAATTAATTAATTATATTTCAACTATAGTTATTACTTATAATATTTAGATTTTAGTATTTAATTTTAATTTTACATTTTCTTTCATTTCTTGAAAGTTTTATTTACATACATTTTGTACTTTTCTATTACTGCTTCATACTTACTTATAATCCTTTAATTAGTTTGATCCTGATTTTCTTAAGCTGATAGAAATTTTTAATTAAAATTAATTTGATTATTTTATATTTATTATTCAAGTTCTTTAATCTAATTTAAGAACTATTTTTTACTAGTTTCAAACTCTTATTCCTAGAATTACATTTGATCCTTTACTTCAATAAGTTAGGCTTAAAGTTATATGTTTTTGATTTCAAGATTATTTAGATTTTTTAGATTTTAATTTTCTTAATTCTTTTGGTTTAAAAGATTGTTGAATTTATAATTTGAGTACTATACATGATTATACTCTAAGTTTTAAGTAAATATGGATCATTTTATAATTCCGTTATTATTTTCATTTTGGTTATTTAAAGTATTTTTTGTATCTTAAATATCTTTATTAATCCCCCTATTATTTAAATTTCCTGAAGATATTTTTGATACCTTTTATTAAACTGTGGCGGCGAAATTTGCTTTCTTTTGATAAGTATATTTCTCAACTTTTAAAATGCGCTTCAACTGGTGACATTGCTCCAAGGAATATTTAAGTTATCTTAGTGTAACCTTAAGAAAAATATTTATTGTCTATTAGCTACATTGTTTTAGTATTTATCTTATTAAATTTTCTATTCATTTTATTTACTTCAGTTGTAGCGTTTCCAAATTCTAGATTTATGAAGGTGTAAACATCTGCCTATGCTTTTTTTATAAGATCACAGCTTCTTTATTGATAGATAAAGAAGAGTCACTAAGAATTTAAATTAGCGATTTTTAATTAGTTTTCATATTTTTTTACTTCTTCTTTTTTAAATAAAAAATGGAGATAGATTTTGTTAGTATAAAAACTAGAAAATTAAAGACTGGTATGGTAAATTATAATTATGGTTGAATATAGCAAGTATTTATTACTGTTACATGAAAGTGAATTAATTTCTAAATATAGGAAATCTAACCTATTTAAATAAGCATTTATAGGAATTACTTGCATTTTACAAAATAAATTAATTTTAATAATTAGAATTTAATATAAAATCTCTTTTTGAGTTGCATATAAACTTTTATTTAGTGTCCTAACTTAGTTTCTTTTTTATGGAAATAATTAAATCTAATCTTCAAATAATCTATTAATAAGTTTTTAGTCTACTAGTAGTTATAATTAAATATAGCTCCGTTACTTTTTATAATATTTTACTTTTAATTATGAAAGTAAGATTTTTTAAATATTCAATATTTTTAATTTAAGAGAGAGAGGAATAAGAGAAGAGAATAGTTTAAAAATGCATTAAAGATTCTAAACTATCTGTTTAATTATCAGTAATTTTATATTTTTCTTTATAAAATAAAAGCCTTTACTTGTTATGAAAAATATACCTAACATTACTAATAAGAAATTAAATTTGAATCTAATCGTTAATTTTTACAATAATAGATTAAGAAAAAAAGACTAAAAGATAATAAATATAAATTAAAAGAACTTGATTATATAATAAATAAAATGCTGAAAGCTTTATATTTAGCTTAGTTAAAAAAATTATTATTTTATTGATTGAAAATAAATATAATTGCTCTAAAATTTACATTCATGTTCTTAAGAAAAGCATAAATTTATTATTTATTATTTACTTTAATTCACTATAACTTATAGTTTTTAATTTTGCTTATAGATTATACTTTAAATATTTAAAATAGAGAAAACTGAAAAGACAAAAAGTAAAAAATTAAAAATTATTAGCATTTTTTAATGAATGATAGCTTACAAAATCTAATATTTTTATAGAAAGGAATAGTTTATGCTAATTTACTATGCCAAATAGAAAATTAAAATAACTCTTTTAAATTATTAATATTTAAAACTCAGATTAAAGATTCTTATGCTCATAAAGATTAAAGCATAGTTGCATATAATTATGTGAAAATAAGGCTTATCTGCTAAAAAAATAAAATATTAGTAACGTAGTAATTGTAACAAAAGAGTAGCTTTAATTTTAGCTTTTTAATTTAGATTTATTTATAATTTATTAATAAACTAATTATCTGTGTGGGTTTTCAAATGAGCTTAGAAGAAAAGTCTTTAATTAAGATAAAGTTACAAAATATTATTAGAAATTTATAATTAGTAAGAAAATAAGAAAACAAAGGCCATAATGTTACAAAAGAATAAATTAGAGTGTTTTCTTGTGTATCTTAATTTTGATCAGATTCTTTTAAGAAATTTCTTGGAATATGGATAAAGTTGTTTATATAAGAAATTTTTTATAGTAATTAAGTGATAAAATAACTTGGGCTTTATAAAATTAAGAACATTGTCAAAATAATGCAAATAATGCCTTTTAGTTTTTATGTAAATAGAAAAATAATGGAATTAAAAAAATAATTTACTTATATAATAACCAATTCTAATTAAATTAGCATAAAAAGCTTAATTAATTTAAAATTTATCTTAAAAGTAAAAAAGAGTAACAGTAAGAGAAAATAAATAAATCATATTTAAATTACAAATACAAAAATAAATTACCAAGTTTTACATTTTTATTTCATTTTGATAGATTAATAATTTTAATAACATTTGCCCTATAACTTTTAGTTTTCATTTTTTTAATTTAAATAAAGAAAATTTTTTCAGAAAAAGTAAGGCTTAGAATATAAAGAAAAAGCCTTTATAAAAATATGTTTGAAACATTTATTTTTATAATGATTCATATTAATAGAAAAATATGTTAATGATACAAAGAATTAATATATAATAATTCTGAATAAGTTAAAGACTTTTGTGAAGAGATAATAAAAAGGCAAATTTTTAAAATAATTTTATTAGAAATAATAAAGTAAAGCTTATTGAAGGTAGTTGAGTGCTCATGCTAATGTTTCTGTTAATTTTAATTAATTGAAAAAAAACTCTAACCTAAATTTTCCGGAGACTATTCATTTATTCTTTTCTGAAGTTTAAATTAAAGAAGATAATCGAATGTCGCATTTTTAAGTTTTTTAATCAAAAAGAACTCTTAAACAAATAACTATATTGATTAATTTTTGAAAGAAATATGATAATACATGAACACCATTAATAATTCGTAAAATTTCAATTTACCGTCATTAGAGAATTGTATCTTAAAACTTTACTTTATTTATTTAAACTTTTCAATATTCCAAGTGTTCCATTTCATTAAATTTGTTATTTAGTTACCTTTTTATTCAAAGATAACTAACGATAGCAATTATCTAAAACATTTAAAAAAGGTTTAAATTTATTTATTTTAATAATTATTTAATCTATTTTATTTATGATTTGCGTAGTATAAAATGTTAGCTTATGTTGTAATTATATAATGATAATATATACTTTTCATTTTATATTTTTGTTATACTTTAATTTAACTAAATTTAATTAATTCTTTAGATTGTCTAACTTAAATTTCTCTATTTATTATTAAGAGATTTTACCTGTGCTAATCAAGATTCCATAGATTCAAGAGTTGCAAGATATACAAAGAAAGACGAAGAAAAAGAGCGAAGGAATCTTAAAGGAATTAGAAAGAATTTACGTGATGATGGAAGGAAAAATTTACAAAAGAAATATTTTCCATTCAAGCTCCAGAACTCCGAAAAAATTGGATGACCCGAATTTTAATTTTAAACATCCAGGAGCGATCACTGAATGTCGGTGGAAATGAGGTTGAAATACCTCGAAGTCACAAACACTTTAAATGAGTATATTATTATTATTATTATTATTATTATTATAATGATTAAGATATAGAATTATATATTAGAAAAGAATGGCAGAAAATTTACATATTTTAGAAAATTAAAGAAAACTACTTAAATTTTAGAATTAGATAAAACATCATTAATTGATGTTGAAGTACAAAATTAGTCAAACAAATTAGAATGTATAATTAATACAATTTTACAGTTTAATGAAACAAAATGTATTAGTTAGAAAGTTTAAGAGAAATGAAAAAAAATGTCGATAAAAATAGCAAAAGACTGAGCTAAAATTAAGATTATATGCTAAGAAATTGGCTTTTTTATTAAAAGGAAATTATAAAAATAAGATGAAATTATAAATTTATATTGCCATTCATGAAACCTTAACTTCAATTATGAATAACCAATTAGGAGGCTTAGTTTGTATTAGATATTAATAACGTACTAAAGCATATAACCAAAAACTTAGTAAAAAGTTAATCTAAAAATAATGGATTGTAAGGAATTTGAAAATAGATATTTATTAAAACTCTTTTAATGTAGCATAGTAAATTAAAATGAATTTGAATTAATCATTTTTTCAATAAAAACAAAATTTTAGAAATAATGAGAAGATTGGAAAGAAAAATACTTTGCAAATGTTCTCATTAGATGTAAAACTTAGTCGAGATAAATACGCAAAGCCTAAATTTAATAAAAATTAATCTAATCTAATATCTAATAATATTTATCAATTTGAAAGATATAAATAATAAGCATTACTTTTTGAAGATAAATTATGAGAATATTATGCATATGACTCAAAACAAATTTTAATCCGAATCGTTTATTTGAGAGTAATAGCAAAGAATTAAAAAAATTATAACTTGTTATGAATTTTTTTAGAATAAGAAAAAATAATTACTATAAGAATTAAAAAATAAAAAATATTAATTTAATAAGTTACTTTTTTAGATGTAAAAAGTGTAGATAAAAATATTTTAACCTAAAATTGCGAAAAATAACTCGTTTCTATATAAACCTGTGACATTAAGATGATACTGATTGTATATTTAAAATAAATTATTTTACAGATAAAAAAATAAAAATGATTTTATTTGTATTAAATTGAGAAGAAAAACTAAAATTTCAAATTAGTAAAATATGCGAATAATAATGATTTATTTAAAAAATTTGAAACGGAGATTAAGATTAATTAGAAAGTGATGATGAAGTCGAATTTTAATATTTGGTACATAATTAATGGACAATTACATTTTCCAACAAAATTAGAAAATAAAATTACGAAAAAGGACTAGAAAATGAAAAATAGAAAAAAAAGTTAAGCTTTAATTATTAGAAAATATAGACATTCAACTCTAAACTAAATCTAAAAGTTAGCAAGTTAGAGTATTTAATTTTGCAAAGCAAAATATCTAATATATACTCTTTCATTAGAATCAACTGGAATAGGAAAATTTAAACTATTAAAATATTTAATAATATGTTACTATTAATTAAGTAAAATCCTGAAAATTACAAGAAATCAGCTAAACTTTTAAACGTATTAACACCTTATTCATTGCATAATTTACCATCTTTTAGTAATTTATTAGCTCTTTCAAAATAAAAAATAAAGATAGAGTGAAAATATTTAAAATAAGATTGATTATTAGTAGTAGGCTTAATAAATATGCTAACATCATATATTTGAAAATTTACAGATATAAGATTAAAAGAAATTGCTTATAAATAGGTCCAATCGGAAGTAACATTATAATATATGTTGGTGCCTTAGTATAAATACTGCCTATAAATGAAATTTAATTATATTGATTTAAAACTGTCAAAGATTGCTCAGATTTAATAGTTGGATTGTATGCTTTAATTAAATAAATATAGCAATTTACTTAGGATTAGAAATAAGATAATAAAGTAATAATTTTATTAAAATCTTTAAAAAGTAATAAAGGGTCTTATAGATTAAATCTATATAACTGTTTTGAGACATCAAATACTAAATTAATAATATATAAAAAGAAACTTTACTGCATCTTTATAGTAAAAAAGAAGCAAATGCTTTTAGTTTAGAAAAATTGAAATTAATTAACAAAACTGTTATATGCTAAAAATATAAAATTAAGGAAGCATTCAAATTATCTAGTATTCAGATTTAAGATTAGTAAAAAAGCATAATCACCTTTTTAGAAGTCTAAATAAAAAGGAATACCAATCTTAAATAAATTAGTCATTTATATTGGAAAAAATAAAATCAATTATGTAATAATTTTTGTGGCTTTTCTAGAGAAAAATAAAAAAAAACATAAATTTAGGATTTATCTATAATAGAATCTTAAAGTGAAAGAGTTTTAGATTTAATAAAGAAGATAAATTTAAAATAAATTTTTATTTTATTAATTTAAAGCTTGACAAGCTAATAGCATTAAAAATAATAAAATAAAAATAGATCATAAAATAAAGTAATTGCAATAAAAAATTAATGATATCATGTAAGAAATTAAAACTAAATAAAATGTATTAAAAATAATTATAACTGATTATAAGCAAAATTATTTGAATGAACTTATGAGAATTTATGATATTAATTTAATAATTTAAAAGTTATAATAACTTATAATAGGAAAATTCATTCATATTTTAATACATTTAATTTCTTAATCCTTTTTAATTATGCTGATTTAATTTTTTTTGCTATTTTATGAAAAGGCAATATATTTAAACTGGACATTTGTGAATTAAATGCATCTAAGTTATTCTAATCTATAAAAGGTTATTAAAATATCTATAATTTCGAATACATTATAATAAGTATTTAGGTTAACTTAAAAAATGTATATGAAAGTTCTGATTAGATTAGCACTTAACAACATAAAGATAGCCATGATTGAATAATATTTATTTTCTAAAACTTATAATAAAACTTTAGTAAATAATTAAACTAATTTCTATGTCTAGTTTATATTAGTATCTAATAGCTTTTAGTAAAATTACCTGGATAAATATTTTAAAAAACTATATTAAAAATAATCAATTTATTAATAATTTAACAGCATTTATTAATGAAAAAAAAACGATATTCAAATTGCTTAAATATCAAAAAAGTGTCTAGCAAAGTAATTAAGAGGAGACAAAATTTATACTTTATTAGTGTTTAATTGCTTTTTATTTAAATAAAAAGAAGTTTTATTCAAAAATGCCATAGGCTGTTATATAAGATAGAATATTAAGAAAAAAAAATCACATTATAACTAAAATAATTTGATGTTATTATAAGCAAGGTTTAATGGAAATAATTCTGAATGGGTTTGTGACTCTGATTAAGAGATAAAAAATGCCAATTTTATGAATAATCTTATAAGATATATTAAAGTAAGCACGTTAAAGGGAGTTTTTTACTCAAGTTAAAGTTCTTTGCTAATTTTAAATAAATTGAAAAAAGCCTAACTTAAATTTCCCAGAGACTATTCATATAGTATTTTCTGAAGTTTATATTAATGATGGTCATCAAAGCTTCACATTTTTAAAGATTTTATATATAAAAGGGATTTTCTATCTCCAGTGATTATATAAATTAAATTTTAAGAAACGAGAATAAATACACACCCTTAGTAATTCGTAGAATTTCAATTTACGGATAATAGAGAATTGTATCTCTAAAAAATAACTTTATGTGCTTTGACTCTTTCATTGTTTAAGTATTTTAATTATTTAATTCAGCATATAATTAACTAACTTAATAACAATAAGTTTAATTTAATATTAAGTTAAATCAGCTATTTACATTAAATACAACACAGTAAGTATCACTCATATGAACAACAGTCTAACTAAGATGCTATAGTATTTTCTTTAGTAAGTTTTTTGTTAAAAAAATGATAATAAATGATCTTTATTACTTTTCCTTTTATTGCTTTTTCATTTTTTATTTTCTATTTCGCTCTTCATTAGGTTCTTCTAAAGATAAACTATTGTGGAGTTTTTTATCACTGTTGAACACACCATCTATAGCATATTCAGAGGTCCGTTTAGTTTCTATGTGGTTATATTAACCATCTTTTTAAAATGAATAATAAATCTAAATTTGGTTTAAATAACTTTTAGATAAATGTAAACTTTATAATATTTGAATTTATTTGATTTATAATTATGTATAGTAAAAAGTACTAGCTTATGTTGTATTTCTATTATAATTTTATATATTTTTCAATTAATTATTTTTATTATATTTAAGTTAACTACTACGACTGAAGTATTGTAGAAAGCCTTTTTTAAACTTGTCTATTTCTTGTTATTATAAAACTGTTATACTAAAATTATTTTTATTATACCTTATAGGAAATTTTAATAATTTTAAATATAGAATTAAGTAAAATTTATAAATAGAAAAGTATAGTCATTCAACTGAAAAACTTATTTACAAAGAAATAACACTAATCAAAAAGAAAGAGGATGATGATAAATATTATTTTACTACTATTTTTAATATTAAAAGTAAGTTTAAAAATACTTCAAATAAGTTTTATCGTAATATAATAATATAAAAGACAAAAGTTGGTACTATTTATTGTTAGTTAAATACTAAATATGAGATATTATTATATTTAGAAATCAACTGAAAGATGGTTTGCTCAATAAAATATACTAATACTATTAAAAAGAAAAATTTTACAATTTTTCTTAAAATAAATCACAAAAATAGTTTTCTTCGTTTAATGTAATATTTTTGTAATATATTTCAATAATATCATTAAAATTTTTATTATACTTTGATTTTTAATATAATTTGCTTTTATTTTAGAAATTAAATTATTTTTATATTATATCTATTTGAACTTTTATATTCTTTAATATATTTTTCTACTTTTATATTTCTTGTTGATTAATTAATTGGCTATAAAATTTATTTATAAGTTAGAAAATTTCTTAATCACTAACATTTTTTTACTAAATTACGACATAATTTATATAGTTATTTTTGCTTTTTTAAATTATTAAAATTTTGTAGTATTTTATGATTTATTATTGTATTCACTGTGTTTTTGAGATTTTTCAATGCGGATTTGATAAATTATTTCTTTTTTCTTCTTCTTCTTCTTCTTCATGAAATCTATTTTTAGAATATTTAATGTTTTTATGAATAATAATCATGAGTTACTATTATATCTATTCGTTTAGAGCCTAAATATTTAACTTTCTCAACCTAATAACACATTTTGTTAATTTGTCTTTTCTGTTAAGTTCAAAATAAGTTTAAAATAGTTTTTATATCTTCTCAACTATTTTTTTTCTTATTAAATTGTATAAATTTAGCTAAATTTTTTCTTTAAAATAAAAAAGCGTCTATAAGTCTGTATTTTATATAAACTTTTATCTCACTTAACTAATAAAATTAATTTTTTTAATTGTACACTTCTTATTAAAAAAGTTTTCTTTCAATGATTCTTTGAACATTGTTTAAATTAAAATTTATCGTTTATAAATTTATTAATAATATAATATATTATCTATAACTTTAAGTTTATTTTAATAGCAAAATTATAATTTGCTATTAAAATTCTAAAAATAGACTTTGTTTTTTTTATTTTAATAATATAGTTTTGTCTTTTTTAAGTTATTTATTATATTTTTACAGAAAAAAGCATAATCTTTTTATTAGCTTTTAGTGTAAATTAGGTATTTTTAAAATTATTTTAATTTATATTTGTAAGAATTTTAACTTAATGCATTTATCATTTATTTTTCTTATATTTTTATTTTTAATTTTCTTTATCTGATGCTTGTCATGCTATATTTTATCTTTTTTGGCCTTTTTAGATATTTCCAATTCATTTTTTTAAACTTAAATATAAGTTAAATTTCATTTTATTTATTCTCTTCTTAAATTATTTGAGCTCAGTTGTTTTTATTTCTCTTAATCTAGTCTAATTTTGTGGGTTATTTAGGATTTACATTTTTATATCTCTAGAAGAGAATTAATTTTTATTTATTTTCGCTTTGTCTTTATCAAATATTTAAAGCTTAAAATTCACCTTATTATTTAAAGTAATTTTACATAATTAAAATTCTATTTTATATAAAGTTCAAATGGTCAGAATTCTTTCTAATTTTTCATTAATCATCAAAATCTAATTTCTCAATCATGACTAAGACAATTATAATTTTAATTTGGCTTATTCAAAATTGTTAACGCCAATATTACGCAAAATATTTTGCAGAAAATAACCGAATTCTATCATTTTGCTGCTTTAAATAAAGTTTAGAGTTAGATTTTAAATTTGCCCTAACAGCTGGAGTAAGTCAATTAGATCTTTTGTTATAAATAGGATTTTCACAGGATTATAAAACTAACGCGACTATTATCAAAAAAACATGTAGCATAAAATTTTAATTTTAAGCTTAAATGATTTTTGTAATTTATATTATTTAATTTTTAAAACTTTTTTAAACTTCGGGGTTGCTAAATGACTTCAAGCAATATAAATCATTCAAACAAAAGTTATTGACCTCATAGCTTGGTGATTGTAGTTCAATTAATATAGATATCTTTTGATTTTTTAGTGATCTTTATCTTAGTTACTCAAATCATTCTAACTTCGATAATGTCATGTTAATCTTCAAGCTGCATATTTTATAGATAGTTATTTTTTCAATAATACAACTCTTAGCTTGATGTTTATATCACTCTTTTAACTAAACTAGGAATATAAAAGATTCAATATTACTATTTTATAAAAGCATGCTTAATGATATATCTCTATTACTCTTATTAGTCTAAAGTTCTTCTCTTAATAACTAGAAATCTCTCAATCCCTATCTATTTTATCTTTTACTTTTTAACTTGTAAAATAGTTACCTAAAACAAAAAGTTCAAAAAGTATTTTATTATTTTTATTTCTTAAGAACTAAGTTTACTACTTTAAATTTTTATTTCTAGTTAGCTACAGAACTATGATATTTCAATTTTCATCTAAAACTTATTTTAATTTTTTAAATGATTTGAATTATTTTTCAGTTGCGCTTCAAAATTTAGGAAAATTTTTACTTATTGTTTGTCCTCGAAAAGTTAACTTGTAGTACTAACTCCTTTAAAAGTATTTGATTAATAAATAATTAAAGTTTTTTTAAAAGACATTTGATTAATAAATAATATTATAATAGATTAGTTTGAAACTCTTACTTTTCTTTTAACTATTTTGAAAACAATTCTATTCTAAGTTTCTCAGTATTTTAAATGTAAAAGAGTCTCTTTTTAAATAATTAAAAAATAAATATTTGAATTATACTCTAATAATATAAATAATAATCTTCTTATTAGGAATATTTGCAATAATTATTTAAAAGATATAAGATTTTTAATTTTTAGCTATTTGTTTCTCCAGTCTTCTAATACTATTATATTATTAGTAGTAAATATAAATTTTAAACCATTTTTATGAAAGGTTTCAACCTTAAGATTTTTTATTTTAGAGTTGAATCTGAAATACTAAAATTTGACTGTAATCTAAAATGCAACATTTGTTCAGGCTGTGATCGAAGTATACGATTTGCTTAAAAGTTTCTTTTTTTAACTTAAAATTATAAAGAAAAAATGCTTATAATAATTATTATAAGATAAATGGTCAATATGTAATATGTATAACTTTTAAAAACCTATTTTTTAGTATTTTTCTTGTTTATTAATTTCTCAAAAACCTTTTGTGCCAAAAATGTTTTCTAAATAATTAAAAATTTCAAGTAAAATTCTACTTAAGTAATTGATGCTAAAATTTACTAAATTGAATAGGAAATTTACATAAATCTATGCTAAATTATTAAAATTAGGCTCTTATAATTTCTCCAATTTGTTTACTGTAAACTGAGAATTTTCTTAATTCCTTTTCGTTAATTTATGGATTCTCTCTTCTTGATAAAGTTGATTATGAGTTGTAAAGAATATTTTTTAATAAATATTTCAGTATTATGAAGAACGAATATTTCAAATAAACACATTACTAAAATTTTTGAATCTATTATAAAAACTTAAAGCTATGGTACTAAATAAAAATTCCAGGTTTTATATTTAAAAACTTGTATAATAAATTCTAAAATAGACAGTTAAAAATGAAGCAAAAAGGTATATAAAGTATTTATTATATCAATTCATTTGCTAAATATTTAAATTTTAAAATAATATTTTCCTATTAAACTAATACTTGAACAAGAATCAGCTATTTAACATAATATAGTAGTATTGGAAGATAAATAGAATAGAAATTGGATTAGTTATAAATAAGAAACATTAACTTACTTTAAAATTAAAAAATACATTTTTGTTATGTCAAATAAATGCATTGGATATGTCATTTTTTCATATCTAAAGTCAATTTTAAATCAATTCCAAAATTATTACATTCAATATTTTAAATAATTAGCTTTAAAGTTGCTCGCTGTAACATTTTAATAATAAAATCAAAATAATTTAATTAATAAAATAAACTTAAATTAAGTTGCAAAAAGTGAATGATGCAAATATGATTTAGTATAGAGTTGATGATCTTAATAAATAAATATGTTGTTATATCATTTTATAATAGATACTTAAAAAATAGAATTTTACTAGTTGAAAGAATTTATGATAATGTTTAAAGAACAACTAAGATAGAAAAGTTTTAACAATATTTTAGAATTTATAGATTAATTTTAAATGCTAGAAGCTGATTAATGAAAATGAAATAGAGTGATGTATAGAATATTATCTAAAGATTAGTCGAATAACTTCTAAATTATTCATTATTTGCCTAATATCAAATTTATCTTCTTTTTACTTTCTGGATTACTGCTTTAATATTTTATATATAACTGATTTTATATCTTCACTAAGACTGATATAAAAGAAATTTTATAAAGTCTTAAATAGCTGCACTTTATATTTCATCTTTGTCATTTCAAGCTTTTTAATTACTGTATCTTTCTTTATTCTTAAACTACGATTCTACCTTTTTTTATTCTATAAATTTTACCTCGCTTATTGCAATAAATTTTTATATCTAGTTTCTAATTCTTTACTAGTAGTGTTCTTTGAATTCTTGATATTATTTAAGATTGAATTTAGATTGTTTCTTCTCCCAAATTATTTAAATTTATTTCATTGTCTGTAATATTATTTTTTATTTAAAAAATTGCAAATTTCTTTCTTCTTAGTTCAGTTTGTAAATCTTGAGGATTTTTTACTATTTTCATTTTTATTTATGCGTTAGTAACTTGATTTTAAAAATATAACTATATTTAAGATATTATCTTTTCAATAATCTATTGATCATATTTCTATAATTTTATTCCTTTACTATTAATTTAAGATGTTTGATTTAAAAAATACAAATCAAAATTAAATACTTGGCGTTTTGGAGGTATTTCAACCTATTTCCCGCCAACCTCTAGATTGATCTAGAGGCTAAATATAAAATCATTAAAATCTCTACAACTTTTTTCCTTGCTTTGCATGTTATCCTTGAATTCTTCTTTCACTAGATGCTAGATGTCTTATTTCTTGTAAATTTCCCCAAATTTGTTACGATATAATCTTTTACTTGATAATTTTAGTTGTTATTGTCCTTTCTTTTTGTTCTCCAAATGCTTCTACTAGTTTCAATATTTTTACTTGAAATTGATAAATTTCTAGCAGTTTTTCCACAGATGCGTTTGAAAATTACAGTAATAACATCATTCTGCTTGTCTTTTAGGTTGAAATCTTGGGTTTTTTTTTCTTCAAATGCCATTGTGTCATTGCTTAGTTTTTTCAGTTCCATTTAATGCTGTAATTTGTACTGGTTTTTTTCTATTTTTTCTAACTTGTTGATTAGATATTTCTGCTTCTAATGTTATTTTGAGATTAGCTGCTATAGTCTTGGGAAATATTTAAAAATGCGTTAAGCTTAGGTCATGAATCTCGATTCTATTCCCTCTACAAGTTCTAGTTTTTCCATTAACTTCTTGTTGTCTTTCTTCAACTTTTTGACCTCTTCCTGGAGGTCCAGCATCATTTATTCAGTTAATCAAAGCTTATTTAATACTATGTGGTGAGATTCGAGACTTTCGAGCGCATTTTATTTTAGTTTATTTCTTCAGAGTGAAACTCATTCCGATGTGTGACCTTTTTGGTATCCTTTTACAAGTTCTAGCTTTTCTAGGATGTCATTAGCTCCTGCTCTTTTGGAACCGCGAAGAATCCTAGCTTAAATCTTTATATCTCTTTTTAAATAATTTTTATAAAATAAATGTTATAGTTTTGGATTATTTTATTTATAAGTTTACTGTTGAAATAAAGTTGCTTCAAATGAATTTAGTAATTAAGATGAAAGTGTTCTTTATATAAAAATAGTTATAGATACTAATTTAAAAAAGAATAATAACAACATTAAGATAAAAATTACATTTTTTAAATGCTAAAATTCATTTTTATATAGTCAATCGTTAGAATTCATTTAAAAGAGCACAAAAATTACAAAAATATCATAAAATGCAATTAAAGATTTAAAAGGATAAATAGACTTTGGCTAGCCTTTTAGTATATTAATTTTCTTAAGGATAATATTTATTTAATTATGGTGTTTATAAGTTCATCAATTTATTATAAATAAAATCTTAATATTATATAATTTTTTTAAAACCGCCATAGTTGCTCGAAGGTGAACAACAAGATCATCTTCATCAGAGGTTGGGGAAGTTAAGTACCCATAATCGACTTTATGTCTTCCTCTGCTTTGGTTTGGCCTAGAGACATAAGATTCTTAGATCTTCGGTACTGGCTTAGTTTATTTTTAATTCTGGAACGAAAAAGAAATAATATTGCGAGCTTCATCAGAGATGGGGAATTTAAGTAACCATAATTGACACATGTCGTCCTCTGCTTTGATGATGCAATGAGACACAATCCTGCCATGTCCTTGGACCTCCAGCAAGTATTAAAGATTACGAGTATTCTAAAATTATATCAGTATTTAACATTTTTATCAGTACTGAATAATTATACCAGTATTGAACAAGGTTTATCAGTATCTGATAATTTTATCAGTAGCAAACATTCTTGTCAGTATGAAACATTTTTTTTAAAGAGCTGCGCACCAACGAGAGTGCTACACGCTCTATAATCAAATTTATTTATAACATTTTATAATAATATTAAAAGTATGTTAAATGAGAGAGATGAGAAAAGGTAAAAAATTATTTTTAACTTATAATGAATTAGCTTAATTTTTTAAATTTACTTCTGTTTTTCATTTAGTCTTTTTTCCAACCAATCAAGTCCTTCATAAAGGCCAAATCCATTAATAGCACATGTAGGTTGAACATACCATTTTCTTTCTTTCAATTAATTTAATTGTAGAACATCAATTAATTATTCTACTCCCATAGCATTCGGTAAATCTTCTTTATTTGCAAATATTAAAATACAGGCTTTTCTCAATCCATCTTCTTATAATAATCTTATTAATTCTTCCTTGACATCATCCATTCTTTCTTTTTCATTGGTAGCTACTACAAATATTAATCCATCCATGATATCAATATGGTTTTTCCATGGAGGCCATATTTTATCCGACCCACCTACATCCCATGATTAAAATAAAAAATTCTTATATTCTACTGTCTCTACATTATATCTCATTTAATAAGATACTTTAATCGCTTCACCAAGTACAAACTGTTCCTAAATTTTCTGATTTCCAGCAGCTTCATCTATCTTCAGCTTATATAATATCGTAGTTTTACCAGCTGCATCTAAACCTACCATCAAAATTTTGTACTTTATTCCTCCAAATATTTTTTACTTTAAACTTCCTAAACTTAAACCCATTATAGCTTTTTTCTAATTTTCAACTCATATACATATTTTTACCTTAAGGGTCTTTTTAATAACTTTTCTAGACCTTTTTATTATATTTTTAATTAATATCTCTAAATTAAGTAAAGTTACTTCAATCTGACGTAATTCTTCGTCAATTATTTATTTAATTGATTTGATTTAAAAAGAAATACTACTACCCATAGAAAATATATAGATGCTATAAGTATTATATTATAATAGATTGCTGAAAAATATACTGCTATTTGGAATAAAGTTACTTATATGCCTAAAGGTTTAAATATTGTTCTGAAATAAGTACTTCTGATGGGAATGATAAATGATAGCTATCATATTTTTATGAGTAAATTGGTTCTAAAATAAAATAAATAGCAAATATCTATATTTTTAAGCATAGTTTATAGTTATTACTTTTTTCGAGATTCCTCTCATTATATTTTAGTTATCACTCATCTTTTACAAAATTAGATTATATTCTTATAAATTTTACAGTTTTAATAGTAGAAGCACTTATAAACTTCTAATACTAAATTTTGATGGCTATTGCCATTATTTTCTATTCTTAAAGAGATTCTTACAACATATTCAAAATTTATTTCCTTTAATACATCTAAACTACTCTCAAAAACATTTTTTTAACTTTAGTTTCTCAACTAAGTTTGTTCCACTAATAATGTAGTCTCTACTATTAAACAGATTGTTTAATAATTTTAATATTATATTATATTATATATATAAAATGGCTTCTAAGAAGTAACAGAACTTTAAACAAAACACTTAAACAGGAAAATTCTCTAAAAAATAAAAAAGAAAAATAATTAAAATGAGTGAAAGTGAGAAAAAGTAAAAACGTCTTTGCTTGAGAAACAATATTAATCATCATAAGAAATAGAAAACAAACTGGAACAAAGAATTATTTAAATTTAATAATAAATTCAGGTAACGCCATTTTCGTTTTAACAGAATTAATTAGATCCTATGGAAATAGAGAATGAAGCCTCAAATTAAAATAAACAGTAAACGTTTATTTAAAATAAGTAGTAAATTTAAATTAAATAAGTGTTACAGGAATAATAGTCTAAAAGAAGAATTAAATATTACGTGTGCAATAAATAACACCAATGAAAATACTGCTACTAACTAAGCGAAACTTAAAGAAAGAATAAATAAGATATTTTTAGAAAACTATTTAGGATATATCCAACGTAAAGCGGAAAAAGTTTATAGAAAAAATTCTTTAATTCAAATCTTAATCCATGGATAAATAATTAGGAACGCCATATGCAAGATAAGAACTATTCAGAATATTAAAGGATGGTGCACTAATGAAGTGCTACACCGCCTAACTTAGCCTAGTAGGAATTCAAGACAAAAATAATGGAGAAAAGCTGATAGAATAGGTCAGATGGTTGACTACTAAGGCTTAACAAAGCTTTTTAACTTTAACTTTATTCTAATTAAAAGTTAAAGTTTTAATTAATTAATTATTTTATAGCATTTTATTCATAATTTGTTTCTTATTAATTAAAATTTATTGCATTTACATTTTTTATATTTAGTTTATTAGAGAAATTTTTTATTTAATTAATATCTTTTGTTTTTAAACCTTATTTTTTGATAAATTTAACAAAATTATGTATATTATTTAAAAATCCCGAAAATTGGTAGTTAAAAATTGCATTAACGATAAATTATCTTTTTTGATAATATTTGATATATTTTATTTTTAAATTTAATTGAAATAAAAATGAAATTTGTTTTATTAATTTTACTAAAAAGATAATTTATAGTACTTTAAATTAAATTTGAATACAATTATAGTTTCCTTTAGATTTACTTTGTATGACCTTTTCATTTTACATTTAATATAAAATAAATATATTCTAGAAATTTTGTAACTTATTTTAAACTATTTTTTCATATACTAGTTAAAAATATTTGATTAAAAGAATTGGAGTAATGTTAATTGTATTAATGAATATGATTTATTTTTATTGAAGTTAAATTTTCCTTTTGATAGTTAAAAAATAAGATAAATAAAAAAACTTTAATTTAAATAAAATATTCTATTAGACAAAAAAAGTAGATTAATATCATCTAAAATATTAAAATTATTTGAATATAGTATTTTTATAAAGTTTTAATAATCCTTTTTATTATAAATATTCTAAAAATTATTTTTATTCTCTTTTATTAAATTTACTTTTTTACTAAAAATATAAATCTTTTAAAACATATGAAACTAATTATTTTTAAGCTAAAAGTGTTTTAAAAGATTATAAAAAATTCATTTTTATTTATTTCCTAACAAAGCATTTTATTATAAACGATTAGTTAATCTTTCTGTTTGTGATTCTTTTTTCGATACTTATCATCGATTTCTTACTTTATTTTTATATCAACTATTTTTAAATTTATTGCTTATTTAATCAGAAAATTATTTTATACTGAATTACTATAGGAGAAGAACTTAAACTACTAGCGAATTAAATTTTACTTTTAAGTTGAAGGAAGAACTATATAAATGATATTTACTTAAGCACCATATTACGATTATATTTTGGTTATTAACTTATTATAACTCTATATTACACTTACATCGTTTTATATGTATACTTACTTTATTTAAGATTTATTTATATTTATAGTTAAAACTTAAAATTGATTTAAAATTACCAGACATTTTTATTTTATACTTATTGACTACTTAATTTATTCTAAGCATAATGTTTGCTTTTTTAAATAGTTTTTCTTGCTTACTATTTCCAGATTAATTGATTTTACATTTTCACTTCTATTAGTATTTAGTTCTTTTATTACATTTTTATATCTTCTTAATTAAATCTTTTTATTATTGATTTATTTAAAATACTATTAACTAATATATTATTCTTTTTTTATTATCAGTCCTAATATTTTACAAAAACTTAATAAAAGAAGAATTGAGATTCTAGAAAAGGAGAAGCAAAAAGGAAGAAGATAGAAGAAATAGAAATAATTGAAGAATATGATTAGATAAAAACAAAATTTAAAATAATTACTAAGTTCTATAATTAAAGGAAGCAGTTCTTACAATTAAAGAAGAACTCTTTTAGTTTAGATTTAAATTTTATTATTTTACTTTCATTTAAGATTTGTTAGCTTTTTAATAGTTACTTTATTAATTTATTCTATATATCTTAATTTTAGCTACTTTTTTAACTTTATTTAAATGCTTTTAAGGCTTGATAGTAAAATTCTTATTTATCTATAGAAATAATTAAATAAATATTTATTAAGCAATCATTTAAAATAACCATACGTGTTTGTTAGGATAAATAACAGAGTGAGGACTTTAGTACATTCCCTAACTTTAATATCTTATTAACCTTAATAAATATCAATGGAAGATAAATAGTATAATTTGATTTTTCTTAACAATTATTTGCAAAAATATAGATAAAAAATCAATTTTTAATAATTATATTATATTTATGATTTTAAATAGATTTTTAAGAGTAAAATGTTTTTAGACTAAAAATAATGTTATTAGCAATGGTTTGAATATGAAAATTTTAACATTGAAAAATCTTTATTAATTTATAACCTTACTCTAATAAAATATTTTAAAATAATCTTCATTTCTATGTTTCATATATTGCTTTTGTCAACCAGTCAAATCCTTCATACAAACCATCACCATTTATTGCACATAATCCTTGAATATTTCATCTTCATTGTTTCAATACATTCAATTGTAATTTTTCCTTTAACTCTTCAATATTCATTGCATTATTTTAGTCTTATTTATTTGCAAATACTAGAATGCAAGTGTTTCTTAATTCGTCTTCTTTTAATATTTTAAATAATTCTTCTTTAGCATCTTCTACTCTTTCTCTATCATTAGAATCTACTACAAATATCAATCCATTTGTGTTTATATAATAAGGTCTTACTAAAGTATCTATTCTACCAGCTCCACCTACATCTCATGATTATATTTTAATATTTTTATATTCCACTGTCTCAAGATAAAATCCTATTATTGGAATATTGGTTTTTACTTCACCTAATTTCAACTTATATAAAATTGTAGTTTTACCAGCTGCATCTAAGCCCATCATTAAAATTTTCTATTCTGTCTTTCCAAATAATCTTTTCCATAAGTTACCAAAAGATTATCCCATTTCTATGACGATTTAGACATTTTGCATTTATAAACCTTTTTATCACCTTTTGGATTTTAATTTATTATTTTTCTAGACCCTTTTACTTAGATATTTATTTTATTATTACACCATCAGTTAAATTAATAAAATCTGACGTCATTCTCAGTAATTTTCCATTTAAATAAATTAAACTAATATTTGTTTGTATAACCTAAATAAGTTTATTAAAATCTCTATTCTTCTGATTTTAATTTAATATACACTAGTTTCTAAATTTATAGTGAAATAGAAAATATTTTTTAGTCTATTTGGTTTAAATAAATGAGAAACAAAAAATAAAGGAAATATGAATATTTTATTAAGGAAAGTAAATATAAAATAAAGATAAAATTAGATAATTTTTTAAAAGCATATCAAATATCTTTAAATTAAGATTTAAAAAGATAAATATGATAAATAAAAGTTCAGTGAAGAATATAGGCATAATAAAATAAAGCTAAACAATTTAAAAAGTAAGGTATAAATAGTGATTAAAATAAATAATATTAATCAATTTTTGACATTATTGGAAAGACAAATTAATTTAAAATTAATTTCTATTTTATTATATTTATTATTTTTATTTATCAACTTAATTGTATATTTTTTAATTTAATATTTACATTTCATCATAACTTTTTTTAATCTGACCTTAGATATAGAAAATATGGTGATTGCATTTTAGCTATAATTTTTATATTCTTTTTTGTTCTTTTTAATTAAAATTTTATATCTTAAAATAATAAAGTCACTAAAATAGAATCAATTCTACTTTTCACATATTGCTTTCGTCAACCAATCTAGTCCTTCTTATAGGCCATCACCATTAGAAGTGCATAAAGTCTGAGCATGCCAATTTCATCTTTTGAGTTCATTTAATTATAATTAATCTGTTAACTCAACCAGACTCATTGCATTTGGTAAATCTTATTTATTTGCAAATACTAAAACACAAGCATTATACCTCATTTTTTCTATTTGATTGATCATATTTTTATAAAGAGATTTTTAACTATTTTTAGATTAGTTATTTTAAACAATTTGTAATACCTTTTATAAAAGGTAACTTTAAGCACTCTTATAGAGACATTTGCTTTTAATAATTTTGTTAGGTACCCATAAGGATGAATCTCCCACATCTGAAGAAAAGCCTAGAAAATAGGCTAAAAATATGCTGCCCTCATAGTTTCGAGTCTCACCACTTAATAATAAATAAGCTACGAATAATTGATTAAAGTGGTACTGGACCTCCAGGAAAAGGTCAAAAAGTTGAAGAAAGACAATAATAAGTTAATGAAAAAATTGACTTGCAATGGGAATAAAATTGAAAATTATGACTTAAAAAGAGAGAACTTAACGCATTTTGAAATATTTTCCAATAATAGAACAGTTAATCTCAAAACTAGCAATAGAAGCAGAAAGAACTGATTAACAAATTAGAAAAAATATAAGAAAACCAGTATAAATTGAGCGTTAAATGAAACTGAAAGAATAAGGAATTAATGATCCAATGATAATTGAAGGTGAAAATAACTCAAGATTTCAACCTAAAAGACAAGTAAAAAGATTTTATTACTGTAATTCTCAAACGATTCTGTGGAAAAGCTGCTAGAAGTTTCTCAATTTCAAGTAAGAATATTGAAACTAGAAGAAGTATTTTGAGAGCAAAAAGAAGAGGCAGTAACAAATAAAACTATAAAGAGAAAGACTATATAGTAATAAGTTTGAGGAAATTAACTAGAAAAAGATATCTAGTATCTAGATAAAGAAGAATTCAAGAACAAAAGGCATAGTAAGTAGAAGAGTTGCAGAGATCTTCAAACTTTTATTTTATGTTTCTAGAGCAATTTAGAGGTTGATGGGAAAAAGGTAGAAATACCTCCAAGAACGCCAAACATCTAATTTTGTATTTGTATTTATTTTTGTAAAAAGTCTTATATTATACCTTTAATTTCCTTTTCATTTATAATTCCATTTTAAATTGAAATAGAGAGAAATACTTATAGCTCTCTAAGAATAAAATTTGAATTATTTCAAAATTAAATACTAAAAATTGTTTGTAATATTCTCTAATTTAAATTAAAAAATAGCTAAAGCTATAAGATAAGAAGAATCTAGGTGCTTTATGCTATCAAAATTTAGAGAATTAACAATCTACTAAAAAAAGAATTATTCGAACATTTTTATTTTCCGAAATAAATAGGAAATTTAGTAAATAAAAGAGATACAAAACTAAAAAGCTTTTGTATTCAATCATAGTTAAAAAAATTTGTTCTAGCAAAGAAATAATATTGAGGAGTTTTTACTTAGAACGTTTATATACATACGAAAATCATAAAATAAAATAAGATATTCAATGAGAAAGCTAATGTTGCTTGGTAATACAGGATACCGAAGTAAACCAAATTGTGATATAAAAATAGAAGTCAAAATAAAAATATTGTCTGAAGGAATCAATAATTTTTAGAAGAAAATAATTTCAAAGGTCTGAGATAGTATACAGCTGTGATTCAAACTAAAGGAATATGAAAAAATTATTCAAAAATTTGTATGTTGTTTTAAGTAATTAAGTGGAATCTTAATCAAAAAATAAATGAAAAAACAATTTTAAATAAGCTGAGATACATAAGATCTATTTTATATAAATTAAAAGTCATAAAATTCAATAAGTTTTTATCTCTATTATATAATCGAAATTCGACTAAGATATCTAAATTATTGCAGCTATTTATTTTGTTAACTTTACCTAGCATAGAGTAAACATTTACCTAACTTTTGCTTTCTTGAGATTTTTTTTTAAGTCGATCATTGATTTAAAAGTAGCTTCTCTATCGTTTTATTATATCTCAAATATCTCTGATATTTTAATCATTACAATGTTTTTATTTAATAATTCGATTATCACATCATTCAACTCACATTCAATTGCATATCACTAGCATTTCAGTTCATGTAATAATAAATTTCAATATACTACATCTAAACAAAACATAAATTTCAGTATTCAGTATAAAAACGACTAATTTATCATGACATTTCTAATTTTATCCTATTATTTTCAATCAAATTAAGATAAACGTTTCCATTCTTTTAATGCACATGCTTGTGATATCTTTTTGATATTTTTTATGTATATATCGACCTCAAGTTTTATAAACGTATTTTCTTTTAATCTAACTCTTTTCCGTTTTTACTGAAATTTAAATCCCGGATGGTATCACTACTTTCTTTCTCAATTTTTTTAAATAGATGATGTCTTGCTACATATCTAAAGCTTCGAAACAATCTTCTTTATCTAGCTTATAGACTGAAACAGGGTTGCGGAAATTTCATATTTTAAGATAAAATTAAAGTAAAATTAGAAGTAAAAATAAAGGAAAACAAAAATAGTTTATTTTTAAATAAGCTTTTATAAAGATTTATCATTTGTCGTGCACTTTTTTCTCTTGACTGTAATATGTTCCAAAAAATTTGTCGAAGATTGGTATTAGTGCTCCATAGTTAGCTATAATCTAATAATGATGATCGAGATGATACTTGTATGGGAACTTATCCCAATGTGACATTATAGCAACCATCATATAACTTAATGATATAAATACTTTGGCCCAGTAGTTAATAGGAAATATTAGTGTAGGGTAGAATGAAGTTGACATAGAAACATAAGTTTCTACTATGTGATCGAATGCAAAATTAGTTATTCCAATCATATCTTCAGGTTTTTACCATTAGTGATGAAACGAATGCCCGTAACGATATAAAAATTTGATATCATGTGATGCTCGATGTTAAGTATACCACCAAAGTTCAAAGCCAAGCATTCATAATAGAATGTCACGAATGACAGACTACAAATCCGTGCGACCCGTAGTGACTTTTGTTATGCCCTATAAGACAGTCCAATCAAGGAACGTTTGCATCAAAGATAAAACCAACATATTGACTGAAATAGACTTTATTTACTTTTTGAAACTATCGTTAGATATATCTTTATCTAAAACTTTAATAATGATAAAAAGGAAAGCAGTAATCGACGATATTGAAGCCAAGTCAACGATCCAATAAATGAGTCACATTGCCCAAGGAGAAGATACTTTAAAAAAGTTGATATTCTGTGCTATCTACTTTATATCTTCTTAGTTAGATCTTTCTGGATTAGTATAAGTTCCAATAGCATACAATGAGAGGAATATACTTGCAATCCACAGGTAATCAGTCTTCTTCTTCTGAATTTTCATATTTGATTATAAATAGAGTGATATACCGATTTAGGTGGATCCACGTTAATAAATTTTTTATTTTATTTGCTCAAACCTAAATGTAGGTGGATACACGTTAGAGTTTTTCTCTTCTAATAAAAAAATTAAAATTAATGATATTGAGTATTTAAAAAGCCTTTAAAATAAATAATAATATAATGACACTTAAAAAAATAAACGGCATTATATACATTAAAGCTATTCAAATGCATAAGCATAAAAACCTTTTTACCCTCAAATACTATATCATAAACTTATCGATCATATTCAATCATCTTTCCTAACCTTCTTACTGAAATTACTTTTAATATCTTAGATGAAATAGCATTCTTTATACCTTTTTAATAATCCAAGGAATTTTTTATTCTGTTTCGTTTCATTTTAATTAAAATATATATTTAAAAGGTTAAAAGTAGAAAAAACTGAAAGTACTTAGTTTTGTCTACTTTGGAAAATTAAACCTAGTTAGATTGAAATTACTCCATCCAAATTAATTCAACTTCTATATTAACTTTTCTAGATTAGCAGTATACTAGAATTCATGCATCACTATAAGGATACAGGTTAGATTGCAACTAAAGGAGATTACATCCGAAACTGTCTGTTCTATAGAATATTTCTAAAAAGATACAAAGATTAAATAATGACTCTTTTGGATGTTTAACTATCACTATTTACTAGATTATTTCAAAAGATAGTAAATAGCAATATATATGGATAAAAGTCTAATACCTATAATCCATTTGCTCTTCCAAATTAGATAATACTTAAGCATTTAGAGAGAAAGGATTTTCTTTATATGACAAAACTAAAAAATTGCTTAGTAGTAGAAGATGTAAATTACATAAAAACCAAGAAAGGGAGTAAATGCTGAGTTTAGATCTTAGTAGTTTTTCAAATTTAATCAATGAATTTCAGTTTATAGAAGAGCATTGATTGAATCTTATGTAAAGAGTGCACAAGAAAGCAGTCATTGAGAAATCCTCTCAAGGGTTTCTATCTTTTTAAGCTATATAATACTTATGAATATCAATAGTAAGATATAAAACTTTCATAAGTAACTCTAGAATAATGCGAAAATTATACTTTCTTATATAATCGTAAAAATAGCTACGCAACACCAAAGATAGAGTAAAATTAATTAAGGAGAGTAAAAAGCAAAGATGACTTTTCTATTTCAGTATAAATAAAAAGCTAAGATTATATATTAAAAATGTTAATGAAAATGCTACTGAATCAGGTAAGCACACAATTATGTCCTCTTTTTAGGGGTTAAGTATAAAGATACAATGCAAAGGAAACTGGATTCCATATTCCTTATAATGGGAGATTAAATTTAATATCATTATATTTTAATTTAAATAGAAAAAACCTAAGCTGAATCAAAAGCGTATGCAATTAAGAGAGGAATAAGTAAAGATAGCAAAGTGATAGCTCATTCTATTGAAGATAATAAATTAAGTTTGTTCAACAAATATTTTAGAAAAAGTCTAAAATAAGCATATGTTTAAAGACTAATTAATGATATCTTAATCCAAACACCAATTTATCATTTTCAATATTCTCTCAAAACTAAAAAAATTTATCTAAGTTCTAAGGATTTAAAAGAGCTATTTAAGGTAACAAAACACTACACTAAGATTAATTAAGATATTATTATCTACTTAATAAAATAGATAGTCTAATAAAAAGAAGGCTATGCTTATAGCTGAATAATCTAGTAATATAAAATTTAAATTACAGTTAAAACTGAAAGATAAGAGCACTATATAAAGTAATTCACCATTAGAAAGCTTATAAATATAAAATTAAAGGGAGTTAATGTAGAACATTTGAAAGCAAATAAATCAAAATTAAGAGGAAGAAACTTATATTTAATAATAGTCGATTAATTGAATAAAGAGTAATAACTAGATACTTAAACTTAATATTTATGCTATTAAAGAAACCTTTTAAATGTTTGGAATTCTACTAGTTGGAAGATAAGAAAGTAGTGAAATTAATAATAATCCAAGTTGTAACCAAGGAAAGAAAACTAAGCTTTATAGAGATCATAAATCCAAGTCTCATACTTAGAAATTTCTTAATTTTATTTTTTTAGATTATTGAGTTGAATCTGATGAAGTCAATATATAAAATACCCTAAAAGGAGATATAATCTAAATTAGTCAGCCTTGTTTTGCTGCATCTAATCATTAACTATAATAAAATTAAACTAAACAATGAAAAACTTTCTATCTCCAATATATCTGCAAATGAGATGATATAAGAAAGATAGACTGTAAGGATATTTTGGAATCAATAAATGTAACTAAAGGATTGAGCATAATAAAAAGGCATATGATTAATATAAAAAAGAGAAGCTAGTATATAATAAAAGAAGGTATAAAACCAATTCAAAGATAAGGTCATTTAGTAATTTAGAAACTTACTTATTAAAAATTCTTGCAAATTGGATCATAAAATAGATACTCTAAAAGACTAGAATTATAATCACTTTAATAAATTTATTAGTTATATTAAAAGTTAAGAAACTGAAAGGATCCTAATTAAAAAGTACTTAAAGAAACTTAGGTAATAAGCCAAATATAAAGTAAAGGAATCAAATAAGCAAGTATAATCTGTTAAGAAGCTAAATATTTGGAAATTTTTCGAAAAATTGAAGAACGCTAAATTGATATATTCTAGAATAGTAAAATATATCTTAGTGCAAAAAAGAAAATATCATAGAAGACTTGTCTTAGCAGTATTTTAGATAAAGATAAACTCATACAATAAATTTCTAAAATCTAAGTAAATATCTTAGTTATATGATGAATAGGCAGATTCTATGAAACTGGCTTTAATGTTCCTAAGTAAATTATAAGTAAAGTAATGTTTTGTATTTATGTAAAGAGCTTATAGTAAAGATTGTAAGATACACTTAATTAAGAATATTCAAATATAAGGCTCAAAGCTTATATATCCTTGTCTTAAGTAATTAAATAAATAAGTTAATGGTATTTATATTTTAAGAAAGGTGATCAATTAAAACTAAAAACTTACACTTTTATAAATAAGATAGGATATTTATTTATAAGGAAGCATTAGCATAACTTTATATGCAATTATAACATGAGCAATTAATATTAGCTTCCTACTAAGATAATAGTATGAAGTTAATTAGTTTAAAGCAATCTAAAGAGCTTAGAAAATTAACATTAATAAGAATGGAGAGATTATTTGAAGGATAAAAAGTTATGCTGGTAAATTAAAGGATAACTCAAAGAAAGAGAAAACTATTAATCAACTTCGTTATATTATTTCATTGGATTGTTGGAAAACTAGAGATTAGAAGAGATTCATTCGTTAATAAACAAATTGATAGATAATCTTAGATCTAATGCCAAAAATACATTAAATAAAGTAAATTTGAATAGAATTTGATTAAATAACTTTTGATGCGAAAGATGATTGCAAATGCTTCCAAAATATCTTATAAGATAAATGAAATCATAAAGTTAGTTGGATGAATAACCATCTTTTAGACATTCATATCTTTCTTGTTCTGTTAAATGCTTAACCTTATAAATGAGTCGATATATAAAATAATATTCTAGTCTACTAATCTAGTAATTAAAAAACAGGCTTCTCATTTTAGTCAACAAAGCTAAATTTCTAGCTTTTATTATTATTGCAGTTTAATGTATTTAATTAAAGATAGTCCTTCAAGAAACTACCGCTATTAGATCTAATTTTTGCGCTATTTAAATCTATTTTTTAAATAAAATTTGACTTTTTTCTAACTTTTATAGAATAAAAAAATAAAGACACTGAAGATTGTAGCATCCTGGCTAATTCACTTATGATTTCAGCTGTAAGAAAAAGAAATAAAAATAGAAGTGAAATTTTAACTTTGATCATTGATCTAAGCTTATAGCAGATATTAAGGCTTTTCTAAAAATTAGATGATAGAATAAATAGCTTCAAAGGTAAATTTACTAACAGATTTGAGAGTCTTTTGTGGGACTGCTTGGAGATCTGAATTTTATACCAGAAGGAGAAGAAAAGCCAATGGTTTCTTGGTATAGTGAAGAGACTGGATTAATATATTAGTAAGATAAGATTCAAAAATAAGAAGCAATCGATTCAAAAATTTGTGCTATTATTAAGAAAATTTGCTCTATAGAGAATAAAACTGAAAGAGTAAACCAAAGAAAAACATTAATTTTGCAGTAATAAAGCTTTTAAAGCATACTATTATAATCCAAATTAATTCAGGAAAGATAGGTAATAAATAAAGTGAAGCCTAGAAATTAGCAACAACTAGAAGAATGAATAGCGATGTTATAAATACAGACAGAAAGATATAGAAGAAATTAACATCCTTTTGAGTAAAAACAGAGAAAGTAGAAGGGCATTCTTTGCATAAATTCTAGAAAGGTAATTGAAGCTAACTTTGACTATTTAGAAGATTATAAAAAATTACTGAAAAACACAGATCGTAAACTATTTCGCAAATACAGGATATGAAGGAATAGACAGAGATAGGTGGAATTTACTATTTAGAGTGTAAATTTCTAAAGTACCTTTACATTAATAAATGAGAGCTAAAATAAAGAAGAGCAAAATAAATTTCTGAAAGATTTACTGATTTGTCGAGGTGATAAATCCTTAGATGTTACGATTCAAGGAAAAAACAGAAGCTAAGAGCCAGAAAAATAAAATTTTCTTTATTAATTTTAAGAAAGAAATAAGAAATATCAGAAGAGTAAGAGAAGTAGAAAATAATACAACTCTATTATTTACTAACTTTTAGTAAGCGAAAATCATGCTAAAAGTACAATCTTTTGGTCATAGTAGTTTTTGTCCCATTACTTAATCTAATATATGCCTTATATTATTTAATTAAGTTTATAATTAATAAAAGAAGCTTAATATCAAATCATCAATCTTCCTTTTCTATTATTATTTTGACTTAATCTAGTTTAATTAATTATTACTTTTAACAAAGCGTTTTATTACTTTCTCTATATTATATTAAACAAGCACTATCAAGCTTATAATTATCAAATAAATGCTATTAAATACTTATTAGCAAATAAGCATTAGAAACCCTCAAAATGGAATTGATATTTTAGCTTTATTCCTACTTATATTATTTCTTAAGAATTTTATTAATCTTCATTTTTTATCTATCCTATTATAATTATTAAGTTATCCAGCACTATTATCCGAGTCTGCTTGCTAATAGCCTATGGGTATAAGAGATAATCCTTTCAATTCTTTAGAATTTTCCATCTGTTGGATAAATCCTTTGCGAAAATTCCAATACTCAAAGAATTTCTATTCTAGGAATTTGCTTGAAGGATCAAATTTTTTATTAGTCCTTTACAAAATGTCTTTAACCTTTTTAGCATTATATTGCTAAATAACCAAACATATAGTAAATGAAGCATATTAACTATTTCCACTTATAACTTAAAAATCCTATATAGATGTCTAATACTAAGATACATGGTATTATTTAAATGTTATAAGTATCCTAATAATTAAGTTATATCATTCAAATCTATTATAGTTTTATTAAACTTATCATTACTCATTTAATTTAAACTTATATCTTTTTATTCCCGCCTTTTTTATAGCCTTATAATTCTTAACAAAGTACTAATAATTTGAAATAAATAAAGAAAGGTACTAAAGTTAATTTACTTTAAATGTATTATTTAAATTAAGCTATTTAAAGTTAATTAAACTTGATTTGATTCTATTTATATTAATAGAGTATAATTAACTTTAACCTTTTTTAAAGCTTAACTATCTTATTTTTGTAATGTATCTTAGATTATTTATTCGCTAATTGTACTTTTATCTTAGTTAATCATAATAGCTTAGTCACTTTCTTCTTTTTTATTTATTTTTAAAGCTAGATGTTCATATAAACTATGAGATATTTAATATTCTGGATGGAGATGTATGAAAAATTTATTGTTTGGGCTTGTAGTTAAATTTTTTTAAATTTACTGCTTGAGTGTTTGATTGATAATGTATTGCTTGATATCTCTGTCATCAAACTAGTTTCATTCTATCCTTAGATTAACCATCTTCAAGTATTTTCTTTCTTCTATTTCTGAATAATTACTAAATCTCCTATTTTAAAACCTGTCACCAGCAGAATCTTTTTCTCCTCTCTGCTAGCCTTAGAAAAGCTTTATAAACTAAAGGAGTAATTAATTCCATTAATAAGCTATTTAATAGTTACCTCTTAGTTTGTTTTTAAGTAGCATTCTACTTCAATAATATCTTGATTTCAAGTTCATAAAGCTCTTTAATGTCTTCTATAAAAGCTACTATTTGTATCTAAATAGGGATATAAAAGCCTTACTCTATATATATTATAGCCTTTCTATTACTTTTATCTATATCCTAGACTATATCTCTTATAGCTTTAAATTAAAGCTATTAAATATATAATACTAATAACCTGCTTTGTTAAAGCAAAGAGTTTCTAATAGTCTTATTAACTGTATCATAATAATGCTAGATTATTAAAATTAGGATATAGGGATTAGTTAATTAAAGCTAGGTTGTTAATCTTATATCCTTGCTACTGTAATATCTAATTAATTGTCTATTTAGGTTAAAATAGTTTGCTATTAAAATAAGAAGCTTTGGCTTCTTTTAAGTATGCTAAGGTTAAGCATTATTTGTAGTTATAGTGAGTGAGATTTAATTAGGTTACTATGTTTGAATGGCTATCAGTTGAGTGGATTCAAGATAAGGAAATCTAATAAAAGATTATTCTAGAATAGTAATATGTGAAGCTTAAAAAATTACTTAAAGTCGTTGATTGGCAATTCCTCAGATCTTAGCATGGTGATAAAGGAACTATAATTGAAATGTCAGCAAGATAAAAAGTTAATTCTATCTTAATAAGAAGCTGCACTCTAAAAGACAGAGTATATATCAATTTCTATAGACCATATTTTAGTAAAGAGTAGAGAATTCTGAATGAAGTAAATAATGGAAACTAAGAATGTGCTTAAAATCAGGATAAGGCGAGATATTTGGACAATCTCATATTTGTCATTAGTTGTTTGCCTGGTTGCATCTATAAATTCATATAAGAAATATTTGAAAGCCTCGAGTACTTCCAAACGAGAGATTCTTATTAGTGATGTTAATTTCTCTAAGGATTGCTAAAAATTATGAGCTCTTTGAAGAAGATTGTAGAGAACATTAAATTACTGCCTGCTTTCTACTTAATTTCAATGTTAGATTGTGATATGTTTACAGTAGGAAACGTTTGATAAACCGAGAAAAATATGTGGGGACTAATCAAGCTTTGAAAGCTTTTTTTGCTATATTTTGATGTATATAATATTAAGCTGATACCCTAATAAAAACCAAAGAACAAAAAAAGATGAAATACAAAAATAAAGCATTCCCAGTATGAAACTTTATCTTTAAAATAAAATTACATCTTCAAAGATAGAAACGAAATAGACAGTTAATTTTTTATCCAGACCTCGTTGGAAATAAGCGAGTAGATTTGAAAAGAAACTAAATATATTTTGAAGATTAATCTGATAAAACCATCAGCGGCTTAGAAGAATTCCTACTCTTGAAGGAATAGTTTGAGCTAAAGGAATAAAATCAAAGAAAAAGTATAGGAATATCCCATCAATGCAAGACAATCGGTCTCCTATTGCTTTTAAAATGCTGAATATAACTGCCAAGTAAAGCTGACTAGTATAAAAAATTTTAACCTGTCTGCTTTCAATTTTATTTATCACAAGTTTAGTCTCGGTGCTACGTTACAATGAGGAGTTTAATCAAGCAATATAAAGATACTAAGCAACTTTCTTTAAAAAAGAATAAAAAGCAAAAAAAACTATCAATCTAAGCTATAAGATTTAAGGATTAAGGAACAATAATATCATTAACTTGCCTAATAAGTAGAATCTGAAGTTTAAAACGAAAAACATTAGATGGGTTTATTTTAAAGCTTTTCGTAAAAGAAAATAGATAACTTCATAAGAATCTTTTTAGAAGATTTAACAATATTGAGGGCAAGAAGTAGATTTACTTTCAAAGTAGCTGCTTGCTTATATGAATCAGTTAAGGTAGCTAAGTTGTTGGCTCAGTTTCTTTCAGCTTATCTAATAAAAAAATTCTATTAAAGAAAGAAAAGTTAAGTGTAAGAGCAAAGAACTATATTTTAATAAGCAGTAAATTGAAATGATCAGAGAAGAAACCAAGTTCAAGCTGACAAAAAAACAACTTTAAAGTATAAGACTCAAAGTTAATAAATCCATTAAAGTATTTAATTAATTATTTCAATCCTAGAGCATTACTAATTAAACTAATAAATTATTAAGATTACTAGACTGAGTATCTTTAATTAAAGATAGCCTAATTCTTTATAATACTTCTTATCTAAGTATCTTAATAAATTAATAAGATACTTTATAGCTTGAAATATACGATATATTTCATTCTAAGTTTTGATTTACAAGACATTTGTTAATAAGTATCATTAAACCATTTTAAAAATAAAGTTTAGCTTTAATGCTTTTTTATTGCAGTCAATATTTAAAATTTATTTTAGCTTAGAAATATTAGGAAAACCAAAATAGGGTAATATGATCTAAATGAAGAAAAGGGAAGTTAAGGAGAAAGAATTTAAAAGGATTAGGTCGATAATGCTTTTAAGAGGCTAAAGTATGAATTTTGTTGTAATTTTTGGATTTAAATTTATTCCATTGTATAGTGTTGTAAATGGATCAGCAATCTCAAGTCTAAGATATTGCAAAGTTGGAAAATAAAGACAATTATTTTTATATTCCTTAGAATATATAAAAGAAACGCAACTGAAAATTTTTTATTCAGGATAATCAAGAAAATGAAAAACTTAAAGAGTGCGTACAATTATACTACTTAGAAAAACTAGATCTCAAACATTGCGTAAATATTTCAATCTAGATTTTATAAAGTCATTGAATACTTTGAGTTCTAGAAGGATTTAAATTTTTTCGTGGTATCAAAAAGATAATTCTTAAATTTATAATTCAAAGTAGAAATTTAGGCCGCACTTTGGACATGTCTACATTTCTCATTTATTCGAAACTTTTTTTATGACTTGAATTATTCAAATCTTAGCGACTTCGTTTTTTTCATTTAGAAACACCGGAATTCTATAATTATTTAATTATTCTGTAAAACTTTTGGTATTCTCTATTTTATCTTAAGAAAAGCTGGCTAAACCATGCTCAATTTACAATCTATAAACTACTTGAAAAGTTGAATGTTTTTTAAGTACCAAGCATGACTTTTCGTTGCAATTGATTCTTTTAATTTATTCAGAAAAGTTTTGATTTAGTATTCTTGAATCTTTCATTTAGTAGACTTCAATTTAAGCTTTAAAATTCTTACCTCATAGATTTAATTTGCTTCTCATTTTCATTATGTTTATTTAAATCCTTTCTTATTACTACTAAAGACTGTATTCTTTTTTAATCTTATGACTAAAACCAACAAGACTAAGATATCTTGTGACATTAATTTAAGAGTATATAATCTTATTATAATCTTTCATCAACTCATACCCAAAATTTTACTTCTAATGCTATTTTTCTTATAAAAGGTTATCTCTAAATACAAAATTTTATCATAAACATTTTTCCTTATTCAGTATCTCCTTATCATTAGTTAGAATCTCTTTAGTTTCTCTTATCAATTTTATTTTTTATTATTATGAGATTATGATTTTTCTAAATTACACTAGATCACTTATCCTTGAGATCTTAAGTTTGTTAAACTTCATTTTCGCTCAATTAGTCTAGTCCTATCATTTTAATAAAGCATTATCTAGAATTCAACTTCAAAGTAACTTCAAATAAAATTAAATTAGCTTTTTGAATAAAATAGCATAACCCTCATATCTTACCTACTTAGCTATTACCATATCTAAAACTGAAAATAATTCCTTTCTTTGAAATCTTGACTATATTTCATAACTTCAATATCTTTAACCTAAATTTAACGTTAGTAATTGCAAGTTTTCTATAAGCAGGTTCAATTATAATCCAATATAAAAATTTACAGTTAAAGTCTTTAATAGTTAATAAAATTCTAATATATACCTTTATTTTAATAGACTTAAAGCTATAAATAAATAGCTTATTAATAGTTTTTTAATTTGATTAATTAACAAATAATAAAAATCAATAAAATTGTATTTTTTGTTGGTTAAGAATATTTTTGAAAAAATGAAAATTTGTTGTGATATTCCCTCTCTAAGTTTTAAATGAGTAATCATACAATTCAAATTTTTGCTTCTCTATCTTTGATTTTCTTAAAAGAAATATTTGCTTATATTAATTTATTGCTAAATAATACTCATATCACAGGAGTAGAATCTAATAACTTCTGAACAAAGAAAAAAATGTATGGTAAAAGAGTTATAGCTTCAAATTTTGACCATTATATCCAGTAATTTTGAAAAGTTATCTCTTGTACTAAAGGACTGTTTAGAACTTCACAATTCCACCTGTCTTATTTATATCTAGGATTTTAAGCTTTTCCATTTCATCCGAAAGTTATTTTTTAAATTGATAAATTTACTATTATAAAATTTATTCCCATAGTCATCCTGTAAGGGTTGGCCATATTAAAATAGATCTTCATCTATGCTTTCCTATTATTTTCGAAAATTTATTTTCTTCACCATCATTTTTATAATGCTATTGTTTTTAACTTATATAGCAATTTATTTTTCTTCTTATGACTTATTAAAAATGGTTTCGTTCTATATCCATAGGTACATATCCTTATTTTCCATATGTCTTTTAAATAATTTCCTATTATGATATCTGCTTTTCCTACAGTTCTTTATTTAATACTAAAATCTCGAAAATCTGAGGACATTAGCTAAATTTTTAATAATGTTCATCTGTTTTTATCGCATTTGAGATTAAATCTTATTGATAGTCTCCTCTATAGATGGAAACTAAAGGTTTAATTTTATGCATATTTATCTAGCATTTTTCTATTTTTAGTTCTTTTATCTTTGTTGCTTTTATTATTATTATAGATTTGATAACTAAAAATGAACTGACTATGTAAGAGACTCTACAGATTATTTTTATTTTTTATATAGATTTTATAATAAAAAATTATATTAAAGAAATACGAGAAAAAAGGAAGAAAGGATAAAGTGAATTAATTATACCATATAAAAAAGAAATCGATAAAGACTATAGAGAAGGATCGAAGGAATATGCTTGATTATATAATGAATTGATTAGAATAAGAAAACGGAATTTAGCAAAAAGAAGCTAGAGGAATTTTAGAGGTACATCAAATATTATCTAAGAAAATCGAAAAAGATTAAAGGATTGTGAAAAAATTGCAAGAATTTAAACAACATAAAAGGATTTAAACTGAACAAAAATATCAATTACTATAGGAAGATCTAATGTTTGAAAATATATAGGATAAGGTGAAACTAGAAGGTTAGTTTAACTATTTTAAAAACAAATAATGTACTCCATGCTAAACCTAAAATGATTATATCACGTTATTTTATAGTGTTATGTTATAAATTATTTTGCTCAGTCTGAATATTTTATTTTTCATTTTTAAGACATTCATTAATAGAGATCTATAGTTTCTTAGGGGCTATTTTATATAATTCATTCTTAAAATGGGTTCTAGTTTCTAGTCGTCCAAGTAGGCAATCCGGCGCAGTCATGTCTGCACTGCAAGTACTCTTGAAATAAATGCAACATCAAATAAATAAGGACGAGCCCATTGTATGATAAACTTTACTTCTTTGAGAGCTCTCTTAATTGGCGCAAGAGATCAACTAGAGGGAACCGAAATCCAGATCTCAGAGTTATCATGATTTTACCTGTCGCTATTTTGATCAGGAATTTAGAAAAAAACAAAAATATACTGAGATCCCAAATAATTATTACTTAGAAGAATTTAATCTAATTGGATCATTTGACGCAAATAGTGAAATGTTCTCTAACTCCAGCCTTTGGAAGAATTACAAGAATTCGAAGAGTGAATGCAATCAATTTCGATTAGAGAAAAAGATAAGAATCAAAGAGACAAGATAAAGCTAGAAACATTTCTAGCCTATTATTAATAATTAAATTGTTTTTCTTTATTTTTTCGTGGTAAATCAAACAATAGTGTTCCCACGCTAATTTAATTAATTTATTATTTATAAATAATAATTAAAACAAAAAACCAGAAAATTTGAAATTATTAGCTTTAATTTAAACTTTTTATCAATGGCTAAATAAATAAGACTAAAAAATAAACTAATCAAAATAATTAAAAAATATAGTTAAAATCATTAATTTTGAAGTGTAAATAAGCAATCTTTTTAAGTACTTCTACTCTTTTAAATGTTTTTCTATATTAACGGAAAGAAAATGAAGCAAATCCATATTGTAATGCAATATAATGATAGATTTAGATATCGTGTAGTAATAAATAATAAGTCTGGTATTTCTTTAGTTTGTTGCCTTATATTTAGTAAATTTATTAAACTATAAAAATATTTAATTTGCCAGTTTTAACTTAAGTTAAAGATATTATTTTGAATAAAAATAAATATTCTTAACTCTTAGAAAGATAAGAGAAGAGTAGAAAGAATTACAACTAACTGTTAAATAAAATGCTTTATAAAATAAAAAAATGATATAGGCTGTTCGTCTCTCGAAGAATTAGCTTAGAAACGTAAGAAGGAAAGCAACAAAGGAGCTTCAGACATAAGAAAAGTAATAAGATATTTCTAGTTCTTCCTCTGAAGGAAAAGTTATGATTGAAATTTAGCAGAAAAATGAGCCTATCTAAAAATCTGATTAAAAACTCAATTTAACTCAACTAAATGAAAAAATTATCTCCATATATGAAGAAACTATTTTCAACTAAGGGGTAAGTATAAGAGAATTGATGAGCAACATAAAAGACTAAAATAATGAAATGATGATAATAAGACGCCAGCTTATCTAAAATTAGTGGTCACAAAATAGTAACTGTTCAAATTGTCACAATAGAATTTTAAACAAGACAAAAACATAGTCATAGAAAACACTTAACTAAATTAACATGTGGAAGAAAAACAAATAGAAGGGAATATTGGTTGCGATTTAAAAGAGAATCGATCTATTGAAAAAAAATCTTTAAAAAAAGTAGAAAAACAAGCAAAATTTTTTTTCTGCTGCAATAATAACAGCCACTTACTATATAATGTTAATCTTGGAAAAAACTTAAACTAAGAGAATAGGCTATAACATTTAGAACACTGAGCAAATAATAAATAACAGATAGTGAAATATACAAACAGAAATTACTCACAAGAAACTTTAGCAATTCACCATGGTAACCTTCCAAATTAATAAAGAGGTAGTGGTATACCGCCACTTTAAAAAATTGTACGCAAGTACCTGTTTGAAAGCCCAGAATATGCAAGCACTAAAATAATTAGTTTATAAAAATAATAATAAAATGTTCTATATGCTACAGTTAAATTTTCGAATTACTTACACCTTCAAAATATGTAGACAAAATTAATTAAAAATATAATAAAAATATAAATATCTAACATTATTTTAAACCTTAATTTTTAAATTTAGTATAAAATAATAAAGCTAGCATTTATTTAAACAAAAGAAAAAATGATAGGTTATTTAATGCAAAAGATATTAAAAGAAATTCTATTTATTTAATATTTAAAACAAATATTTAACTATAATATTAAATAAGAAATAACTTAAGTTTAGAAGAAAATAAAATCAAGCATAAGAATGGTTTTAATAAAAGCTTTTTAGGCAACTATATCAGCTTTTAACGTGTCATGCTATGTAGATTTTTTATTGATTGCCTTTCAAACATTCATGGATCTGAAATTCACTAATATATACTTAAAATGGAATAGAGAAGCCTTAATTTTCTAATTCAATAAAAAGTTTTCTTTTAATTATTAAATGAAAAGGACTTCCAATAGTATGAATAAGTTAATAACCGTTTAACCCTTGTACAATTGATTTACAGAATTCCTAGTATAGCACTACCTTAATAACTTTTACTAGATTTAAATTTAAATTTAAATTAAGTGTTAAGGAAGGGACTGTTATCTTAATAGATGCCTACCTGATGTGTGTTAAGTGCACATCATCACTAATCTTTTCTTCTTGTGTATGTCTTTTTGGACTTTCCTATCGTCTCGCCTGGACCCATTTCTCGGCTTTATAGGCGAATATCGCCATCCAGTCCGTCTTCAACTGGCAGAAACCGCCGATCTGCCTAGGTAGCTCCTAAGAGGTGGAGAGATCACTCCAAGGCGGCACCTCGGTCTGAGTTAGTAGGAGGTGTAATTGAGTCCCTTAGTTGGGAAGTCCAAGGATGAATGCACCACAGAGTGCACAAGTTGTTGAGGGAAGGTATTTAAGCCTTTCTGCGGCTTATTTCTCAGCACGGAGGATTGCATCTTCATCGCAAGTCCCTTTAAACCTGCTGAAGGTCCCTTGTGCATCTCAGGTCCCATTTCCACCCTCTTTAATTTCAATTCTATATAACTTTTACTAGATATATAAGAAAAATAGATACATTATTTCTATATAGCAGTTATTTAAAAATTTAGATGAATGAAAACAGCTAGAATTTATACTGAATAATATGGTAATCTTTATCGAATTTCCTTAAAATTGCTTACATTAATTTAAATTAATAATGCAGAATAAAAAGTTTCAATATATGAAATTAGAACTCAATCATCAAATTTTAAAAAAGATCTACAAGATCTTTTTTGACCTATTGATAATCCCTATTTTATGTATGAGAAATATGATAAATTTGAAAATATTTTAAAATGTATATACTATCCTAACATAAGGGAATTATTATCGTAAAAAATTGGAATTTATGGCTTAAGACGCCTTTCACTATATAATCAAGAGTATATTAACCCCTTAAAAGATTATTATCATTTTTTTAAAGTTCAAGCTAACTCTCCAACTCTCTTATTCTGCTCTCTTTCTATAAATTTAATTTTTCATACTACTACTATATAGTGAGATTCCTCTATTCCTTCTCTTTGTCTAAAGTAACTGCTTTATTTGCAATTAATATTAAAGACCCTGAATTGATAAATGTTTTATTTATTATTTCAATTCCTTAAACTTATTTTTATAGTCTTATAACTAGAAGTTATTTTGTTTCAAGATAGTATTTTACTGCTAGAGCATTCTCTCTCGTTATATCTCTTGATCCTCTATTTCTTGCTAGTTATGAGATATTTGTTCTCTTAAGCCATTCAACACCAAATCCTACTCTTTAATAACTTAAAGTAACTTTTAGATTTATTCTTTACTTTCCTTATTAACACTCTCATAATATTAAGCCTACAACTAACTCTCCTTTCATAAAAGTTATATAGTTCTTTAAAAGGATTATATCTATACTCTCTATCTAGCATGCAATTCCTATTCTAAACCAAACTAACTCCCTTTCATCATCTTTTAAAAAACTTAAGCTTCCATATTCTAAGGTATAAGAATAGCTTAATATTAAGAATATTTTTATTCTTCATTTATTTGATTTTCTTAAAGCTATACTTCCAATCTCTCTAATTAATTCTTCTTTATCTCACATTACTATATAGTGGTCTATTACATTTATCCGATACTCTCTACTTACTTACTCATCTCAAAAATATTATTTTAACTTATTTCCTACCTACTCTATTCGCCTTTCTCCTATACTCTTATCACCAACTCCTCACATGCTTACTCTAAACTTCTCTTGATATTATCATAGATCTATACTATATATTTTATATTTATCATATAATCTTAAGCCAACTACATTTATCATTAGCCTAAGACAGAAGAATATTGATTCAACCTCTCTTTCATAGCACTCAAAGTCATTTACATTCGAACTTACATAATAGGAACGATTTCCTCTTATCTACCACATTGATGCTTCTTATGAGAATTCCATTGGCATTTTTCACATATTAATATACTGTCACTCAGACAATAAAAAGCTAGAATCTCATTATGCTCTTAACATATATTCAGTAAGTTTTATTTTGACTCCTCTTAAAGATGTGAAACCTCCATTTCTAATTTTTCAATTGGTCTATAAGTGATGATGTTGTGCTTTTTACAATTAAACATCTATTAGATTTTGTAGAAGCTTTTCAAACATCTCTCACAAAGAATACATCCACAATCCAACTTTCTAGGCTTTCTAAACTCTTAGTTGAAGTCTTTTTCGCAAGCTTCGCATTTAGATGGTAGCATTTTATTTTTGAATAGACTAAAAAGAAAGTAATTTTTGGTTTTAAGAGATTTAGATATGAAACTAAATAATAATCCTTTTAATTACTTATAACTTAATAAATAGAAGAATAATTACTATTAAAATTAAAATATAAAATGGAAGAATTTTCCCTCTAAAATTTTAGATAATTTATAAATAATAAATATTAAGCCACAACTAAATATTTAATATAATCTTACAAACATGTAACATACTAATATATTAGTCAATTTTACATCACTACATTACTATATTTTATTTCAATAACTCACTATCATTTATGCTAAATCAACCTAATAACCAAATATATTATCTAAAACATATACAAATATTTCAGCCAATTACTATTTAAATCCTATTTTTAATACCCTATACATCTCAACCTAATATACAAAATCTACAATATTATATAACCACCAACTCATCAAAAACTACTTCCTACATATTTACAGTCATCTCTGAAAACGCAAATTAAACAAATTAATTATGCAAATAAACCTACAACTTTATATCACCAAACTAGTAAACATAAAAATAAATTAGAATAGTTGCAAAATACCTAAATTACCTAGTACATAACTAAATTAATACGCTTTACACAATATCAAAGAAAGATATCATCATTACAGAATCTTAAATTAACCTATAATTACATCCAAGACTTCTCGTTTATCATTTAAAAGTAACTGAGAAAGCTGATAGTTAATCATAACTAAGCTTAGCAAGTTTTCTGAAAGGCTGATCTCTTGGAGTTGCAAGAAATTGATATTTCCTGAAATTAGTATAAACCTTGACTTTCCTTTAAAAAATAGACTTGCAATAGAACCTCTTTAATCGTAAATATGGCCCATACTTAGAGTAGATACTAAAGCTCTAAGAATAGGTTAAGAGTTACTGTCATTAGAAAAGTATGAGTAACAGAATAAAAAGCAAAAATATAAAGCAGCTAGCTAAAGGAATAAGGAAGATAGATTATTATAAAATAGCATGGAAAAATAGAAATCTTAGATTGTTTTTATGTTGATGAAAAATATCAAAAATTACAGTTAAGCTAGCAGGTTGGATAGATTGCTGGTCTTCTAGGTGGGAAAAGTGAAATAACAAGTTATTAAGAAAGCTCGTATGAAGAAATTAAAATACCTTTAAAAATAATTATAGGTATTTTAAAAAAATGCAATTACCTCTAAAAGTAGAATATCAAGGTAAATTCTGAAGAAGTGCAAAATTCTTCTTAATTTCCTACATATTAGCTAAGATACATTTCATCCAAGAAAATCTGCATCTCACCTTATATTTATAAAGAATAAAAAAAGTATTATAATCTTTATAGCTACATGTATGAAAAAGCTTTATCATTATCATAGCTGAGAAACAGAAATAAACAAACTTAAGAATAGCACGAAATAACAGCTCTAAAGTAAGAAGAAGAGCTCAATGGAAAAAAGGTAATCCATTCGACATTTCTGAAAATACTTCAAAGAATTAAAGTTATTCAGATTAGTCTAAATCTTAATTTCAGGGATTAATTTAAAGTACTAGTAATCAATAAAGTAGAAGCGGCTTTATTAATCAAGGAATCTAAACTTAAGAATTTTTTAATGGTTATTTAAGATGAAAAATAGTCATCAAGAAGTAGAATTCTAAACAGATGTTTAATAGAAGATTTTTTTAAAAATTAAAAAAGATCTGCTGCCTTTTTTATCTTCAGGGAGATATTTAAATCAAGGAAAGATATATTTCTGATAAACTTTCGGAGCAGAGAAATTTAAATGTGCTCAACAGCTTTTTCAATCATGAAAAATAAATTAAGATACAGTAAATGAGTAAAAATAACTGAAAGCTAGTAAGGCAAAACAGCTAAAAATAAGGGAAATAAATTTTGTTATCCTTGGAGAAATAACTAACTGAAGTCTTTAAAGTTTGTCTGAAATTAACGAGTCATTAAAGGAATTAATTTTATAAGGGTAATATGGAGAGGTGACCAAAATGCTGTAAGTAAGTAGAAGCATCTTGAGGATAAATTTTTATCTCCCTTCAATTTTCCCTGCTTTCTATCTTCAGATCTGCTCAAAGGTACTAGATAAAGTAAAATAATAAATTTAGTAAAATGCAAGAATGATCAAGATATGAGCGACAGGTGGAACAGTAATCTAAGTAAAAACGAAAAATAGTAAAATTAAATTAGTCTAAAGGATAAAAAAAGCCAGGCTACTCAAAAAATTCCTAATTAAAAAACTTACAAATCCAATCTAATTTAGAAAGCTATTTAAGCTCTAATTTGCAATGATAATAAGTAAGCAGAAAAGCCTCAAGTTTTAAAAAACCTACTATAATACTAGAATAAAAAGGAATCAAGCGACGCCAAATGATTATAAGAATTTAGAGAATAAATCAGTTCCTCCTACTAACTTGAGCTAAGCATCTTAGAAATCAGGGTTAGATAGAAAGAAGAAAAGCGTCTTAGATTAAAAAAATGATAACAAAAAAGAGGTTAATAGTAGAACTTGGATCAAGAATATAAAATCAAACAAGAAAAGACTAACTGCAAAGTTCCTAGTTTACCTATATCAGATAAAACTCCAAAAAACTAAAGCTATAAAGAATCAACAAATCACTTTAAAAGAAACTTCAGTGTCTAGAAAAATTTCTAAAGCATATTGACTAAACGACGAAAGTAAGTACTTATTCAGAAAGTATTAAAAAGTTTAAATTATTGAAAAAAAAATAAAAAAGCAATTTATTAAAAAAAGGAAATTGAGATAATCTACAAAGGAAAAAGGAAATAAAAGGGAAAAGAGCTGTCAAGGCCAAAGAGTAACATGTAAAAGAGTTTATATTAATCTGATTATTAACTCTAAAATTAATATGTAAAGATATTTTAGAACTTTTTAAGATAGAAACAAAGTGACGATTACCATAATCATTTTGAAAGTCCGAAAAAAGAGATTAAACTAGTTCACTCAGCAAAAAAAGAACCAAAGAAGATTTTAAACTCAGAGATGCTTTTGAATAAAAGTGTTAACAGTTAGAATGTAGGGTGAAGTGGTTTCAATAAGCACGATAATCTAATAGACTTACTCATCAAATTTATAGAACATAATAAAACCTAATTCATGGACCAAAACGTGCTCAGACTATAAAGATAATTTTCTCATTCTTAAAAGCTTAGGAATGAGTTAACCTAAATCTGAATAGCCATTTTCTTGACATCAATACATCAGACATATTTCACTTCAATTACTTCTTCAATCGAACTATTAACTCCTGTCGTAAATCTCTCGTTTTTTATATGCAAAGCAAATTCTTCCCTCTTTTATATTGGGTAAAGAAATAATAAAATCGTTGATCTCTTTAGCAGCAATTCTGTTAGTCCGAATTTTAAGTAATAGTAAGAAAAAACGTTATTTTTTAGCCTGAGATAACAAAGTTTTGGATGAAACTCTAAATGTTAAGTATTTAACTATGAAATTAAGCTTAGCAGGATTATAAAAACTTATGTTTATAAAATATATAGACTGATTAATAAAAACGCCAGCTTAATTTGCTTCTGTTTAGTGAAAATCCCTGTACATTTGAACAAATAATAAGCTAATGATAAAATTAAAAGCATACTATAAGCCTTTTATTCTATGATAATTATAAGCAAATAATAGAAGCAAGATATAACTTGATTGCAATAGCATAGCTAACTCTTCTTAGTGTATCGAATTAGAAAATTCTTAAATTTAAGAGCTTTAACCAAATAATCACACCTAGAAATATGAGAAGATGGCCCAATATGTTGAGTATTTATTTAAGGTTTAGCATCATTTAATCTTCCATGAGAAGAATTTAATCCCGTACTTCTGAATCTACTTACTTTGATAATATATAGAATAAACTCAGTTTCGTTCTTTTATATCTTTAAAGTTTGACAAACTCTAAATAAAATAGACATACTTCTTATTTGTAGGTTCTATAGTTCTTTCTAAAATCTTTATTATAACTGTAGGTTTTAGGTAACTTACCATCTTCTATTTTTTTAATTTACTTGGCAATTTAGAATCTACCTTTTCTTTAGTTCCTATCTTGATATAGAAGATCTTATTTAAAAAGAAATGCATTTTAATATTTTTGGAGTTAATATGCAAATAAAGCAATGGCTAATAAAGAGCAAAAATCTTAAAGCTAAAAAACAGTATTTTAAGGGATATTTTTGATGATATGGTTTTACTTTTGATTAGCAATTTGAGTGGCTATATTGGTAGTAATATTGGAAGTAATTTTAATTTTGTTAGAATTCTTAAGTAGATTACTAAGTTTTAGTAAAGATTTGATATAGTTAACGGAGGTATTAATTTGGTTTAAGTGTAGATAGTTTAGTTTAATTTTAGATAGTATTGAATTATTGGAATATGAAGTAATGAAAATTGGTTATTATTGGTATTTCACTTATAATAACTATAATAGCTTTATAAGATTAACTAAAATATGCTTTAGACCTATCATTCTATATGGTATTAAATGTTGTAACTAATATCTATTCAATACCCCATTAGTAACCTTCTACTCTTTATTCTCCTAATAAATTTTTCTACTTTTAATCATACATTTATTGTAGCCTTTAAAATATCATCCAATCCTTACAGTATTAATAATCAAGAGCTTTTAACTCAAGACATATTTATCTTATCTCTATAGACATTCCTTATCTATCAGCATTACAGAACTCTCCTAAAAGAGTTGCAATATTTCTTATGTAATACTAAGTTTCTTCAAGGTATTGAAGTTCTCTCACTTTGAAACAAAAAGTTAGCTTTTAATCCTCAATTGAGCTTGCTTTCAGACTCGTTAATTAAGCTAGATATGAGATAAAATTGCTGATCTCTTTTATATAATCTGAGTTGAGATTTTTTTTTCCAGATTTTCCCATTTCCCGATGGGAAGAACTCCTTCGCTTGCTACTTCAGTTGTTATTAGTTAACATTTTTCCAAATATTAATTCTTATTTCTTTCTATTGAGGACATTTCCGTCATAAATGTCAAGTGCTGTTGCAAATAAAGCATCTTTTTCTTGCTCTAGAAATGGCCTTCCCCGTTTTTTATTTCGATTGGAGTTCCTTATGAAGGCTTCTACAGGTTTTCTTCTATTAATTTAAGTCTATAATCTAATTTTGCTCAGTTTTTCTTGTCTTACTCTTGCATTATTCAAATATTATTCTCTAAACTTGTCATTTGCTCATAAACTCCGACTTTAGCTCTTCGGTCTACATCATCATCTTATCAAATCCTGACTTAATACAAGCATCTCTTTCTCCTGGGAGTTTAATTCCTATTCGAGTTTTTTTATGTTTCTAATAAGTTGATAAATCAGCTGTTTCAGATTTGTTTTAAGATCATAGAGAACTGTTGAAAAGTCTAATTTTAAACAAAAGGACAAATTTATAACGCTTTTACTCCATAATTTATGAATTCAAAAGGATTATCTCCAGTGACCACTCCTCTTCTTACAAAAATATCAATATCAGGAATACATTTTACTACATCAGAGCCTTTTCGTAATGCCAAAGGTCTCAATATTTTTCCTGATACACTGAAATTAGGAAATCTTTACTATCTAGTAGGGCTCTTAAGAACTTTTAATTTAATTCAAGGATTATTCATAATATTTAGCTAGTTCAATTAACCTTCATGTGCTACTAAGTAATATATTACACTACTTTTAGACAACTTAAAATTTGAATTATGTAAATTCTACTCTCTTGCATCTTTTTCTAAGTTAAAATCGAATATACAGAAGTAAGTATTAATTTGAATGCTACCTAGAAGACTAAATTTAAAAGGGAAGTTTTATCTGCTAAGTATAAGGAAGCTAGGATTTAATAATCTGAAGAGAACGTTTCTAAAGATAAATAAATAAACGTGATTCTACCTTTATTAGTTTCACCACGATTAATAAAAAAACCAAATTTTGTTGTTAAAATTGTCTAGAAATTTTTCTTGCTTCGTCTGATCTCTTTGGTCACTTTTGTCTCAGTTTTTAAATAAAAATTTATTTACTTTACTCTCAAAATTCTTGTATTTCTTTCCGAAGGCTAAAGTTAAAAGGGAATAGAATAAAATCCAATTCTTGGGCCAAATTTCACAATCTAATTTAATTTTCTACTTAAAGATATAATTTATCTCAGTCATGTCTTCAGGTTTTTCCAATTCCTAACCAGATAAACGACATAGAGGCAGAATTACTTTGAGACCTTAACTTCAGCACCCTAGTTAGATTCTGGTACCGATCGAGAGAACCCTCAATGGCCTGATTTGATATATGTGTATAGGAAAGTTTAGTAGTTGGTATTAAAGTATGTATTTTAGAGTGTATGATAGTAATAATGACTTGTATTTAGATATAGGTTAATGATAATTTGATTATAGTTTTGATTAGATAAATAGTAATCTGTACTTGTATAATTTAAATATAAGGATATATTAAAGATAGTTTTTTGACATTGTTGAATATGTTTTGGTATGTTATAAGCTGTATGTTAGTATCTGAATAATGATAATATTTGAATAATAGATTTTTAAAGATGTTTAGATAAAATTTGATTCTTTATTTATTTCAGCTTTAAAAAGAGCTAGTAAGGAAAATAATCTTTATTGTCAACTATATAGCTATAACTACATTACCATATCAACATCATATATACACTTAAACATACAAAAAAACTTATAAAAATACAACATTAATAAGTATAGATTAACCATATTAATAAGTAGTAACATATTTACTATAGATATTTAAACTACTTACATATAAAACTATATTTATTATCAATAATATTAATCATATCAATATTATTATTATCTCAGTTATCCCCTTTAACACTTCTATAACTCAACTTTTCTAAATCAATCCTCATTATTGAAACTCTTTCCTATTCATAAGCAAAAACATATCCATAGACACCTCTTATTTTCATCTCCGTTAAAGCTGTAACATCTTTAAAAATTTAACTTTATTGCCATTATTATTTGTTTCTTTTATATATTCTTCTTGAAAATTCTTTCGTATAAAAATTTTTTAAACCTCCGATTACGATAAAAGGCTCTAAAGAAACTATAGGACAAGCAACAGCTTCAGGAAGATTCAAATTTTACTTACTCCATCTATCATTCTATATGTTATACTTTCATATATCTTTTAAAGTTTATATACTTACTAATTTACACCTCCAATTGAATAAATATTTTATTCATCTTTATCTACTACTAAAGTTTAGCCAGCTATTAAGAATGAAAATTTAGAGCATTTTTATCATTTACTTTAGTTTCCTATCTTTAACTTTTCTACTGATTATAACATTTTATTTATACTAGTAACTCCTCCAACCACATAAAGATAATTTTAAGCTACTGCTATTCCAAATTCACTTCTTCCCTCATTTAGATCACTAAGTTTTGTATTATTACCTTCGAAATCGAACTATCAAGTTTCTTTTATTCCTTTATTTTAATTTTAGTTAATTCCTCCAATTAAATATAACTTATTTTAATATTCTATACTTTTACTATTGTCTGGAATTATAATTTAAACTTAGACTTATCGTAATTACTCAGTTTAAATGTTAAATAAACTTAATTTTTAAATTATCAATTAAAAAAGTGAATATAGTTAGATTGAATAAACTGTTGCTACTAGGTTAGTTTATGTTAATTAGTCTGTTTAGTGTTTAACTGTTGTTACTTAGTATTGTATTATAGTTAGTTTCTTATTTGTGTGATATAATTTGAAGTTAATTTAGGGTTTAGTACTAAAGGTGGTTATATAGTGGAATATAGTTAGACTGTTATAGTTTGGATTTGAGTTGGTTTTAGAAATGAGTAAATAGGGAATTAGGATGATTGTATAATATTTTAGTGTTATTAGTTGTAGTTAATGGTAGTGTATTGGATGATATTAGTATATGGTATAATGAGAGTATTAGTAATGTTAGATAATTTGGTTGTAATGGTTTTAGATTTTTGCATAATTTACTTCCTTATCTCTTTTAATTTCTATCTAGCATCTTAAATCTTTTATATGTATTATTAGTTTTAAAATATCATTCTTATTAAATCACTTTCTTAAGGTAAGTCTTCAAATCTAAAATGGAATCCTTTTTAACAAATAGGACATTACATTATGCCTTATAATCAGAACTGAGTATTCAAACACAAACCACAGTAAATATGTCCACAAGGTAAGACAGTTGGAAGAGCATTAGTTAAGTTGTAATCTTCTTAGCAGATTAAGCATTTTGGTAACGCTTACATTTTTATTATTATTTAGATTAAAAAAGCTTATAAAGGTAATTTATAACAGTTACCATCAAAAATTATAATTAACCATTATAAATTCAAATATCTATCATTACATACATACTACAATATTAACCTCTTATATCAAGTACCTATCTACAATCCGCACCAATACATTTTGCTAAATTTAAAAAACCAACCAGCTTTACAACTTAATCACATTTTTTATTATATAAATAACAAAAACATCTCTATCCTAAAATCTTTAAAAACTACTACGAGCAATGCACTAAAAAAGGGACACAATCTTTAACTAATCTTAATATCAAAAAAAGTAGCTAAGTTAGAACATTTACTAAGACTAAAGCTCTTTGAAAATCTTTAGAATGTAGGAAGAAAAGAATGAGAAAAAAATAGACGATAATACGAAGCTCGAACTGCTAAAGGAGAAAAATTTATAAATTTAAATTTTTTTTTAGAAGAAAAGAACTACAACAAAAGACTCATTCCAGCAGAAACGCAAACAAATGAAATAATTTTGCATTTCTAAGAAATCTTAAGTAAGAATATGGTAAAAAGAATGAGTGTGTGAAAATCCTTTGACAGGGCAGAACGAAGTTTTAATTCAAAGTTCTACTCAAAATCTTCTAGGCTCTTCAGCTTTATCCCTAATGAGACTCGTTTCGAGAACTAGACCAAAGCTATCAAGCAGAAACTATTTTTGACTCAATGTTCAACCATAAAATCTTCCGCTTTTAAAATTTATTACTAATAATTTAAGAACTGGATATAAATATGAAATGAATGGAGTTTTTAGTCAAAGTTCTTCTTTCAATTTTTAAGTTTTTCAACTATATCCCGACAAAAATATTTAGAACTAAACACAAAGCTCTCAAGTGAAACGGAGTCTATAAAATAAGTTATATTTTCATTCTTTAAGTACTTCAGCTTATTCGTAACTCAGACGTATTTTGAGAAAAAGAACAGAGCAACTAGAAAATGGATTCCAAACTTAAATTCTTCTTAACGTATTGGAGTTCTTAAGCTTATCATCTATCAAGATATTTTTAGAAAACGTGATCAGAGCTCGCAAGGATAACGGATTTAAAACTTAAAGTTCATCTTACAGTTTTTTAGATTTTAGAACTTTCGATAATAAGATTATGCTTTAGAAAACAATCGAGCTCTCAAGGATACGGATTCCATACTTGAAGTTCTTCTTAAAGTCTTACAGTTCATAAAAATTAACTCTACACAGACTTTTTTTGAGATTTTGATCAGAGCTCGCAAGGATAACGGATTCCAAACTTAAAGTTCTTCTTACAGTCTTTTAGTACTTATCATTTTCGATTCTCAGTTCAAATTTGGAGAATTTGATAAAGCTATATATACCTAAATCTAAATTAAATCTTATGCATAAATCTATTATTTAGTCAACTTGCTTTACAATAACTTGAATGCTTCTTACTATAAAATGAGTTAATTATAAGTTTTTGAAAAGAGCTAGTACCTTAATTCTATTTTAGACATTCGAATTTTATTGATAAGATTATTATTAAGAGTTGCTTACTACTTTTAGACTTAAGTTAGAGCTAACAGGTAATAAAGATTAAATAAAAATAAGCAAAAATAGATTGAAGATAACTTGACATTTAGGTATGAGATTTAGAATATCTAAGTTAATTAATGCCCCATAAATAAAATCTATTTTATAGCTAAAACTAGAAGAATATAGCATTTTATAAATCTCAATAGATAAAGGCTGAAATAACCAATTCCATAAAACAAATTAAAAATATAAAGTTAATAAATGTGTTTAGATTAGAAAGGAAGAAATAAAAGTAAAGAATTAAAATTAAATCCTTCTAATGATGCTTAAATTATAAATGAATATCTATCATGCTTATATAATAATTTTCTTTTAAGATTGTTTATATTCTATCTTAAAAAGAAACTCTAACGTTTAAGTTTATCCCAAAAGTACATATAAACAAAGTTATTAATGATTGTTCTTGAAATATAGTGTATACTATAAATATGAATTTATATCCCATTAAATAGAAGATGCTTAACCTTCTAGATAATTAAATAACTATTAATTTTAAATGTAGTATAATAAAAAGCTATAGTGCATTTTTTATTAGAAGGATTAAAAATAAACTAAATAGCATACAGTCAGCATTAATTCAAAAAAAAGAATCAAAACTTTTGCATTTAAAAATTTTTCTCACAAAGAGGATCCATTAAAGAATATTAAGCTAGTCTAATATTATAATTTACACTTGCTTAAATGATTCTTTCATATGATTTTAGTTAAATAAATTTAAGCAAATAATTAAATAAATTATAGTCATTTAGGATTAGATTATTTATTAATAAAAGAGAATATAATTTATAAGCATAAAGCTAACACGTTTATCAATTAATATTTTGTTCATTTTCTTATAAATAGCAATTTGATTTGAATTAAATAATAATGATTTAATGTTTCTTAGACTTAGTCTAATTATCTAAAAATTATATATAATTATATAGACTTTATATTATTAGATGGTTTTACATTTTAATTATAATAAAATATCTAGAAGCATTTATCTTTATCACTTAAGTTTGAAATAGTTAACCATTAATAAACTTTTAGTAAAAAAGAGACAGTTAAATGATTTAAATTTAAAGAGTTAAAAGTATTAAATACATTCCAAAATAAAATTATGCGTTTTGTACTATTTCTTTGTCTGTGTCTTCTTCCATCTTGAGAAATAAACTCTTTTTTGATTTTTAAAAGCTTGAAACTTATTTTTTTAAACAAAGACTATAAAATTTGATTTCTGAATCTTAAAAGCTTTCTAATTTTTATGAGTTAGCATCATTTCCTAATCTTAAGAAATAGGAATAGCTGAAATATGCGAGTTGAAGGTTTTTTATTTTTATATTATTTCTCGCATATTTAGTATTAAAAGTTTTAAATGTTTCCATCTAACTAATGTATTTCTTCTACTAAACCCATTATTTTGCCTCTCAAATTTCTATTCAAAATTTCCCTCTGGCTGGCAAAACTATTAAATTCCTTCAAAGCAAGCTCTAGAATCATCTTCACCTATTAACATCTTTTTATTGCACGTTAATCAAACTTAGATACTATTTTCTCCCTTCTTCATGTCTCTTGTTTCTAGTATTTACTACTCCCTAGGCTACTTACAAAATGTATTTCCATTCTTACCTGACTAGCTTTTAATAATAGCAGCTAGCATTTTTATAATTTATCTTATGCCCTTAAATAGTGAATTAAGTAAAGAATTAATATAACTTAACTTAAATCCTAGTGAATTAATAGCTTTATGCATTTATTTAATTTAAACTGAGTATCATACTATTAATTTAACCATCTCTAGCTATCTCTATCTTCTATCTTCCTTAATTATAAGCATAAATCTCTAACTATCTTTAGCATTTAAAAGTGGAAATCAGATATAAAGTCTAATCTAGAATAGAATAAAAGTAAGAAAGAAATGCATAGAGTTTAGTAGAAAGTGAGATGGTAATGAACAAGATATAACTATCTAAAGGAGAAATAAAATGAAGTATAATCTAATAACTAAATTAAAGGTTTTACTATATAATCAATATCAATTTCTTTCATTTATCTTATCAATCTTTTCAACTGATTTATTATATAAGCTCTCTTGAGATTTTAGTTAAGCATCAAATTAAATGCAGTTAGGTAATTAACAGCAATAGCTTTAATTTAATATTAGAAGATCTCTTATTTTAGTTTAGATAAGAAAAATAGGTAGTCAATTAATAATAACCTTATACCTCATTTCTTTTTAGTCTTTCTTATTTATTCTTACTTTTTGGGAGCAAAAGAGTAGCAAACTGTCTAGCATTTGTATGCATATTAAAGTTTAAATTTTATTATGGACTTTTGTTCTGCTAATATTCAACACTATTTTAGGTAGTAAGTTATACATTCTAAATGCTTTAAGGGGTTTATTTTCCTAGCAAAAGAAACATATTTAGTCTATTAATATAGTAACAAAGAAAAGCTTGACTTTTAAAATTTTAATAGTAAATCATAGCTAGCAATGGTGAGAAATGCTTCTAAACAGTTAAACTAACAAAAAATAGAATAATTTAAAAGTTTTATATAGCTTTTTAAAGGATTTCTAAGAAAATATACAAATAAGTTTTATAACTTAAGTTATAAGCATAATCATGCTTTTTAATTATTTTATAATAGTGCCTTTTTCTTTAAATATACCTTGCTTATCTATCTGATTCGATTTTTAAAGCTAATAAATATAAAGCTAAATTTAATTTAAAGTACTTGCTTTATTAATATAGATAGAGTTAGTTATTTAGACATTAGTTTCTATTATTTTATTTTTATTATTTAAGTATAAAAATCCGGCAACTCGGGATTGAACCGAGGACCCTGAGATTTCCACTAGTTCTACAGTCTCATGCTCTTCCAGCTGAGCTATTGCCGGTTTATTATTTATCTAAGCTACTTATTAAAAATTAAAGTATTAGTAATTTAAAAGGCAACTCTATTTACCATACTTTCAATTTATTTATTACATACTAAAATGGTTAAATCAATATTATATACTTTTTAGAGAGATAACCATGAAAGACAATAATTAAAAAAAGTATTAAGGTAAAGCATACATTTTAGCTAAGTAATAGGCTTTCTATATATAAAGGACCATTAAATGATAAAATGAAGATAAAGAAGAAACCATTAAAATAAAATAGCTTATCTATATTTATTGCTATAAATAGGATTTAAATAATTACTTATACCCATAAATCTATCTATTTAAGTAAAGTATATATATCATTATTTATATAATAGCTTGATAGATATGCTAAATTACTTGTTTATTAGTATTAAAAGGCTAATTATTATAATAGCTTTAAATAAAAATCTCTTAAAGTTATAAGAATATTTATCTGTATTAATGATTAATTTAGGTTAAATATAGACTTGTATAGATGCTTATATAGAAAAATTAGCCATTAATTAAAAAATATATATGGGTTATTCAAATAAGCTTAGTAAACATAATAGGATAATAATATAATGCTAAGTACTTTATTTATTTTCTTTAAATAGGTAATAGTTTAAACCTAATAATTGTTTGAAATATTAAAGATTACTAATTTATTCTTAATCACAAAATAGAATATATATGATAACCAAGGTAACTTTAGAAAGTTAAGAGCTTAAAGAAAGGGAAAATTAAATAACTAAGATTTAAATTAAATATTTAAATGCAAAAGCTTAGATAAAATATTATTAAGCTAGCTATCTAGCTTAAATTATAAATAGAAGTAAATTATTTAATATATTAAAATAGAAGAGTACATTACTAAATTATCATAGAAAGTATAAGCTAATGTAGAAATTTAAAGCATCCAGTAAGTAAAAAATAAGTATTTCTTTAGATAAATTCCTAAAGCTATTTAATATAATTTGAACTAGAAACATTTAAATAAATTTGTTATTTTAATCTTAAATCATAAGAACTAGGATAAAGATCTAAGATTCTTATTGGAGTAGAACTAAAATACTTAAAGATAAATTATTATTTAAATGAAAAACCCTGTAGCATGATTACTCACTGTTAATTATGCTTTTCATAAAAATAAATAAAAAGTGTATTTAATCTCTTAAATAACTTGATTTAAGAATTATAAAGTACAAAATTTTATTCTTTTAGCAAAGCCTATAATTAATTAATTAATTTAGATAAAGAAGTTTTAAGAATAATGTTAACTAATTAACTAAAAGGTTTCTATATAACGAAATAAAGCATAGTCATTTATATTAATAGTAGAATGAAGTTTTATACTAAATATTTAAATAGATTAATATTTAAAATGCTAATAGCAATACTTAAATCTCTAAATCTTTTAACAATTTTAATTAGATATTGCTTTATCAATATGGTTAAAAGGATCAAAAGAGAATTTATAGAAATTATTATCTCTATATTTTTCAATTTATTTTTTCTTTGTTTAATACTATTTCTAATTAGAGATAACACATGTATTGATTGAATCTTTTAAAATACTTATTTTTATAAATAAAGCAATACAAATATATATAGCTTCTAACTTAGAAAACCAAAATTCCTAAAGAGATATTATTTACTAATGAAATAATCAATTAAGTAGTCAAAATATAAAGTTTATATATTAGATAACTTTAACTTTCAGAGTGAAATTACCAAAGAAGGCTAGTAATTCTTATGATAGCTGGAATTTTATATATGTTTATACCTTAGAACTCATAAGTTCGTTGAAAATTCTAAAATAATTAACTTTTAAAGATTCTAAATTTATGATTTTCTTATATGAGAATTTCAAGTTTTAGGCACTAAATAGTTGTAAGAAGAAAATAGAAAAAGGTTAGTATTTAGCATGAATAGTAAGTAAAAGGACTATTAGAAGGGATAAAATTGATTTATCTACATGAAATAATTAAATAAACATTATAAATCTTTATAAGTATAAATTAGATAAGCAAACTTAAATAGGTTTCTTAAGAATTAATGAAGACATATATTATAAAATCAAATTATTTTGTCTAAGCACTGCTATAAATAATTTAATATATTGAAAATAATTGCAAAATTTAAAACTTTAAAAAGGATTTTTTGAGTAGGCAAATTCTTAGAATTAAAAGTTAAAGAAGTTAGTTCAAAGTTTTAAACTCTTCGATTTGATTATAAATATAATAAAAAATTCCTTTTACTTAGCTATATTAAATAGCTTTAATGTATGAAGCTGTTGAGAGAAATTTTTTTTTGTTTTTTTATTGAAATCTTTCGAGAACTGTAGAATTTATATAGGGAAACTAATTACTATTAGAGTTCTTTATAAAATTCAAACTAAACAATCGCTAATATTTACAAATTATAAAATTCAGTTATAGACTCAGAAAATAATTGTCAATATCCAGTGTTTAAGACTGATATTAGCGTGCTAAAGAAATATGGACTTAGATTTTGACTTTCTGAAATGATTAACAATCTGCTTAGCTATTATCTGTGCAAACTCTACATATTTGGTCATATCAAACTATCAAGGGGACTGATTCAGTGGTATGTTAGCTTCATTTATCGATCATTTTACTATTGGAAACTTAGATAATGGCTCGAGCGATAAGCCTTTGCATTTTAAGGAGACTTTGATCTATCGAAGATTATTTAAAATTGAAGGATTTAAATTTTAATGGCTGATTACAAAATGAAAGACTAAAAAGAGAAAGAAGAATAATTACTGGATGAGTCGAAATAAAAGCTTTTTATCTTTCCAGCGGTAGATTTTACGAACTTTCTTATTTTAATAGTTTTAATATATAAAATTAATTAAATATATATTTAAATTTTATTAATTAATATTTCTATATTTTATATTTTATATATTTATATATATATTTTTACTTAATTATTAAAATAAAGTTCTAATTTTTTTAATTTTTATAAGGTGATTAATTTATAATAATCATAATAATATTATTAAATGATTTATAGTTACTTTAATTTCTAATTATAAAATGTATTATTACAGTTAAATTAAATTTAATTATTATATTTAGTTTAATTATCTTAGATATTATAAATTATATTTGTAATCTAAATTTTAGGTTTATTTTGTAATATTTTATTAAATAAATGGATAAGTATAATATTTATTATTTATTTTTATTTAATTCTGTTAAAATTTGTAAATTTCAGTGATTAGTTGTAACCTCATCAAGGGGTAGAATTTTATAAAAATAATAATAATAAAAGAAATGTCCTAAATCATTAGATGTTAATCGTGTTAAGGAGATTTCGAGAGCTAGATGAAGATTCCTATGGTTCTCCCATGTACACACAACATCTGTTTCACTTGTGCATCTGATTAGTATTAAAGAACTATGACCATTAGATGTGTTTACTAATTATGTTAACTACCTCATAAGATAAATCCTGTAAATTTATAGAAGAATACTCAGTTGTTGAAGTATTTGGAGTCAATGGAGTTTCTCAATAGTATATCATTACTGGAAAATTATTAACTTAAAATCCAATCGGTAAGTTCTTAATTATCTAAGTAGCAAATTACTTTCATCCAGTAATTGATATAGCATCTCCACAGCTACGTATTCAAGGACAGTTTAGCTGTATAGAAGGAGTTAAAATAATCCGCAAAAACTATAAAGTAGTAGTTAAATCTTCTGAAAATATAGTACCAAATAAAGAAGAATCAGTAAGGAAATTCATAGTAGTGTTAATAGTTAAGTTACAACAATCCATAATTGAGTTAGAAAATATAATCCTTAGTATCTGAATCTTAAAGAGTCATGTAATAGTTATCTTAGGTATCGACAAGGATATTTGAGGACTTAGAGAATGTTAAGAGTTCTCTAGCATAAGTTACTAAGGTTAATGGTTAATACTAGGTTTAGTTATAATAGTTGAGTTATCAAGTTTAGGTTTGCTAATAGGAGAAAGTTGCATTAGAAAGCTAAATAAAAAAATACATTGAGGAGAATAAGAGTCTTGTGAAATAGTTGAGTTAGATATAAAGTACATAGATTCAATAGTAGTAGAGTAAGACTTAGGTTTCTTAATAGCTCCCATCTTAGGTTATCTAAGCATAGTAGAGCTATTAATAATAATCTTAGATACCTTAATAAATACCTTAATAGATACCTTAATAGACTCCTTAATAGCAACAGTCTTAATAATAGATTAAATAATAGGTTTAATAGTAGTCTTAATAGCAACCTTAATAGGGACTTTGGTGGGGTTAGGATATCTCTATAACAATAGTATCGCCAAGCAAAGGAATATTGAAGTTCAAGGCCAAATAAAATAATACTATCGGTTAGATAAAGAAATCGATCTTTTAATTAACTCGGTTATATTCAGATACTTTAGAATTATTAAAGAACGGTTAAATCTTGGATAATGATTAAACAATAGCTTATTATTAAATAGTGAATGGAGATAGTCTTAAAATGCAATTGAGTAAGTTCTATTTATTAAATAATATGTAGGTGGTGAGTGCTATACTATTTAAAGAATTTGGTAATAAAAATTTCTAGTCTATAATAGGAAGTATGACAAATTTCGAAACATATTTTTATGCAGAGAGTAAAGTTTATAATTTTATTTATAGAATGTAAGTAGTTTAATATTCTTTTAAAACTTATAGTTGGTAAGTATTTTAATATTCTTTAAAACATATAGAATGTAAATATTTTAATATTCTTTTAAAACTTATAGGATGTAAGTATTTTAATATTCTTTTAAAACTTATAGTTGGTAATTATGTTAATATTCTTTAAAACATATAGAATGTAAGTATTTTAATATTCTTTTAAAACTTATAGTTGGTAAGTATTTTAATATTCTTTTAAAACATATAGATCGTAATTATCATTTTAAGTTTCCTATTTAGCTGGTAATGGTCTATTAATATCAATAGAATGTAAGAGGTATTTATAGTTATTTTTCTATTATTAGATCGTAACTTTTATTTTAAAATAATATTTAAAAATAGGATGTAAGTTATTTATAATTGTTTATAGAATGTATGTTTGCTTAAAACAATTAATAAGGGGGTAAGGTTATTTATAGAAACAAGGAATTGTTAAAAGTAGATGTGAAATATTTTGAGAGAAGGATTGACTTAATATACTTTATTAAAACTCTACTTAAGTTAAAAAAATAATAATATACGACATAGTAATTTTGTATAAATATAAAACTAGTATTTAAAGGTATTAATATGTTCAGATATATATATTTGTGTATGGTAAATAAAATTATATATAAAGTGTATATATAAATTTAATATATTTTATTTCTTTTAGTATATATTTTAGATAGATATTAAGATATATTGCTTTGTATGAATATGTTGTTTATATATTCTATTATATTATTTTAAATGAGCAAGTAACTAAAATGTTTAATAATACTAATATTGTTATGTTTTTTGCATTTACCAACTTAAGAAAGTAGTATTTAGTATGGTTGCATTTTAGTGATATATGTAAAAAGTTTCATTTAAATTTATGGTAATTAAGGATATGTGTTATGTTTATTTAATTTTTTATGTTTCTATTAAAGAGATTGCTTTAAAGTGGGTATTGTGTGTTAAATTTAATATGGATTTTAGAATGTATATATATATTAGTGAGTATAATAAGTATTTGTTGTAATGAGTTTGGGTATAGGTAAAAGGGATATAAAATAAAGTTTAAATGTATATTGAGATTAATATGAGTAGATGTATGTTTTTAGAGAAAGTCACGTGTATATATTTTAATTTAGATATATATATTTAATAAAAGTTGAATGATTGTAGAATAATAAATTAAAAATGGTTGCGATTTAAATATAGATTAATTAAATTATTTAAATTATTTATATTATATATGTTATTATATTATTTATATTATGAGTGATAAATTCTAAGCTAAATTTTTTGGTTAAAAATAGTAAGAGGAAAAAGTATTTAAGTTAAATTAGAAACATTTTTTTTGGATAGGAAAAATTTTAAGTATTTTTAATAAAAAAGGTAAAAAAATAATTTTTTAATTTTGTGATAAATTTTTTTATAAGTAAATTATATATATATATATATATATATTTTAGTTAAGAATTAAAATATCCGAATGAAATTATAGATAGGATATATGGATAGGATTTATAAATGAGAGTTATAAAGATAAATATTTTTTATGTAAAGGATTTTTTATTTTTTTTAATATTGTTTTTTAATGTTTTTATTTCTTTTGAATATTAGATTTTGTGAAGAAAAAAATATTTCGCTTAGCGTTTTGCATTATAGAAGATTTTTCTGACGGAATAATTTTTTTTAATTTTGAATAAATTTTTTAAGTTTAGAATTATTCTTATTAAAGTAAATAATTTGAAGTAAATTTTTTTAGATAAGATATAATAAATAGATTAAGAATATAAAAAAATATATTTATAATTAAATTTTTGTTTTGTTCAGAGATTTTTATAACAGGAATTTTTAAGGACGAATAAAGCAAATTTTTTAAGTTAGATATATATTAAAAAAGTGAATATTTTAGGATATTTTTTAATAATGTAATAAAAATTTTAATTTATTTTATATTTTTTATTATATCTCCCTAAGTTTTTAATAAGAATATTTGCTTGTAAAAATGATGTTAAACAACAATTATTTATTTTTTAAATAATAATTTATTAACTTATTATGTTATTTAATATAGATAAGGATAAATCTAATAATTAATAAATAAAAGTGATTATAGAGCGCGTAGCACCTCATTGGCACGCAGCTCTTTCAATATTAATATTTAATATTAAGAAAATGTTCTCATGTTTCTTTTTAAAATTCTAGAGGTCCGATGAGTCATGTCAGCTTCTCCAAATGGAGAATCTTCTTATTAAAAATTATTCTTAAATCTTGAAACAAATGCTTCAGTCTTCTTGAATAAGGTCCAAATAAGAGATAGTTATTAAGTCGATAATTAGAAGGCCCGTCAGTCAAACTTTCATACTGCTAGAGAGAACCCTCGGGGTAAGTTAGGTATGCCTCAACGGAGCTTATCCACCCTTCCCCGTGGTGGCATCTAGTGCGAGATTACTCTCAATGTAGTATACACTGCACCAGATTACCTATTAGTTTAGCTGACGCGGCCGACATCCATTTTATATAATATATAATAAGAAAAATAAGAAAAAGATAAATGTTTCATGTATATTACGAATCTAAAATTGCTAAAAAAAGTTATAACTCAACAAATTACTTTTATTCTAAAAATTAATTAATTATAAAATATAAAACAAAAAGATGAGAGAAATAAATTAAATAGCGAAAAAATTAAAATCTTTGCAGGCTAGACTTTTGAATGTTGTTTATTCATTTACCAATTAAAAATGAAAATTTTTATTCCTATATAATGAAAAAGTATTTTTTAATAGAATATATATTAGTTTTTATTTTGATGTTAAGTCATTCTAAAAAAATCTTAATATATTGAGTTTGAATCCATTTATTCGCAAATATTAATATCAACAGCAATTTTTTTAATTACGTTTTTTGCATGATAATATGAGTTATAAAATTTATAATTAAATTTTAGTTAAACTTTATATTTTTTTAAATAAAGCAATTTTAGAATTTATTTAAAAAATAATTAAATTTTTTTCTAATTCTACTATGAAAAAATTATTTTTTTATTCTATAAAACAAAAATAAATATTGATGATTATTTTACATTTGAACTAATTCTGCGGAGATTTAATCTCATAACATAATAGTAGATTCCTATTAATTTTAAATTTAGATTTTAAAAAAAAAATTTGAAAATTTTTAATTTAAGAGATACTTTCATTAAAAAAAATGTTTGCGCATTTTTTTATAATAATTATTTACTTTGAATGTTTGAGAAAATTATTCTTAACATGCTGTTTTCTCTGAACGGAATTTTTAATGGACATAACAGGATATTCTTCTAATCTTCATCTTTATACAGAAAATATATTGAGTAATGAATCTAGATTCGAAAATAATAAACTTCAAACGCTTATCATGTCCAGATAATCTTCAGACATCGTTTCCTTCAAAGTCATGGATCCAAACAAGAATTTCTCTAAAATTAGAGATATAATCGTATAGATAAAAATTTTGCTCCTACCATTCTTTTTATTATGTTTTTATTTTAATTATACCTTAAATCTTATTGTCACTCTTATTTTCTTCGTATTTTTTACTTCATCCTCTTAAGTTTTAATAGTTTTCAGCAATTGAAATTTAATTGATTTTAGCATTCTGTGAAATATTTTAATTTATTAATATAGATTAATGTAAAATTATTTATATTTAGTAAAATTAATTTATGTAATTATGAGTATAGATTTAAAAAAATGCTTTATTTTTATCAGGATAAGTCATTTTATAAGATGAATATGCAAATTAAGAAAAAAAAGTTTGAGGGATAAATTATAGAATAAGGTAACTTCTCTGTACTTTAGATATAATTAATATAGAAGAAAAAATAAAAAGCTTGAATTAAATTGCTTATAACTAATGAAGACACATATTAAATAATATTTGAAAGCTCAATAATTAAATTATTGGCTTTTTAAAATTTTAGAGTAACAAAAGCATCAAAATAAAAGATTTAAAAATATTATAAAAAGATAAAAATAAATAATAATTTATTAATGTTTAAGCTTTTTTTATTTATTCACATAAATTAAAAAGAAATTTTAAATACTTAATTTAAATTAATTATAAAATGAATAAATTGAAAATAAAAACTCTTTACAAAACCATAAAATCATATTAAAAAATAAAAATAAAAATAATTAATAAGAAAGCGAATAAATTATTTAAAATTGTAAAATCAAGACTTCTGTAGATAAAAATAAATAAATTGTAAAACAAAATATTAGTAATAAATAAAAAAACTAATTATAATAAGTTAATAAAAACTACATACGAAATAAATATAATTTTATTATAATAGCGTAAATTATAAAAACAATAAAAGCAAAAAAGTACAAAATAATAATTTAGCATCTTATTTCAAAATTTTGTTGTTTTATGAATTCATAACATTTACAATTTTTATTTTCTTTGACTAATAAAAAAAATATTTAAATTCATAAACTTTATGAAGATAATTATTAGATAATTTTATAAAATTTAAATAATAATAAAATAAGAAATAATTTCTTTAACTAAACGTATAATTAAAAGATAATCAATGCATTTCTTTAAATAGGAACTAAAAAATCTTAGAGGATTATTCTATGAAAGAAAAAAAGGATTTTATATTTATTTTATGCAAGAGCAAGATAATTAATGAAACCTTAAGATGTAATAAAATAAGTTTAAATTATTACATTTCTTACTAAATTTATTTTAAATGGAATTTTTTAATAGAAAAGTTTTTAATAATAATTAAATAAACCTAAAAATATAAAATTTATAAATTACATCACTTTAATAAAATTATTATTGTATGAAACTTACGATTCAATTAAGATTCTTTAATTTATATAAGTTTAAGTTTATTAATATAATTATTTTTTTCATTTCATTTTTTAAGCTTCTTTCTTTTCATCATCGTTACTAAAGCTTTCTTTTTATTCTAACTAAGGCTTTGTTTAATTTTATATGCCTTTTCCAAATATTCAATTCCTTTTTCTAGTAAATTCTTATGAAAAATTTTAATTTTAAGGTCTATTTCTAATTATTGAAACGAAGTAATTTGCTAGTTTTAGTAGATTTAGTTTTATATTGTTATTCTTTGCAAATTTCTACCTAAAAATATATTAGAAAGATTTTAAAGTAAATTCAAAGAGTAGAAACATTTGAAGATATGTTTAAACATATTTTTTTCTCCTTTCATAACTGAGATAACTTTTCAAAGGAAAATACTGTAAATGTAAATCTGCAAACTATAAGAATCAGTTCACAACTTAGAGAATGAGATTATTTTTCCATTATTACTTTTTAAGTTTAATATAGTTAACGTTAGGAAATTTCTAAATTCCTTCTAGTTTTTCTTGTATTAATAATTTCGTTTGCATACTCTGTAACGTAAATAGCTTCTTAATAAAAATAGGTTAAAATTTAATCTTCAAAATGTTTCTCAATAGGAAATAAATTTGAAATAATGAGATGGTAATAATTAATAGTTCCATAGAGATAAAATATGTTAAATTTTATAAATTAATAAAATATTACATAGAGATTATATTTAAGTTACTTACATTTTTTCTTTTCAAGTTCTTATAGAATATACTTTACAATATTAAGAAACAAGCAGCTTAAAGTTTTATTAAGTTAAGTTAAACATGTGAATATAACAAATATAATATAATTAATTATAATAAAATAAGGAAAATCAATTAAAAGTTAAAATTCTCTGACTAAAAAAGTTTTAGTTAAAGCAAATATAATAAACTTTTATAAGAGTGTTGATTAAATTATTTGGAAATTTATTAGAATATTAAGGTTATTTTTGAGGTTTAAATCAAAGATATATTTAGCAGACAATAATTTCTATGAAACACAATTTATTTAAAATAAGTATGTTAATATTCTATCTCTATAAATAAATATCTTGCTTTTGATAGTTTCAGCTTTATTTATTAGATGCTTTAAATGTAAAATTTATTAAAAATATCTAGATTCTTCACTTTATCTTTTATTAGCATTTTCTACTTACACTTTATTATTTGCAAGAGAGGAATTAACATAGTTTATGACCAAAATTTTAGCTAAGAGAGTTTTAATCTAAAAGAAAAGATAAAAGTAAAGAAAGCAAATTCATAAAATTAATTATCTGATCACTTTTAAATTTAGCTCTTCAAGCTATTGAAGCTATATGTAAATGAATTAAGGATTTAAAATTGCAATTATAATTATTAAGGATTTATAATAAAGAAAATTTACCATATAAAACATATTTACTAACTAATGAAAACAATAAAATAAACAAATAAGAAATTTTCAATTATGAAGGTACTTTAAATTTAATTAAGTATTTTTATTAATGTGATTTATCATTCTAATTGAGTGATTTCATTTAGAAGAAATAACTATTAAAATTATAATAAAGCAATATATAAACAAAGCATTTATATGGTCATTAAATATTTTTAAAATTATTGGGATTCTAGTTGATTGAGAAGAATCTTAATTCTAAATTAGTTTTAAGGTGATTCTATGTTCATAGCAAAATTTAATTTATTTAAACTTAGGAAAAATGATATTATCTCAATTAATTAAATATAAATCTTAAAAATTTTAAATTAAGTTTATTAGTTTTCTAAGTTTTTGTCAAACTTAAATATAACGAAGATAAATATAAATCTAAACATTATTCTCTTTTTAACCTAAAATAAGTTCCCCAAAAGGCTTTCTTTATTTTCACTTTGCTAATTAGTTCATTTAAGTATTTACATTTCTATTTTTATGATATTAATATAGTAGTTTTTTATAAAAAAAATTTAAAGCTTTATGTGCTTAGATAAATGTTTCCAAAAGCTAAACGATAGCACGAACTTCAATTTGTATTTATTTTTAATTTTAAGAAAATTTTATATTGCTGCATTAATTCTAGATTCTTCTACGTTAATTTGAGATATTTGTTCTATATTATTAGATTCTTATTTAACCTTTGGATGTAGTAGTCACTACTTCTCAGTTATTCTAATACTTCTTAGTTAAATTTTCTAATGCTGTTCAATTATAGTTGATTCAATTTATCAGCTAAATTTAATTCCAAGGTATTTGTGTAGTGTAAATTAGCAAAGTCTTTGCTTTAAAAACTAATAAATTAATAAAAGACATTTGACAATAAATGGTTTAGACATAATTCTATTACAAATCTTTAAAATAGCGTAGATAGTAGAAATTACTTAAATGTGTTTTATCTTTTATCTCTTATTATTTCGCTATTAATCTGGTTAAATAAATTTACCTTTATTTATTTATAAATTACCACTTACATTTATACATTACTTAAAGGAGATAAAAATAAATAAGCAAAATTAAAGGTGACAAGTATTTCAATAAGCTATTGCAATGTCTTTAAGAGTTTAAGATATAAGACTTAATACTTCGTGATAATTAAAGTAATATAATTACTAAAGCAAGCCAAGCATATTTAGTTATTCTATTTTATCTTTCAACAGTAATATGATATAAGCATAGTTGTATATTTTAATTAAATTTTATATAAAAGAAATTAAAATAATAATAGTTAGAAAGGATAGTAGGTTTAACTAAAATAACTAAGAAGTTAAATAAATTTAATAACTAAGCTTGGAATTAAAATTAAATATAACCAATTAATAAATTTTATTAGCATCTTCTAAATTATTAGATTGATATTTTAGATTTATTATTGCTTTAAATTAACGAAGATTGCTTACGATTGTTTAAATTTAAAGAACATTTTGAGAGATATATCTTCCATCTTAGAACTATTGTTATTTATTGGCTAAAGATTAAGTTCAAATATTTAAGAATCAAATTTTATCATCAAAATATGAATCGAAAACTTAGGATAGCATCTGCTGTTTTCGAATAATATTAAATGCTTGTTTGAATTATTTACACTGTCATATCTTATTAAAACTCTTTTAAATTATTAATTAACTTCCTTCAAAATCAGCTAAGATAATTTTCCTTCATAATCTCCTTAAAAATCAATTTTCCTACTATGAAATCAGAAAGTTTCAGTAATTTGCATCCAATTAATAATTTTCATAGTAATAATCATTATTTGAATTACACTCTTAAGCAAAGTGATTTCATTTACCATAAAGTTTTTATGAAAAGAACTTTACACTTTTAGTTTTTCTTCTTGAATAATAATTAGAGGATTAATTTTCTTTTTCCTATGAAGTAGCAGTTTTCTTTCTACATCCTTTTGATAATTCTTAGTCTTTTTCTTAATATTAGCTATAAGAATATAATGTTAATGCAAATTAATCTATTAACTTATTCAATTTTTTAAATCTGGAAATTTTTAGCTATCTGACGCATCCAACTATATATGTCTTTTTTGCATGATTTCCTGTTGTTACTAAATTAGTTTAAAAGAATTATACTGATCAATGAAAGTTTATCACGAAGCTGCAATTTTTTTATGAGTAGAATAAAATTCTCCGCAGCTTTAATCTATTTATTTACATTACCAAATTACTGTTGCACACTATCAACCTTATTAAAGGATTTTTAAACTCGTTTATTCAACTTTATTTCATTATTAGTATTTTAAGGTTAATTGAATACTTAATATCTTAAAGTTAGCTAAATGTTTATTTTCAAATGCTTTTAGTAAATCTAATTAGGATTACTTGCTTAGAATCAAAGAATACTGATTTAGTTTTAATATTTGACTTGAAAATAAATTTTAGTATTATTAAATTTGGTCCTTAAAGTTAGTCATGCAAATATAGCAAGTGGATGTTTTATTCCTTTTTATTTCAGAAAATTTTGGTTTAATATAATTTAAAACTCTAAATAATATCGATATCCTGTAAATTTCTAATTTTCTTTTCCTTTGCAATGATCCCAGTCACATATAGTACAGTTTATGTCTATTCTTTCTTTAAATAGTCCATGTAGTTGGTCTATGAAGAAAGCTATCTAAGCATAATAAGTGGAAGCAATAATTAATTTCTATAATTCTTTCTTCTTTAATTTTGACTTATAATTGCAACATTTTCTGATGCAAAGCTAGTAGCTAATAAATTAAACTAACTTAAATTCCCTAATTAAAGTAAGAGAAGCAAGCACATTTAATAGGATTGATAGCAATAAAATAATCTAATGAATGGTCTATTTTTCAATCCCATTATTAGCATCTAAAATGATTTTGGTGCAGAAATTGCAATTTACTAGTATTTTTATAAAGAATTATTAAATAGATTGGCACTCTTAACATTGCTGACTTAACTCTTTAATACTTATTTAATTTTAACTTAAAAGTTCTAGTAAATATCATAAAGCTATTATAAAAACTACTATATAGCTTAATGATTTAATTTAGCATTTCCAAGATTTTGTATAACTTTAATAGTTCCATTTGTTGAAATGATTCTAGCTATTAAATTTTTATAACAATAATTTTTGATAAGCTTATGCTTTTTATTTTTGATTAATAGTGATATACATTTATTTGATTTGCCTTTAACTAATTTATTTACTAAAATAGGTTTAACTTTATAATAAAGCCAAGCATTCTAATTAATACACTGCTTGCTTATTTAAAAACTAAATTATTAATTATATAAAGTACCTTAATTTTTAATATGTTCCAGTTGTTTATTTCCTTTATTAAATAATAAGGGTGCTAAAGCACAGCAACTAATATATGAAGGAAAGTAATAAACTTAGCTTAATCATTTAAATATGCTACTTATTTCCAGCTTTAAGTAAATTGCTAAATTTCCTTTAATTTTGTTTTGCCTCAATTAAGATATTTTACAATTGCTTAATTGTTTTTTCTAAATAATCAATTAAATGGGTTATAGAGTTTCCTTAGCTAGTGATAACATCAAAATGATTAAATTGAATTTTAGAGGTAATGCTTATTTAAATACTCTTAAACTACATAAAATAATTATAAAATTTAACATTAGATCTAGATTTAAGTCTTTTAAGAGAGGATAGAAGTATTAAAGGGTGGCTATTTACATGATCAAACTAAATAAAGCTTATAATTGTTTTTAAAGCTTTTGATTGTATTGAATTTTGCTTTATTGCTAGTTTTATTAAACAATTATGAAATATCTAACTTACTATTTATTATTTCTTATGCTTTCATTTAGCTAAATTTGTTCTATAGCAAAGGTTGTTTCTTAATCAATATAATATTATGAATAAATTGCTATTTTAGTTATTAGATAGAGTATCCTAACATTAAAGGTATGATGTTCAATGCTAAAGAGATTGCTAGAATTTTCTATTATATTGTAAAATACCTGACAATCTATATAGATAAATCAAGCTATTAAGAGTTACTAAATTGGTTAGATATTTCTATATAGGTATTGCTTAATTAATTTCGAATAAAATTAAATGCTCATTTGATATATTAGAGTTACTAATATTTACAAATTATTACAAAAATTAATTGATAGAGAGCTCAATAGACTCAAATAAATTTAGATAGATTAAACTGAATAAAGCCCTATTTTCTAATTTTTAAATCTAGAACTTTAATTTAATAATTTAGTAAACCAATTTAATATTATTAACTATTATGATTATGAAGAATTATATTCTCTTTATTTCTATTATGCTAAAAACTCGAGATCAAAACACTTTTTTAGATTCTTTTTATCAAATTTTATTTTTTTCTAACTTTTGAAGTCATCATCGTATCTTATTTCTATTAACAACATACTTTCTGTATAAAACTTGCATAATCTATTTGTAAAAGGCATAGTTCCCTTTATTTTTATAGTTTTAGTTCTAAATGTCTCTCTTTTTTCATATTTTTTATAAGAGTTTACATTTAGTAAATGTTCACAGCTTAGATTCCTTAGATTCTCAATTTTTATAGTTTTTTCTATCAAATTTATTGGTTCTTCCTTTTTTATTGGTTTTAAGATAACTATTTTCTGCAAAGGCTTAATTTTCGCTTTAACTTTTATTAATTTAAAATTATTTCTTCAAATATGAACTTAAAAACACTGAGGCATCTTGCTCTTGATTTATAACTCTTTTTCTTAATCTAAACAGAAATCCAATATTTTTAGCATTATTTTCTTAAATTTCATTTTTTCTACTTTGAAACTTTTCAAAATATAACTGCTTTGATGCTTTTAGCTTAATTTGTTAGTACTCGACTCTATTGTCCAATCACCTATTATCTGCTTATAAACTTATAATAAATCTCTTGCTTTTCTAACATGAAGCTTGGAATATTATTGTTCCTTTTTAGTTTATTTGAGTAGGATTTTTAAAATTATTTGTTTTGGATGATAATTAAATTTATAGTTGTTTAAAATATATTAAGTAATAAATTACTAAGATAATAGAATATATTAAGTTCAAATATTTTTCTATTTGAGATCTTCTTAAAATCAAATAAAAACAAATTAATTTTAATTTCTAAATGTGAGTAAAAGGACTCTGTAGTGAGTATAGTTCCCATTTTAGTTATAAAAGACACTTTCATTTATTAAGTTTATTTTGTCATGCAATTAAAGACTAATAAGCTTATAATTAACTATTAGTTGCTTCATCTTAGATTTTTCCTAATTTTATTATTTCCATTGTTATTTCTAAGTTCCATAAGTAGGATATACCTTCTATTCCTTGCTATATTGACTTAGAATAAAGTAAAGGTAATTTTAAATTTATTAATTAATAAGCGAAGAAACTATTTTCTTATAAAATAAAAATGCTACCCTTTTTTATACTCCTTGCTATTCTATTAAAAGCTGACTCTCTAAATTTACTTATAGTAAGTTCTCCACATACAATTCCTTACATTTCAGATGCTTTAACTTATCAAATTTACTAGAGTAAGTTTGAATAAACTAACTTTTAACTAATTCCTTTATACTTAGAAAATTAAGACTTTTAACTAACTGAAATTGAAACTAAAATAAGAGTTTTAGACATTTAAATCATTCTTGATATTAGCTTCAATTACTTTTACACACAAAGAATTAGTTAGTTAAGTAAGCTATGCCTTTGCTTTATTGCTTATAGAAGCGATAAATAACTTTAAATCCAAAATGTTTACTAAATAATGCCAAGCTATCAGTAAGAAGGAATGGCTCTGCAAACTCTATTTCACTTTTTAAATCTTAAAAAAATATCTTACTTAAGCTAGTAGGAGTAGAGGTTTTATAAGCCAAGTGAATACTTTGATCAGACCATAATAAGAATAAGTACTTCAGTTAATATTCCACTAAATTCTTATTATGGCTTGAATTAAAAGCAATGTCAAAATACTTAAATCCAAAATAGGCTGTTCAATGAAGTTCCTAAAGCTATCAGAATTTATGGATCTTCGACTATCTTAATGCAAGCAGATATCTGCTGATAAGCTTTTATTTTAAACCTAGCAACATTTTACTAAATGGCGGGAAGTTAGTATGCATGAGTAATAGGACTAGAATCATCGAACTTAATAAAAGCTGAAATAACTCAGTTAGTTTAAGAAAATTCCAAGATTCATTTAAATATTCTAGATAACGGAATGATCGCTTTAACACCAAAAGAATTTATTCCAGGAAACTATTTGGAACTAGCTGCATATTATTTTTTAAGAACCTTAAAATTCATAGATTATATCAATTAATTTAGAGATTTCAACTTGGACAAAATTTATCCAGAGTTTTTCAAAATATATAAAAGCTTATTCTTTAATCAAAATAGACAGATTTTAGCAGAGTTTTCAGTTTATAATGTATAGAACTAAGAGCTTATAGAGGTTTATTAAATAGTTAACAATAATATTGTTCAAAAATCATCAATTATATATCCTGGCCCTAGCTCCATCCCTCCACCTGATATAATCACAATTTAAATGTCTTACTCTTCTAATGATAAAGAACCAAATGGCCAGACATCTTATATGGTGCTTACAATTCCTCCTCTTCATATTCCTTGCTTCATTGATTATATAAATAAAGATAAAAGCCTGCTCAGTAACTATTTGATAAGAGCTAATCCTCTTTCTTATGGAGGATTGAGATACAATATTAGTTATACTTTGCAAGTGTTTTTAGAAAACTACTTCGAATTAGGAGTTGCTCACTTTGGAAGTTTAGTGATATCAAGCTGACTGTCAGCTTATTATGTGTTATAAGCAATGAATGTGATAATTCCATATACATATATTAGTAGAGAAGATGAACTACAGAACATTTAAGAGCACTCAAATGTTTTTAATAATTATATCTCTTGGAAGTTCTTTTGAAATATATGTACATTAAATATACTTAGAAAAATAAATGAAATAGCTTTGGATTATTTTTCGAAGAAATAGAACCTTCCAACAAGAAAGTTCATGACTAAATTAAATAATGAGCCTAATAAAACCATAAAAACATCCTTAATACCAATGAAACTACTTTTACTACTAATGCTCTTACATACGATTAAGATAATTATGATAAGTTAGCTTGATAAATAATGTAAAAAGAAATAAAAATCATTTTAGCTTTTCCTGCTATAAATGTAATTAAATCAATTAGCACCAAATTAATGTAAATTGGGTGAGAGCCAGGTGATACTAATTTTATTATTTTATATACGGCTAACGTAGTTGAAAATTCAGCTGATGACGTTAATCAATTATAGAGGATAAAAAAACTTTTGCAAGGTTCAATGACTATAACTCCAATAGAATATATAGGAGAAGAAGGACAAAAGATTAAAGAAATTCAAACTGATTGCTTGGATATTCAAATTTCATCATGTTACTATGTAGAAGAAACTCTTATAATAGCTCATGGAATTTCAAAGTGCATCAACCAAGGTTAAGATTATTCAAACCCTCAAAGTTTAACTCGAAGTATGCTACTTAATAAATTTATAGGATGAAGTGGAAATGTGAAGTTTTAATAGAGTAATACTTTTAGAGGAGATTAAAATTTTTATTTCATTAACAATGTATATGATTCAGAATGAAATTTATTGTTAGTACCATATCTTGAATATTGCCCAACATGTGCTATTGTTTGAACTTTCCTAAAAAGTTCACCGCTTTGAAATGATAATACAACTCAGACTCCTTCAGATATATTTCCAATTTATAATTAAAACTGTGATTTTTCCGAACGAAAAGTAAAGGATTTCACAAAAGGATATCATTTAAATTTAATTGGAATGCTAATTATTTTAATTTATACTCTTATTATTACAATTGTTGGATATAGAATTTGGAAAAAAATAAAATTACCAAATTTAGAGAAAGAAGTATGACTTTAAAATTAAGATCAATTATTTACCTTTTTATTAGTCATAAATTTGCTATAGATTTTAGCTGTTGGGCCAAATCTTTCTGATTTATTAATAAAGAAGTAGATATTTTAATAAAAACTTTTGTATTTGATATAATTGGCTTTAATTTTCCAATTGAGGTATTTTGAACCTTATTTTATTTATGTGTTATCATTGCATTTGTTACCATCATTTTTATTTTGGCCTTTTTATTTAGGTTTGAAATTATCTTCGAAAATAAATTTTTCTTTATGAGATAACTAGGAAGTCTTTCTTTTAATTTGTCTCTAGTTCTGACTGAAACTACATTTTTGCCAGTTTTGTATATTTTATTGGAACCTTTCTAGTGTATATATGGAAGAGATGAAAATCTTGATCTTGAACTCAATTGAAGTGAAAGTTTACTGATATCAGATTGTTCAAGAAGCTGCTTCTCTTAGTTTCACATTATTACTTTTGCTATGTCTTACTTTTTTTAGGATTTTATTTACCAATGACTATTCTTTCATAGCCACACGGACAAGAATTACATGAATACTTGCATATTAAATATCAACCTAAACTTATAATAATAAAAACTGGCTTCTAAGCTCTGTTAGTTACATTAAATAAACTAGCTAAGGAAAAATACGAAATCTAGCATAGTTTCATTTACTCCTTTTTAATCCTAACATTTGTTTTTTAAATTTACAAAGTAAAGCCTTTCACGTATATGAAGATAAACTTTTTGATGCTTCTTTCATTAATAATGATATTTTATACTTCATTAATCATTTCAATAATAAAAGTATTGGGCAAATCTCATATCTATATATTTATTATTTACGCTATAGGTTCAACTATCATCATTATAGTAGGAGTCGTCTTCTAAAAGTATTTTCCTAATCTTCTAAAGTAACTGAAACCTGATCTAATAAGACTTTTTAGATTTGCTTTTAGACCTTGGGCAAATGTTTCTTTACTAGTAGAAAATGTTAAAATTTAGCAGAGAAGAGTTAGCTTAATGAGAAAAAATCTATATTGAAATGTTGAAAAACCAGAAAATTTCTAGCAAGAAAGATTAAAAGCGGCGCTTCTTTAAGCAAGAAAACAAAGTCTAATATAAATAAAAAATTTAGTTATTTTAAATGAAATTGATAGTGAAGAATGAGAAAATGGTATCTAGGAAATAGAAATCGAAAAAGTAAAAATTAAATAAAAAAATTAAGATACTCTTAAAGTTGAAAGTGGCTAATCAATGGAAATTACTAATCATTTAGATAATTCAAATTTAAACTTAAGCATGTAAATTATAGAACTTCCTGATGAAAAGAAAGCAGCTCTAGAATTTAAAAAAGTAATTGATTAAAAATAAACAAATAACAACTAAATTGGATAAAGTAACTTAAAAGTAGAAAGATAGAAGTAATTAATGCATTAAAACTTTATGTAGTTAGAATTTTAAGCAGGTTTGGATAAAAATCAATCTTTAAATAAAAAACAATTTATCTTTATAGGAGCATAGAAGAAGTGACCTGAAAATACATACTTATTCATTAAGAATTTTTTAATTTAAATTAAATAATTTTAAAGACTTTTGTAGGTCAAATCTAAAACTCACTTGTTTATATTAATTTAACTAAAATTCTATACGAAAAATTTATCTAAAACCATATAATTAAAAAATATATATATAAGGGACGTAAATAAATCTTTATATTGTATATATTTATCTTTTTTAATTCTTAATCTTATGAAAATAATTTATTTATTAAACAAAGTTTACTAAGAATTGTAGATTTAAGGATTGTATAAGCATACCAAAGTGTTAATTAATAGTTTATTTTTTAAATGTATATAAGATCTATTTTTAGATAAGTTAGTTAGCTCTCTTTTATTATTTAAATTAAGTTACTAAGTTATATATATGATTCTATTTAATTTTTAAAGATTGTATATTATTTTAAAATTTCGTAAGGAAAACTTAATAGTTAACTATTTTAAATAAACAGATATATTTAACAATTATAATATTTTTAAATTTATTATATTTTTTTTAAAAAACCGCCATAGTTGCTCGAAGGTGAATAGCAAGGTCATCTTCATCAGAGGTTGGGAAGTTAAGTACCCATAATCGAATTTATGTCTTCCTCTGCTTTGGTTTGGCCTCGAGACATAAGATTCTTAGACCTTCGACACTGGCTTGGCTTCGTTTATTTTTAATTCTGGAACGAAAAAAAAAATATTGCGAGCTTCATCAGAGGTGGGGAATTTAAGTATCCATAATTGACATATGTCGTCCTCTGCTTTGGTGATGCAATGAGACACAATCCTGCCATGTCCTTGGACCTCCAACAAGTATTAAATATTACGAGTATTCTAAAATTATATCAGTATTGAATATTTTTATCAGTACTAAATAATTATACCAGTATTGAACAAGGTCTACCAGTATCTGATAATTTTATCAGTAACAAACATTCTTGTCAGTATGAAACAATTTTTTTTAAAGAGCTGCGCACCAATGAGAGTGTTACGCGCTCTATAATCAAATTTATTTATTTATTTATATTTTTTTATTTATATCTTAAGAAAAATTACAAAGTTAACTCTGGATTTTAAAAAGAAGATAAAATTAGTTTACAAATTGAATAAGATATAATAGAATTAAGCCCCTAAATTAAGTTAGTTATTTTAAATTATTCCATATTCTTAGTGTAGATATTAAATTTTCTCGAAATATGAAGTTGTAAATTTATGAGTGAAAATGTTGTTGTAAATTAAGTTATAAGAAAAAGAATATGGAATACGATGGAGATGCATGAATAAAGTATTAAAAACTTGCAACGAAATAAACTGGTGGATATAGTGTTGAAACAATAACTCAAAAGAAATCTTCTTAAAATTCAAATTTAGATACGAAATTACATAAAGGTAAAGGAAATAAACTAAAATAATATTCATTTAAATAAAAGGATATGAACTGCCAGTTTTAATAGAGAAATTCTAAAATCGCGAAAAAAATCTAATGTGTAAAGTACAATTTTTTATTAATGAAGTTCAAGCCAAGCTTTGCTCTTCTAGATTTACTTAATAATTAATTATTAAATGTGGATAAGTAAGTAATATGATTATAGATGCTTATCTTACAAGAAAAATAAATTTATTATATTTTTGCAAAATTAAGAACATAAAAATAAAATGACAGCGGTGGGATTTGAACCCACGCCCCGAAAGACTAGCGCCTTAGACCACTCGGCCACGCTGTCTGTAAAATAAAGATATGAAATTTGTTATAAATAGCTTATCTTATTTCGTTCTATTAACTACGAGTGTATAAAGGAATATAATAATTAAAAAAATAGCTTTATTAGCCACGAAAATATTAAAATTAATGCTTAAAATAATTAATAGCTTTTAAATTAGTTAACTGATATAAAGAAATATTCATTTAGATTTATTTTTATGATATCTAAGCAAAACTTTTATTTTTAGAATCCCTCATTTTTGTTAATTTTATGAAATATCTTTGATAATAATTATGAAATTAAATTAGATGCAAGCTAATAATTCTCATAAGTTATATGGATCTACTCTAATGTTTTTACTTTGGATGTAATAATTAAAGAGATTAATATCTTTAATTTCCAAGTTTTCTTTTATAGTTTTATGTTCAAAAGATAAAAGATTTTGCAATAAAAATAATTTGAAAGTATCTTTAGTAAAGGCTTTTACATAATCCCACTTGATTAAGTTGAACTGTGAATTATTATATGTTTTTTCTACGTTTAGTTAGAATAATTTTGCAGATGATGTAATTTTTATATTTTCGATCAAACTTTGGTCTTCGAAGGTTTTATGTGCTTATTAACTTAATTTTTTATTTGACTCTTGCAGCTTAAAAATTATTATATATATGATAAAATGTCTTCTAAGAAATAACAGAACTTTGAACAAAACATTTAAACAGGAAAATTCACTAAAAAATAAAAAAGCGAAGTAATTACAATGAGTGAAAGTGAGAAATATGATTGATATGACGAACATTAACCACTTGGAAATCCAGAATTAAAAAAACTTCCGACACAAACTCAAATATAAATATTTTCTAAGTCATTAAAAGAGTTTATGTTTAAAAATAGATACCTCACTGATAAAGTAGAAAAATTAGGAAAACTAATAACGTCTTTGTTTGAGAAACAATATTAGTCATCATAAGAAATAGAAAAAAAACTGGAACAAAGAATTCTTTAAATTTAATAATAAATTCAGGTTACGCCATTTTCGATTTAACAGAATTAATCAGATCCTATGGAAGTAGAAAATGAAGCCTCAAATTAAAATAAGCAGTAAACGTTTATTTAAAATAAGTAGTAAATTTAAATTAAATAAGTATTACAGGAATAATAATTTAAAAGAAGAATAAAATGCTACGTGTGCAATAAATAACACCAATGAAAATACTGCTACTAACTAAGCGAAATTTAAAGAAAGAATAAATAAGATATTTTTAGAAAACTATTTAGGATATATCCAACATAAAGCGGAAAAATTTATAGAAAAAAATTCTTTAATTCAAATCTTAATCCTTGGAGAAATAATTAGGACTACATGCAAGATGAAGACTATTCAGAATATTAAAGGATGGTGCGCTAATGAAGTGCTACACCGCCTAACTAAGCCTAGTAGAAATTCAAGACAAACTAATGGAGACAAGCTGATAGAATAGGTCAGATGGCTGACTACTAAGGCTTTAACAAAGCTTTTTAACTTTTTAGCTAAATTAAATGGTACCTAAGAAATAGTAAATTTCTTAAGAAGAAGAAATCACTTAAATAAAAATGTTAATGAAATGAAGTTACTGATATAAATCAGATACTTCATTTTAATTATGCTCAAAAAGTTCAAGCATCGTTCTTTCCATCTTCCAACTTTTCCCGTTGTTTCTTGCGCTTTCTTATTGTTCTTCTTTAGGCTCCAATCAATTATCTGTGTTTTGTTCTACAATTTAAATTCTTTTTTTTCGTAGATTCTGATTAAAATTTTTTATCTGAAGATCTGCATTCATTTACTTATGAGAAGTGAACTGCTAGTTTATGTAGAGTTAATCGTAAGTTACTAATTTTTCCAAGTTTTTTCCAGAAAATTTATCAGAGATATTTCTAATTATGTCCTAATAGTTGACACATTCGAAGATATGTCTAAACGTGTCTTTTTCACCACATTTACAGAGGTAATTTTTACAGGATAATGATGCATATGTAAGTCATATTGAAAACTGTAAGAATCAGTTCGTAATTTAAAGATTGAGATGATTTCTTTTTTATATTCTTTGTTTAGTTTAGTGTAATTTATTTCAGGAAATTTCAAAAGTCCTCCAAGTTGCTCTCTAAATATCTGTGCAGTGGGCATGTCTCTATATCGTATAGTTGCTTCTTAATAGAATTTGTTCCTTTTTTTTCTTCAATAAGATTCTCAAAAGAAAGTTAATTCGAAATCATGGTTTGGTCGTCATTGTTAATTCCGTAATATTAAAACATTCTTTTAACTTACTAAAAGTACAAAGATTTTTAGTTTCAATTGCATTCAAAGAGTCTTCCTATATCGGATTTCGGATAAGTCCAAGTTTCTTTCCGTATTTTAAAGTAGAAACGGAAAAAGCGACTAACCATAATATACTCAAAAGGGAGCAGTTAAAGTCTATGTAACAGGACTCATTAATGACAGAGATAGGCGACTGTAAAGCCTTCCTCGCAATTATACGCATAATTTTATTTATCATCTCTTTCATAGACTATGAACCCCTCATTATAGTTCAAAGAACCAATTCTCCAACGTATTCAGCCTTAGGCAACGTAAACATGTGACAAAGCATTTTAAAGTGTCAGGGAGTAACATTCTTGTATCGGCTGAGAGTATAAATGCATTTCTTTACCGATTTTAAATATGTTTAAATTCTCTATTTACAGTGATTGATCAAAAGACCATTTTCTTATATTATGACTCCAAGATATGTCACTTGATTCTTCTATTTGATATGTTAATCTTCCAGTTTCAAGTTTAATTCAATTTTTTTAGCTCTTCTTTTTTTAGCAAATTGTATTGCTTCAGTTTCACTAGTGTTTATTTACAGAAAATTCACGGAAAAACTCTGTTGCATTAATCTATAAGTTATTACATCCTTTAAGCAGAACAAGAAAGTAGTATAAGGTCATCTGCCCACGCTCTGCATACAAAGTTCATATTGTGCAGATTGATACCTAAATGTGTATTTCTTTCCTATAGATGTCTGAATACTATATCATAATATAAGAGGGAGAGTACAGGACCATGTGAACTTCTTTGCATAACTTCATTGTTGTAATGAAGTCGTCGAGTTGTTTACCCATCGATTAGAAAAGAGGAATCCAGGTTACTGTAGAAAGACTCTAGTGCCAGTATCAATCCCAGAGAAAGTTTTATTCTCTAAGATGCTGAAAAAGTGTTCTTCTTCAATACTATCAAACATCTTCTCAACATAAATAAGATTAGATGCCTCCTTGTTTAGCAGATCTATATAAATAATACACTATGATCTTACTGAATCCTATTCTAATCCAATAAAAGAAAATCTAGCATACTAAAAGATCTCTTTTATCTAATAGATAAAACAGACTACTAAGAATTAGACTGGAATAAGTTATCTTTCTTGTAAGAAACTAAATAGACATCAATTAGTATGTTTATGGTTAATGGCTCTAAACATTAATTGGATAATTTAAGAGAAATAAAAATGTAAGGATTTGTAGATAAATTATAATAGATAGAAAACCTACTTAATTCTGCTGCTCTTTCTCATAATCTATAGACATAAATACATTCATAAGTGCCATAGTTAAGTAAAATACTATCTATAGCTCTAATAATTCTTTAGCCTCATTTTTAAATCTAGAGACGATAAGAGATAAAACTTGAAAATATTGAATAGAAGGAGTTAATTATACTAAGAAAGACTTTCCTGATAAGATTCCTGTTGTCACTTTTATATCCTATATAGAAAAAAAGATTTGACAAAAGTACAGATTGATCTATAGTGTTAACTTCGATGCTATTGAAATAAATATTTGTAGTCCATACTTAGAAAATAAAAAGAAAGGAGAATTTAAGGAGAGAATCCTTAAATTGTTAACTAAATCACCAGATGGGTAGTATTAAATTAAATTAAATTAAATTAAATTAAAAATAATATAGTTTGCTTAATAGCTTTGAAGTTTTAAGTCTAAACTCATTACACTTCTACTTTTAAGTACTCTTGAAAATGTTGTAGTATTTCTCCTTGTCTCATTAAGATTAGATTTACTTGTCTTATTTTCATTAAGTTTTAGAAAGAATATATTTGTTTTCATGTTTGTTTTATTCTGCTTCATGTAGATTTTATTATTCTATCAATTTGATTCATATAGTTTTTTTGGAAAATATTTAATTTATTATGTTTTAATTATATTCTAAGAGCTCTTGTTCTATATTTTCATAAATATTTGCTTAGTTTATATTATTTTACGCTTTATTTTTGCTTTTAATAATTTTATCTATTTAGGTTTTAATATTATCTATAGTTGCTTGGTAGTATTTACATTTGAATATGTGTTAGAATGTCTCTTTTTCTTGACATAAGCATTAATCATATTCTTAAGGAATATGTCTTTCGTGAAGATCACTTCTAAAAATAAGTAGTTAGGTTCTCAGTCTGAATATTAATTTTGATGGTTGCATTTTCTCTTTGTTCAATAAAAAGTAGGTTATAATTGGGAATTTTTCTACATTTTTGAATTACTTTGTTATAATTTTTGCTGTGATCATTTCTTTTTTTCTTTTTTTTGTTGTTTTTGTTATTCTCTAAATTGTTTAATTAAAAAATTGTTCTTTAATTTTTACATCAATTTTTTTATCGAATTACATCATATTTAGATTTTATAAAGCTTTTAAATCTATTTTAAATTTCTTTTACATTTTTTTAATTTATTTCTGTTATTAAGTCTTATTTTTTTAACTTATTTAGAATAATTGGATAAACTTTTCATCTTTATTCTTAGATTATTACTATTGATTATATAAGTCATTTAGTTTTCTATAAAATTTAAAATATCTTTTTGCAGTTATTTATTCAAATCCAAGTCAGTTAAAATCTATGTGTTGTAACTCATTTCAGGATGCTTATGGCATTTTCATATATTATCTTATAATTTATCGTTAACTTACATGTATTTAATTTTTCACCTTTGTTATTCCAGTTTGTATACTATATGGAATTATTTCAGCACCATATTCTAATTTAGGTAGAATAAATAATCTGAATAAATTTTTAAAATTAATTGGGATCGTCTTATTAAATCTGCTGTAAAATTTCTATTAAAATAAGTACTTGGCCTACTAATATTTATTTTATACTTTTTGTATATGTGTAATTAATTAATTATTCTAATCAATTGTGAATCCTAAATATTCAACAGTTTTCTTTTATTAAATTAGCTTCCCTTATATTTTCAAATCTAATTTTTTTTAGTTCTCTTATTTCTCTTTACTAATATTAATGCATTCGGTTTTTATTAAGTTTATTTTTAATTTTATTATATTAAATATTCTTTAAGTTTGATCTATTAATTATTACATTCTTTAAGCGTTGTTGGAGACTAATAATAAATCGTCAGCTCATGCTAATTTTGAGTATTATGTATTTCCTATCTTGTATCCTAATTTATTATATTATTCTAAGTATTACATAGCAATATCATAATAAATTATGGCTAGTATAGGTCCTGATGAGCTTCCTTAAAGTATACCATTTTTGTAGTCTATTTTTCTAGTGATTTAGTCTTCTAGTTAAAAGTGTATTTGTACTTGAGAATATATGTTTTTCAATGTTTTTATTAAGTTATCGGCTATTTTAAATCTTTCTAGTTATTTAAAAAGTAAATAGTGATTTATAGAATCAAACATTTTCTCAATATCAATCAAGGTAAAAATCAACGATTCATTTTCTTCCTTTTTTTTCTTACTTTCTTAATAATGATTCATTATCTATTATATTTGTCATATGTTTATTGTAGTTTGCATTTTCTTTATGAATCCTTTTTAGTCTTTATTAATTTGGTTTTACTCAATTACATCTTTATATATATGGTTTGATATTATCTTGTCGAATATTTTTTAGATTGTATTTATAATTGCTATTGGTTTATAATTTTTTCAATCATATTTGGAATCTTTTTTATGGATCATTATTGTTTTAATTTTATTTAGTTCGGCAGGGATTAATTAATCGCGTTAGCAGTTTTGATAGAATTTTGTTAAAATTTTTCAAAGTTCATGTCCTGCATATTTAATTAATTCATTTGGTATTTAATCAAAACCTGCAGCTTTATTATTTGGGAGGTATCTTATTATATCAGCAACTTCTTAGTATATTATTTTACTCCATGATTATGCTATTTTTTATTAAAGAATTTTATTTTGTTTGTAGATTTCATCTATTTTTATTACTTCTTTAAGTATTTCTTATTGATTAGTATCTTTATATTAGTTTAATACACTTTCTCAATTTTTAATAAATTATTCTGTCTAATTTGAATTGAGATTCATATTTAGAGCTTTTTTAGGATTGAAAATTTTATTTGCTTGCTTAGCCATTTCCTGGTTATTACCGTTCAAATTTATTTATTTTTATCCATTTATATTTTTTCACATGGCATTCTTCATTTTTACGAATTTTTTCTTTTACCTTTTTGCCTCTAATTTCATTTAGATGACTTCATCATTCATACGGTTAAATTAGTTTAATTTATTTATATATTATATTCTTGCATTTCTGGCTTTATTCATTTATATCACTACAGATGAAGGCAGTTTTGGCTGATTTTACTGTCTTTGATCAAGTATCTCAAGAGCTGCAATGTGGATTAAATTTTTAATAAATCTGTATTATAACGATAAATTCAAATTTTATATATTATTTTCAAAAAAATCATAAGCACCAAGGAATTAGTTTTTATATAATTATAGTTTTTCTTAGTCTTACAGTTTATTTAGATTATATATCATTCTTATTTACTAATTTTCTGCATTTAAATTAACCGTCATTTATTTTAGCATTATATTCAGTACTAAGAGATAATGGTCAGTATTAACTCCTGTTTCTTTATCTACTGTGAATATGTATTTTGTTGATTACTCTAAGTCCTAGTCTAAGAAGATATAGTCAATGATTTATTGTCTTTTGTTTTATTTTATTTAATGTGTGGGGATTTATTTTTAATTTGTATCTATGAGTTCATTAGCTTATGTAAAATTAAATAATTAGAGATCTGTATCTGTTTAATTATCATAATTATATAGGTGCGCATTAAAGTCTCCAGCAATAATGAAATGTTTATTCTAATTTTATTATATTATTTTTCCTATGTTTAAGTAACAATCATTTATGAACTGTTGAGTATAATTACTAGTGGGAAGATAAACATTTATTATTATAATTTCATCCACAATAAATGCTTAGATACTATTAAAATTTTCCTCAAGTAATATTTCTTGAACGTCTAGGTCCTTTTTAAAGAAAGAAATTAAACCTGATTTTAAGTAAGACCTGGCAAGAAGAATTAATTAAAAGATTTATGTAGGGTTTTTGGTTCTTTTTTAATAAAAGTTTCTTATAATAGAATAATGTTGAGATTATGTTTCTTAATTAATTCAAATATTATTTCTTTTTTGTCGAAATATCCTCACCTATATTAAACGATCCTATTTTTAAAATTTTTTCTTTTCTTTAAATCATTTTTAAATTTTCTCTGAACATGTTTGGATTATCTAGTTTATAATTAAATTAATAAAATTATTCAAAATTGGGAAAAAGTTAATAATATTCATCTAGGTAGTTGTATTATATTTTTTCGAATTTAGTAAGATTGTTTCTTAAGTGAATATATTTTTAGTAATCTTAATTTTAATTCATTATTCATTAATGATTATTTCGTTAGTTATATTGTGTTCTTAAATTTTATTGACTAATATATGAATAATTTTATGATTACATACCACAATTTAATTTGCCAGCACAAAGACACAGCGTCATTTTATCATTAATTGTTTAAATACTTAGAAATTTTTTATTTTGTTTTATTAACTTCATCAAGAAATAAAATTATGCTTGTTTTTATGGAATTATTTTTTCTAGCTTATAATCGATATATGTTTCTATATATAGCTTTTTCTTTTTTGTATCTTCCACATAGGCTTTTAATTAATCATTTATATGTATCTTTAACCATTATTATTAGTAATTTATTTAAGGCATGTTTAAGCTTATTCTTTAAAATTTCTTAATTTTTTTTTCCAATTTTTTAGTATTTTTCAATTATCAATTTTTATTATGCTTTTTTTCTTATTGATTATTTTCAGTTTTTTCATCAAATTTTTAAGTTTAATTATTGACTTTAAGAGATTTAATGTTTCCAATTTTAATTTTTTTGTAGGTTTAGATCTATTTTTATTTTATTTTATTTTAGTATTTATCGTATTTCTCTATTTCTATATCATTTTGCTATTTAATATTAAAATTTTGTTAAAGTAATTAAGATCTATTTTCTAATTACTATATTTTGGTTTGTTATTGTTCGTTCAAGAGATAACAGAATAAAGTGCTAATTTTTTGTTTTTGTTATTTGGTATTTTTAAAATCAAATTTTATTTTTTGTTTTTACTAGTGGTTTTACCTTAGGTTAATGTTGATTTTTCTAAATAGTTTATCTTCTATTTTTAATATTATATATATTTCTTTTCTTTTAATTTAATGATCTTTTTCTGCATTTGATCTTATAGGAAATTAAGTTTCTTCCTCATTCTGATTCATCTAAATTTAATAGTTTCAATAAAAGTCTAACTTTTAGATTTTTAAAGCTTGGTTCTATTATTGTATTGATATTAGGTACCTGTAAGAATATAAGTGGTCACACTAGTCATGTATATGCTGTGGCTATATCCAGTGATTCAGAGTTCATCGTATCGGGAAGTTATGATTATACGGTGAGACTATGGGACTTCAAGACAGGTACCTGTAAGACCATGAGTGGTCACACTAGTTATGTATATGCTGTGGCTATATCCAGTGATTCAGAGTTCATCGTATCGGGAAGTTATGATTATAAGGTGAGACTATGTGACGTCAAGACAGGTACCTGTAAGACCATGAGTGGTCACACTAGTTATGTATATGCTGTGGCTATATCCAGTGATTCAGAGTTCATCGTATCGGGAAGTTATGATTATACGGTGAGACTATGGGACGTCAAGACAGGTTCCAGTAAGACCATGAGTGGTCACTCTAGTGTTGTATATGCTGTGGCTATATCCAGTGATTCAGAGTTCATCGTATCGGGAAGTTATGATTATACGGTGAGACTATGGGACGTCAAGACAGGTTCCAGTAAGACCATGAGTGGTCACACTAGTTATGTATATGCTGTGGCTATATCGAGTGATTCAGAGTTCATCGTATCGGGAAGTTATGATTATACGGTGAGACTATGGGACGTCAAGACAGGTACCTGTAAGACCATGAGTGGTCACACTAGTCATGTATATGCTGTGGCTATATCCAGTGATTCAGAGTTCATCGTATCGGGAAGTTATGATTATACGGTGAGACTATGGGACGTCAAGACAGGTATCTGTAAGACCATGAGTGGTCACACTAGTTATGTATATGATTGGCTATATCCAGTGATTCAGAGTTCATCGTATCGGGAAGTTATGATTATACGGTGAGACTATGTGACGTCAAGACAGGTTCCAGTAAGAACATGAGTGGTCACACTAGTTATGTATATGATTGGCTATATCCAGTGATTCAGAGTTCATCGTATCGGGAAGTTATGATTATACGGTGAGACTATGGGACGTCAAGACAGGTTCCAGTAAGACCATGAGTGGTCACACTAGTTATGTATATGCTGTGGCTATATCCAGTGATTCAGAGTTCATCGTATCGGGAAGTTATGATTATACGGTGAGACTATGGGACGTCAAGACAGGTACCTGTAAGACCATGAGTGGTCACACTAGTTATGTATATGCTGTGGCTATATCCAGTGATTCAGAGTTCATCGTATCGGGAAGTTATGATTATACGGTGAGACTATGTGACGTCAAGACAGGTACCTGTAAGACCATGAGTGGTCACACTAGTCATGTATATGATTGGCTATATCCAGTGATTCAGAGTTCATCGTATCGGGAAGTTATGATTATACGGTGAGACTATGGGACGTCAAGACAGGTACCTGTAAGAACATTAGTGGTCACTCTAGTGTTGTATATGCTGTGGCTATATCCAGTGATTCAGAGTTCATCGTATCGGGAAGTTATGATTATACGGTGAGACTATGGGACGTCAAGACAGGTTCCAGTATGAACATGAGTGGTCACACTAGTTATGTATATGCTGTGGCTATATCCAGTGATTCAGAGTTCATCGTATCGGGAAGTTATGATTATACGGTGAGACTATGGGACGTCAAGACAGGTACCTGTAAGACAATGAGTGGTCACACTAGTTATGTATATGCTGTGGCTATATCGAGTGATTCAGAGTTCATCGTATCGGGAAGTTATGATTATACGGTGAGACTATGGGACGTCAAGACAGGTACCTGTAAGACCATGAGTGGTCACACTAGTTATGTATATGCTGTGGCTATATCCAGTGATTCAGAGTTCATCGTATCGGGAAGTTATGATTATACGGTGAGACTATGGGACGTCAAGACAGGTACCTGTAAGACCATGAGTGGTCACACTAGTTATGTATATGCTGTGGCTATATCCAGTGATTCAGAGTTCATCGTATCGGGAAGTTATGATTATACGGTGAGACTATGTGACGTCAAGACAGGTACCTGTAAGACCATGAGTGGTCACACTAGTTATGTATATGCTGTGGCTATATCCAGTGATTCAGAGTTCATCGTATCGGGAAGTTATGATTATACGGTGAGACTATGGGACGTCAAGACAGGTTCCAGTACGAACATGAGTGGTCACACTAGTTCTGTATTATCTGTGGCTATATCCAGTGATTCAGAGTTCATCGTATCGGGAAGTTATGATTATACGGTGAGACTATGGGACGTCAAGACAGGTTCCAGTAAGAACATGAGTGGTCACACTAGTTATGTATATGATTGGCTATATCCAGTGATTCAGAGTTCATCGTATCGGGAAGTTATGATTATACGGTGAGACTATGTGACGTCAAGACAGGTTCCAGTAAGAACATGAGTGGTCACTCTAGTGTTGTATATGCTGTGGCTATATCCAGTGATTCAGAGTTCATCGTATCGGGAAGTTATGATTATACGGTGAGACTATGGGACGTCAAGACAGGTACCTGTAAGACCATGAGTGGTCACACTAGTTATGTATATGCTGTGGCTATATCCAGTGATTCAGAGTTCATCGTATCGGGAAGTTATGATTATACGGTGAGACTATGGGACGTCAAGACAGGTACCTGTAAGACCATGAGTGGTCACACTAGTTCTGTATTATCTGTGGCTATATCCAGTGATTCAGAGTTCATCGTATCGGGAAGTTATGATTATACGGTGAGACTATGTGACGTCAAGACAGGTACCTGTAAGACCATGAGTGGTCACACTAGTTATGTATATGATTGGCTATATCCAGTGATTCAGAGTTCATCGTATCGGGAAGTTATTATTATACGGTGAGACTATGGGACGTCAAGACAGGTTCCAGTACGAACATGAGTGGTCACACTAGTTCTGTATTATCTGTGGCTATATCCAGTGATTCAGAGTTCATCGTATCGGGAAGTTATGATTATACGGTGAGACTATGGGACGTCAAGACAGGTACCTGTAAGACCATGAGTGGTCAAACAGATTGAGTATATGCTGTGGCTATATCCAGTGATTCAGAGTTCATCGTATCGGGAAGTTATGATTATACGGTGAGACTATGGGACGTCAAGACAGGTTCCAGTAAGAACATGAGTGGTCACACTAGTTATGTATATGCTGTGGCTATATCCAGTGATTCAGAGTTCATCGTATCGGGAAGTTATGATTATACGGTGAGACTATGTGACGTCAAGACAGGTTCCAGTAAGACCATGAGTGGTCACACTAGTTATGCATATGCTGTGGCTATATCCAGTGATTCAGAGTTCATCGTATCGGGAAGTTATGATTATACGGTGAGACTATGTGACGTCAAGACAGGTACCTGTAAGACCATGAGTGGTAATACAAATTAGGTATATGCTGTGGCTATATCCAGTGATTCAGAGTTCATCGTATCGGGAAGTTATGATTATACGGTGAGACTATGGGACGTCAAGACAGGTACCTGTAAGAACATGAGTGGTCACACTAATTAGGTATATGCTGTGGCTATATCCAGTGATTCAGAGTTCATCGTATCGGGAAGTTATTATTATACGGTGAGACTATGTGACGTCAAGACAGGTTCCAGTAAGAACATGAGTGGTCACACTAGTTATGTATATGCTGTGGCTATATCCAGTGATTCAGAGTTCATCGTATCGGGAAGTTATTATTATACGGTGAGACTATGGGACGTCAAGACAGGTTCCAGTAAGAACATGAGTGGTCACACTAGTTATGTATATGATTGGCTATATCCAGTGATTCAGAGTTCATCGTATCGGGAAGTTATGATTATACGGTGAGACTATGGGACGTCAAGACAGGTACCTGTAAGACCATGAGTGGTCACACTAATTAGGCATATGCTGTGGCTATATCCAGTGATTCAGAGTTCATCGTATCGGGAAGTTATGATTATACGGTGAGACTATGGGACGTCAAGACAGGTTCCAGTAAGAACATGAGTGGTCACACTAGTTATGTATATGCTGTGGCTATATCCAGTGATTCAGAGTTCATCGTATCGGGAAGTTATGATTATACGGTGAGACTATGGGACGTCAAGACAGGTTCCAGTAAGAACATGAGTGGTCACACTAGTTATGTATATGCTGTGGCTATATCCAGTGATTCAGAGTTCATCGTATCGGGAAGTTATGATTATACGGTGAGACTATGGGACGTCAAGACAGGTACCTGTAAGACCATGAGTGGTAATACAAATTAGGTATATGCTGTGGCTATATCCAGTGATTCAGAGTTCATCGTATCGGGAAGTTATGATTATACGGTGAGACTATGGGACGTCAAGACAGGTACCTGTAAGACCATGAGTGGTAATACAAATTAGGTATATGCTGTGGCTATATCCAGTGATTCAGAGTTCATCGTATCGGGAAGTTATGATTATACGGTGAGACTATGGGACGTCAAGACAGGTTCCAGTAAGAACATGAGTGGTCACACTAGTTATGTATATGCTGTGGCTATATCCAGTGATTCAGAGTTCATCGTATCGGGAAGTTATGATTATACGGTGAGACTATGGGACGTCAAGACAGGTACCTGTAAGACCATGAGTGGTCACACAGATTGAGTATATGCTGTGGCTATATCCAGTGATTCAGAGTTCATCGTATCGGGAAGTTATGATTATACGGTGAGACTATGGGACGTCAAGACAGGTACCTGTAAGAACATGAGTGGTCACACTAAGTAGGCATATGCTGTGGCTATATCCAGTGATTCAGAGTTCATCGTATCGGGAAGTTATGATTATACGGTGAGACTATGTGACGTCAAGACAGGTTCCAGTAAGAACATGAGTGGTCACACTAGTTATGTATATGATTGGCTATATCCAGTGATTCAGAGTTCATCGTATCGGGAAGTTATGATTATACGGTGAGACTATGGGACGTCAAGACAGGTTCCAGTAAGAACATGAGTGGTCACACTAGTTATGTATATGATTGGCTATATCCAGTGATTCAGAGTTCATCGTATCGGGAAGTTATTATTATACGGTGAGACTATGGGACGTCAAGACAGGTACCTGTAAGACCATGAGTGGTCACACTAATTAGGCATATGCTGTGGCTATATCCAGTGATTCAGAGTTCATCGTATCGGGAAGTTATGATTATACGGTGAGACTATGTGACGTCAAGACAGGTACCTGTAAGACCATGAGTGGTCACACTAGTTATGTATATGCTGTGGCTATATCCAGTGATTCAGAGTTCATCGTATCGGGAAGTTATGATTATACGGTGAGACTATGGGACGTCAAGACAGGTACCTGTAAGACCATGAGTGGTCACACTAATTAGGCATATGCTGTGGCTATATCCAGTGATTCAGAGTTCATCGTATCGGGAAGTTATGATTATACGGTGAGACTATGTGACGTCAAGACAGGTACCTGTAAGACCATGAGTGGTCACACAGATTGAGTATATGCTGTGGCTATATCCAGTGATTCAGAGTTCATCGTATCGGGAAGTTATGATTATACGGTGAGACTATGGGACGTCAAGACAGGTACCTGTAAGACCATGAGTGGTAATACAAATTAGGTATATGCTGTGGCTATATCCAGTGATTCAGAGTTCATCGTATCGGGAAGTTATGATTATACGGTGAGACTATGGGACGTCAAGACAGGTACCTGTAAGACCATGAGTGGTCACACTAGTTATTTATATGCTGTGGCTATATCCAGTGATTCAGAGTTCATCGTATCGGGAAGTTATGATTATACGGTGAGACTATGGGACGTCAAGACAGGTACCTGTAAGACCATGAGTGGTCACACACATTATGTATATGCTGTGGCTATATCCAGTGATTCAGAGTTCATCGTATCGGGAAGTTAAGATTATACGGTGAGACTATGGGACGTCAAGACAGGTACCTGTAAGACCATGAGTGGTCACACACATTATGTATATGCTGTGGCTATATCCAGTGATTCAGAGTTCATCGTATCGGGAAGTTATGATTATACGTTGAGACTATGGGACGTCAAGACAGGTACCTGTAAGACCATGAGTGGTCACACTAGTTATGTATATGCTGTGGCTATATCCAGTGATTCAGAGTTCATCGTATCGGGAAGTTATGATTATACGGTGAGACTATGGGACGTCAAGACAGGTTCCAGTAAGAACATGAGTGGTCACACTAGTTATGTATATGATTGGCTATATCCAGTGATTCAGAGTTCATCGTATCGGGAAGTTATTATTATACGGTGAGACTATGGGACGTCAAGACAGGTACCTGTAAGACCATGAGTGGTCACACTAATTAGGCATATGCTGTGGCTATATCCAGTGATTCAGAGTTCATCGTATCGGGAAGTTATGATTATACGGTGAGACTATGGGACGTCAAGACAGGTTCCAGTAAGAACATGAGTGGTCACACTAGTTATGTATATGCTGTGGCTATATCCAGTGATTCAGAGTTCATCGTATCGGGAAGTTATGATTAGACGGTGAGACTATGGGACGTCAAGACAGGTACCTGTAAGACCATGAGTGGTCACACTAGTCATGTATATGCTGTGGCTATATCCAGTGATTCAGAGTTCATCGTATCGGGAAGTTATGATTATACGGTGAGACTATGGGACGTCAAGACAGGTACCTGTAAGAACATGAGTGGTCACACTAGTTATGTATATGCTGTGGCTATATCCAGTGATTCAGAGTTCATCGTATCGGGAAGTTATGATTATACGGTGAGACTATGGGACGTCAAGACAGGTACCTGTAAGAACATGAGTGGTCACACTAGTTATGTATATGATTGGCTATATCCAGTGATTCAGAGTTCATCGTATCGGGAAGTTATGATTATACGGTGAGACTATGTGACGTCAAGACAGGTTCCAGTAAGAACATGAGTGGTCACACTAGTTATGTATATGATTGGCTATATCCAGTGATTCAGAGTTCATCGTATCGGGAAGTTATGATTATACGGTGAGACTATGCGACGTCAAGACAGGTACCTGTAAGACCATGAGTGGTCACACTAGTCATGTATATGCTGTGGCTATATCCAGTGATTCAGAGTTCATCGTATCGGGAAGTTATGATTATACGGTGAGACTATGGGACGTCAAGACAGGTACCTGTAAGAACATGAGTGGTCACACTAGTTATGTATATGCTGTGGCTATATCCAGTGATTCAGAGTTCATCGTATCGGGAAGTTATGATTATACGGTGAGACTATGTGACGTCAAGACAGGTTCCAGTAAGAACATGAGTGGTCACACTAGTTATGTATATGATTGGCTATATCCAGTGATTCAGAGTTCATCGTATCGGGAAGTTATGATTATACGGTGAGACTATGGGACGTCAAGACAGGTACCTGTAAGACCATGAGTGGTAATACAAATTAGGTATATGCTGTGGCTATATCCAGTGATTCAGAGTTCATCGTATCGGGAAGTTATTATTATACGGTGAGACTATGGGACGTAAAGACAGGTACCTGTAAGACCATGAGTGGTCACACTAGTTCTGTATTATCTGTGGCTATATCCAGTGATTCAGAGTTCATCGTATCGGGAAGTTATGATTATACGGTGAGACTATGTGACGTCAAGACAGGTTCCAGTAAGAACATGAGTGGTCACTCTAGTGTTGTATATGCTGTGGCTATATCCAGTGATTCAGAGTTCATCGTATCGGGAAGTTATGATTATACGGTGAGACTATGGGACGTCAAGACAGGTACCTGTAAGACCATGAGTGGTCACACTAGTTATGTATATGCTGTGGCTATATCCAGTGATTCAGAGTTCATCGTATCGGGAAGTTATGATTATACGGTGAGACTATGGGACGTCAAGACAGGTACCTGTAAGACCATGAGTGGTCACACTAGTTATGTATATGCTGTGGCTATATCCAGTGATTCAGAGTTCATCGTATCGGGAAGTTATGATTATACGGTGAGACTATGTGACGTCAAGACAGGTACCTGTAAGACCATGAGTGGTCACACTAGTTATGTATATGATTGGCTATATCCAGTGATTCAGAGTTCATCGTATCGGGAAGTTATTATTATACGGTGAGACTATGGGACGTCAAGACAGGTTCCAGTACGAACATGAGTGGTCACACTAGTTCTGTATTATCTGTGGCTATATCCAGTGATTCAGAGTTCATCGTATCGGGAAGTTATGATTATACGGTGAGACTATGGGACGTCAAGACAGGTTCCAGTAAGAACATGAGTGGTCACACTAGTTATGTATATGATTGGCTATATCCAGTGATTCAGAGTTCATCGTATCGGGAAGTTATGATTATACGGTGAGACTATGTGACGTCAAGACAGGTTCCAGTAAGAACATGAGTGGTCACTCTAGTGTTGTATATGCTGTGGCTATATCCAGTGATTCAGAGTTCATCGTATCGGGAAGTTATGATTATACGGTGAGACTATGGGACGTCAAGACAGGTACCTGTAAGACCATGAGTGGTCACACTAGTTATGTATATGCTGTGGCTATATCCAGTGATTCAGAGTTCATCGTATCGGGAAGTTATGATTATACGGTGAGACTATGGGACGTCAAGACAGGTACCTGTAAGACCATGAGTGGTCACACTAGTTCTGTATTATCTGTGGCTATATCCAGTGATTCAGAGTTCATCGTATCGGGAAGTTATGATTATACGGTGAGACTATGTGACGTCAAGACAGGTACCTGTAAGACCATGAGTGGTCACACTAGTTATGTATATGATTGGCTATATCCAGTGATTCAGAGTTCATCGTATCGGGAAGTTATTATTATACGGTGAGACTATGGGACGTCAAGACAGGTTCCAGTACGAACATGAGTGGTCACACTAGTTCTGTATTATCTGTGGCTATATCCAGTGATTCAGAGTTCATCGTATCGGGAAGTTATGATTATACGGTGAGACTATGGGACGTCAAGACAGGTACCTGTAAGACCATGAGTGGTCAAACAGATTGAGTATATGCTGTGGCTATATCCAGTGATTCAGAGTTCATCGTATCGGGAAGTTATGATTATACGGTGAGACTATGGGACGTCAAGACAGGTTCCAGTAAGAACATGAGTGGTCACACTAGTTATGTATATGCTGTGGCTATATCCAGTGATTCAGAGTTCATCGTATCGGGAAGTTATGATTATACGGTGAGACTATGTGACGTCAAGACAGGTTCCAGTAAGACCATGAGTGGTCACACTAGTTATGCATATGCTGTGGCTATATCCAGTGATTCAGAGTTCATCGTATCGGGAAGTTATGATTATACGGTGAGACTATGTGACGTCAAGACAGGTACCTGTAAGACCATGAGTGGTAATACAAATTAGGTATATGCTGTGGCTATATCCAGTGATTCAGAGTTCATCGTATCGGGAAGTTATGATTATACGGTGAGACTATGGGACGTCAAGACAGGTACCTGTAAGAACATGAGTGGTCACACTAATTAGGTATATGCTGTGGCTATATCCAGTGATTCAGAGTTCATCGTATCGGGAAGTTATTATTATACGGTGAGACTATGGGACGTCAAGACAGGTTCCAGTAAGAACATGAGTGGTCACACTAGTTATGTATATGCTGTGGCTATATCCAGTGATTCAGAGTTCATCGTATCGGGAAGTTATGATTATACGGTGAGACTATGGGACGTCAAGACAGGTTCCAGTAAGAACATGAGTGGTCACACTAGTTATGTATATGCTGTGGCTATATCCAGTGATTCAGAGTTCATCGTATCGGGAAGTTATGATTATACGGTGAGACTATGGGACGTCAAGACAGGTACCTGTAAGACCATGAGTGGTCACACTAATTAGGTATATGCTGTGGCTATATCCAGTGATTCAGAGTTCATCGTATCGGGAAGTTATGATTATACGGTGAGACTATGGGACGTCAAGACAGGTTCCAGTAAGAACATGAGTGGTCACACTAGTTATGTATATGCTGTGGCTATATCCAGTGATTCAGAGTTCATCGTATCGGGAAGTTATGATTATACGGTGAGACTATGGGACGTCAAGACAGGTTCCAGTAAGACCATGAGTGGTCACACTAGTTATGTATATGCTGTGGCTATATCCAGTGATTCAGAGTTCATCGTATCGGGAAGTTATGATTATACGGTGAGACTATGGGACGTCAAGACAGGTTCCAGTAAGAACATGAGTGGTCACACTAGTTATGTATATGCTGTGGCTATATCCAGTGATTCAGAGTTCATCGTATCGGGAAGTTATGATTATACGGTGAGACTATGGGACGTCAAGACAGGTACCTGTAAGAACATGAGTGGTCACACTAGTTATGTATATGCTGTGGCTATATCCAGTGATTCAGAGTTCATCGTATCGGGAAGTTATGATTATACGGTGAGACTATGGGACGTCAAGACAGGTACCTGTAAGACCATGAGTGGTCACACTAATTAGGTATATGCTGTGGCTATATCCAGTGATTCAGAGTTCATCGTATCGGGAAGTTATGATTATACGGTGAGACTATGGGACGTCAAGACAGGTACCTGTAAGACATGAGTGGTCACACTAGTTATGTATATGCTGTGGCTATATCCAGTGATTCAGAGTTCATCGTATCGGGAAGTTATGATTATACGGTGAGACTATGGGACGTCAAGACAGGTACCTGTAAGAACATGAGTGGTCACACTAGTTATGTATATGCTGTGGCTATATCCAGTGATTCAGAGTTCATCGTATCGGGAAGTTATGATTATACGGTGAGACTATGTGACGTCAAGACAGGTTCCAGTAAGAACATGAGTGGTCACACTAGTTATGTATATGCTGTGGCTATATCCAGTGATTCAGAGTTCATCGTATCGGGAAGTTATGATTATACGGTGAGACTATGGGACGTCAAGACAGGTTCCAGTAAGAACATGAGTGGTCACACTAATTAGGCATATGCTGTGGCTATATCCAGTGATTCAGAGTTCATCGTATCGGGAAGTTATGATTATACGGTGAGACTATGTGACGTCAAGACAGGTTCCAGTAAGAACATGAGTGGTCACACTAGTTATGTATATGATTGGCTATATCCAGTGATTCAGAGTTCATCGTATCGGGAAGTTATGATTATACGGTGAGACTATGTGACGTCAAGACAGGTTCCAGTAAGAACATGAGTGGTCACACTAGTTATGTATATGATTGGCTATATCCAGTGATTCAGAGTTCATCGTATCGGGAAGTTATGATTATACGGTGAGACTATGGGACGTCAAGACAGGTACCTGTAAGAACATGAGTGGTCACACTAATTAGGCATATGCTGTGGCTATATCCAGTGATTCAGAGTTCATCGTATCGGGAAGTTATGATTATACGGTGAGACTATGGGACGTCAAGACAGGTTCCAGTAAGAACATGAGTGGTCACACTAGTTATGTATATGCTGTGGCTATATCCAGTGATTCAGAGTTCATCGTATCGGGAAGTTATGATTATACGGTGAGACTATGGGACGTCAAGACAGGTTCCAGTAAGAACATGAGTGGTCACACTAGTTTGTATATGCTGTGGCTATATCCAGTGATTCAGAGTTCATCGTATCGGGAAGTTATGATTATACGGTGAGACTATGGGACGTCAAGACAGGTACCTGTAAGACCATGAGTGGTCACACTAGTTATGTATATGCTGTGGCTATATCCAGTGATTCAGAGTTCATCGTATCGGGAAGTTATGATTATACGGTGAGACTATGGGACGTCAAGACAGGTACCTGTAAGACCATGAGTGGTAATACAAATTAGGTATATGCTGTGGCTATATCCAGTGATTCAGAGTTCATCGTATCGGGAAGTTATGATTATACGGTGAGACTATGGGACGTAAAGACAGGTACCTGTAAGACCATGAGTGGTCACACTAGTTCTGTATTATCTGTGGCTATATCCAGTGATTCAGAGTTCATCGTATCGGGAAGTTATGATTATACGGTGAGACTATGGGACGTCAAGACAGGTACCTGTAAGACCATGAGTGGTCACACTAGTTATGTATATGCTGTGGCTATATCCAGTGATTCAGAGTTCATCGTATCGGGAAGTTATGATTATACGGTGAGACTATGGGACGTCAAGACAGGTACCTGTAAGACCATGAGTGGTCACACTAGTTATGTATATGATTGGCTATATCCAGTGATTCAGAGTTCATCGTATCGGGAAGTTATGATTATACGGTGAGACTATGGGACGTCAAGACAGGTACCTGTAAGAACATGAGTGGTCACTCTAGTGTTGTATATGCTGTGGCTATATCCAGTGATTCAGAGTTCATCGTATCGGGAAGTTATTATTATACGGTGAAACTATGGGACGTCAAGACAGGTACCTGTAAGACCATGAGTGGTCACACTAGTTCTGTATATGCTGTGGCTATATCCAGTGATTCAGAGTTCATCGTATCGGGAAGTTATGATTATACGGTGAGACTATGGGACGTCAAGACAGGTTCCAGTAAGAACATGAGTGGTCACACTAGTTATGTATATGCTGTGGCTATATCCAGTGATTCAGAGTTCATCGTATCGGGAAGTTATGATTATACGGTGAGACTATGGGACGTCAAGACAGGTTCCAGTAAGACCATGAGTGGTCACACTAGTTCTGTATATGCTGTGGCTATATCCAGTGATTCAGAGTTCATCGTATCGGGAAGTTATGATTATACGGTGAGACTATGGGACGTCAAGACAGGTTCCAGTAAGAACATGAGTGGTCACACTAGTTATGTATATGATTGGCTATATCCAGTGATTCAGAGTTCATCGTATCGGGAAGTTATGATTATACGGTGAGACTATGGGACGTCAAGACAGGTACCTGTAAGAACATGAGTGTTCACACTAGTTATGTATATGATTGGCTATATCCAGTGATTCAGAGTTCATCGTATCGGGAAGTTATTATTATACGGTGAGACTATGGGACGTCAAGACAGGTACCTGTAAGACCATGAGTGGTCACACTAATTAGGCATATGCTGTGGCTATATCCAGTGATTCAGAGTTCATCGTATCGGGAAGTTATTATTATACGGTGAGACTATGGGACGTCAAGACAGGTACCTGTAAGACTATGAGTGGTCACACTAGTTATGTATATGATTGGCTATATCCAGTGATTCAGAGTTCATCGTATCGGGAAGTTATGATTATACGGTGAGACTATGGGACGTCAAGACAGGTACCTGTAAGAACATGAGTGGTCACTCTAGTGTTGTATATGCTGTGGCTATATCCAGTGATTCAGAGTTCATCGTATCGGGAAGTTATGATTAGACGGTGAGACTATGTGACGTCAAGACAGGTTCCAGTAAGAACATGAGTGGTCACACTAGTTATGTATATGCTGTGGCTATATCCAGTGATTCAGAGTTCATCGTATCGGGAAGTTATGATTATACGGTGAGACTATGGGACGTCAAGACAGGTACCTGTAAGACCATGAGTGGTCACACTTGTTCTGTATATGCTGTGGCTATATCCAGTGATTCAGAGTTCATCGTATCGGGAAGTTATGATTATACGGTGAGACTATGGGACGTCAAGACAGGTACCTGTAAGAACATGAGTGGTCACACTAATTAGGCATATGCTGTGGCTATATCCAGTGATTCAGAGTTCATCGTATCGGGAAGTTATGATTATACGGTGAGACTATGGGACGTCAAGACAGGTTCCAGTAAGAACATGAGTGGTCACACTAGTTATGTATATGCTGTGGCTATATCCAGTGATTCAGAGTTCATCGTATCGGGAAGTTATTATTATACGGTGAGACTATGGGACGTCAAGACAGGTACCTGTAAGACCATGAGTGGTCACACTAGTTCTGTATATGCTGTGGCTATATCCAGTGATTCAGAGTTCATCGTATCGGGAAGTTATGATTATACGGTGAGACTATGTGACGTCAAGGCAGGTTCCAGTAAGAACATGAGTGGTCACTCTAGTGTTGTATATGCTGTGGCTATATCCAGTGATTCAGAGTTCATCGTATCGGGAAGTTATGATTATACGGTGAGACTATGGGACGTCAAGACAGGTACCTGTAAGACCATGAGTGGTCACACTAGTTATGTATATGCTGTGGCTATATCCAGTGATTCAGAGTTCATCGTATCGGGAAGTTATGATTATACGGTGAGACTATGGGACGTCAAGACAGGTACCTGTAAGACCATGAGTGGTAATACAAATTAGGTATATGCTGTGGCTATATCCAGTGATTCAGAGTTCATCGTATCGGGAAGTTATGATTATACGGTGAGACTATGGGACGTCAAGACAGGTACCTGTAAGACCATGAGTGGTCACACTAGTCATGTATATCTGTGGCTATATCCAGTGATTCAGAGTTCATCGTATCGGGAAGTTATGATTATACGGTGAGACTATGTGACGTCAAGACAGGTTCCAGTAAGAACATGAGTGGTCACACTAGTTTGTATATGCTGTGGCTATATCCAGTGATTCAGAGTTCATCGTATCGGGAAGTTATGATTATACGGTGAGACTATGGGACGTCAAGACAGGTACCTGTAAGAACATGAGTGGTCACACTAGTTATGTATATGCTGTGGCTATATCCAGTGATTCAGAGTTCATCGTATCGGGAAGTTATGATTATACGGTGAGACTATGGGACGTCAAGACAGGTACCAGTAAGAACATGAGTGGTCACACTAGTTATGTATATGCTGTGGCTATATCCAGTGATTCAGAGTTCATCGTATCGGGAAGTTATGATTATACGGTGAGACTATGGGACGTCAAGACAGGTACCTGTAAGAACATGAGTGGTCACACTAGTTATGTATATGATTGGCTATATCCAGTGATTCAGAGTTCATCGTATCGGGAAGTTATGATTATACGGTGAGACTATGGGACGTCAAGACAGGTACCTGTAAGAACATGAGTGGTCACACTAGTTCTGCATATGCTGTGGCTATATCCAGTGATTCAGAGTTCATCGTATCGGGAAGTTATGATTATACGGTGAGACTATGTGACGTCAAGACAGGTTCCAGTAAGAACATGAGTGGTCACACTAGTTATGTATATGATTGGCTATATCCAGTGATTCAGAGTTCATCGTATCGGGAAGTTATGATTATACGGTGAGACTATGGGACGTCAAGACAGGTTCCAGTAAGAACATGAGTGGTCACACTAGTTATGTATATGATTGGCTATATCCAGTGATTCAGAGTTCATCGTATCGGGAAGTTATGATTATACGGTGAGACTATGGGACGTCAAGACAGGTACCTGTAAGACCATGAGTGGTCACACTAGTTCTGTATATGCTGTGGCTATATCCAGTGATTCAGAGTTCATCGTATCGGGAAGTTATGATTATACGGTGAGACTATGTGACGTCAAGACAGGTTCCAGTAAGAACATGAGTGTTCACACTAGTTATGTATATGCTGTGGCTATATCCAGTGATTCAGAGTTCATCGTATCGGGAAGTTATGATTATACGGTGAGACTATGGGACGTCAAGACAGGTTCCAGTAAGAACATGAGTGGTAATACAAATTAGGTATATGCTGTGGCTATATCCAGTGATTCAGAGTTCATCGTATCGGGAAGTGATGATTAGACGGTGAGACTATGGGACGTCAAGACAGGTACCTGTAAGACCATGAGTGGTAATACAAATTAGGTATATGCTGTGGCTATATCCAGTGATTCAGAGTTCATCGTATCGGGAAGTTATGATTATACGGTGAGACTATGGGACGTCAAGACAGGTTCCAGTAAGAACATGAGTGGTCACACTAATTAGGCATATGCTGTGGCTATATCCAGTGATTCAGAGTTCATCGTATCGGGAAGTTATGATTATACGGTGAGACTATGGGACGTAAAGACAGGTACCTGTAAGACCATGAGTGGTCACACTAATTAGGCATATGCTGTGGCTATATCCAGTGATTCAGAGTTCATCGTATCGGGAAGTTATGATTATACGGTGAGACTATGGGACGTCAAGACAGGTACCTGTAAGACCATGAGTGGTAATACAAATTAGGCATATGCTGTGGCTATATCCAGTGATTCAGAGTTCATCGTATCGGGAAGTTATGATTATACGGTGAGACTATGTGACGTCAAGACAGGTTCCAGTAAGAACATGAGTGGTCACACTAGTTATGTATATGATTGGCTATATCCAGTGATTCAGAGTTCATCGTATCGGGAAGTTATTATTATACGGTGAGACTATGGGACGTCAAGACAGGTACCTGTAAGAACATGAGTGGTCACACTAATTAGGCATATGCTGTGGCTATATCCAGTGATTCAGAGTTCATCGTATCGGGAAGTTATTATTATACGGTGAGACTATGGGACGTAAAGACAGGTACCTGTAAGACCATGAGTGGTCACACTAGTTCTGTATTATCTGTGGCTATATCCAGTGATTCAGAGTTCATCGTATCGGGAAGTTATGATTATACGGTGAGACTATGGGACGTCAAGACAGGTTCCAGTAAGAACATGAGTGGTAATACAAATTAGGTATATGCTGTGGCTATATCCAGTGATTCAGAGTTCATCGTATCGGGAAGTTATGATTATACGGTGAGACTATGGGACGTCAAGACAGGTACCTGTAAGACCATGAGTGGTAATACAAATTAGGTATATGCTGTGGCTATATCCAGTGATTCAGAGTTCATCGTATCGGGAAGTTATGATTATACGGTGAGACTATGGGACGTCAAGACAGGTTCCTGTAAGACCATGAGTGGTAATACAAATTAGGTATATGCTGTGGCTATATCCAGTGATTCAGAGTTCATCGTATCGGGAAGTTATGATTATACGGTGAGACTATGTGACGTCAAGACAGGTTCCAGTAAGAACATGAGTGGTCACACTAGTTATGTATATGATTGGCTATATCCAGTGATTCAGAGTTCATCGTATCGGGAAGTTATTATTATACGGTGAGACTATGGGACGTCAAGACAGGTACCTGTAAGAACATGAGTGGTCACACTAATTAGGCATATGCTGTGGCTATATCCAGTGATTCAGAGTTCATCGTATCGGGAAGTTATGATTATACGGTGAGACTATGTGACGTCAAGACAGGTTCCAGTAAGAACATGAGTGGTCACACTAGTTATGTATATGATTGGCTATATCCAGTGATTCAGAGTTCATCGTATCGGGAAGTTATGATTATACGGTGAGACTATGGGACGTCAAGACAGGTTCCAGTAAGAACATGAGTGGTAATACAAATTAGGTATATGCTGTGGCTATATCCAGTGATTCAGAGTTCATCGTATCGGGAAGTTATGATTATACGGTGAGACTATGGGACGTCAAGACAGGTACCTGTAAGACCATGAGTGGTAATACAAATTAGGTATATGCTGTGGCTATATCCAGTGATTCAGAGTTCATCGTATCGGGAAGTTATGATTATACGGTGAGACTATGGGACGTCAAGACAGGTTCCAGTAAGAACATGAGTGGTCACACTAGTTATGTATATGCTGTGGCTATATCCAGTGATTCAGAGTTCATCGTATCGGGAAGTTATGATTATACGGTGAGACTATGGGACGTCAAGACAGGTTCCAGTAAGAACATGAGTGGTCACACTAGTTATGTATATGCTGTGGCTATATCCAGTGATTCAGAGTTCATCGTATCGGGAAGTTATGATTATACGGTGAGACTATGGGACGTCAAGACAGGTACCTGTAAGAACATGAGTGGTCACACTAATTAGGCATATGCTGTGGCTATATCCAGTGATTCAGAGTTCATCGTATCGGGAAGTTATGATTATACGGTGAGACTATGTGACGTCAAGACAGGTTCCAGTAAGAACATGAGTGGTCACACTAGTTATGTATATGATTGGCTATATCCAGTGATTCAGAGTTCATCGTATCGGGAAGTTATGATTATACGGTGAGACTATGGGACGTCAAGACAGGTACCTGTAAGAACATGAGTGGTCACACTAAGTAGGCATATGCTGTGGCTATATCCAGTGATTCAGAGTTCATCGTATCGGGAAGTTATTATTATACGGTGAGACTATGGGACGTAAAGACAGGTACCTGTAAGACCATGAGTGGTCACACTAGTTCTGTATTATCTGTGGCTATATCCAGTGATTCAGAGTTCATCGTATCGGGAAGTTATGATTATACGGTGAGACTATGGGACGTCAAGACAGGTTCCAGTAAGACCATGAGTGGTAATACAAATTAGGTATATGCTGTGGCTATATCCAGTGATTCAGAGTTCATCGTATCGGGAAGTTATGATTATACGGTGAGACTATGGGACGTCAAGACAGGTTCCAGTAAGAACATGAGTGGTCACACTAGTTATGTATATGCTGTGGCTATATCCAGTGATTCAGAGTTCATCGTATCGGGAAGTTATGATTATACGGTGAGACTATGTGACGTCAAGACAGGTTCCAGTAAGACCATGAGTGGTCACACTAGTTCTGTATATGCTGTGGCTATATCCAGTGATTCAGAGTTCATCGTATCGGGAAGTTATGATTATACGGTGAGACTATGGGACGTCAAGACAGGTACCTGTAAGACCATGAGTGGTAATACAAATTAGGTATATGCTGTGGCTATATCCAGTGATTCAGAGTTCATCGTATCGGGAAGTTATGATTATACGGTGAGACTATGTGACGTCAAGACAGGTACCTGTAAGAACATGAGTGGTCACACTAATTAGGCATATGCTGTGGCTATATCCAGTGATTCAGAGTTCATCGTATCGGGAAGTTATGATTATACGGTGAGACTATGGGACGTCAAGACAGGTTCCAGTAAGAACATGAGTGGTCACACTAGTTATGTATATGATTGGCTATATCCAGTGATTCAGAGTTCATCGTATCGGGAAGTTATTATTATACGGTGAGACTATGGGACGTAAAGACAGGTACCTGTAAGACCATGAGTGGTCACACTAGTTCTGTATTATCTGTGGCTATATCCAGTGATTCAGAGTTCATCGTATCGGGAAGTTATGATTATACGGTGAGACTATGGGACGTCAAGACAGGTTCCAGTAAGACCATGAGTGGTAATACAAATTAGGTATATGCTGTGGCTATATCCAGTGATTCAGAGTTCATCGTATCGGGAAGTTATGATTATACGGTGAGACTATGGGACGTCAAGACAGGTTCCAGTAAGAACATGAGTGGTCACACTAGTTATGTATATGCTGTGGCTATATCCAGTGATTCAGAGTTCATCGTATCGGGAAGTTATGATTATACGGTGAGACTATGTGACGTCAAGACAGGTTCCAGTAAGACCATGAGTGGTCACACTAGTTCTGTATATGCTGTGGCTATATCCAGTGATTCAGAGTTCATCGTATCGGGAAGTTATGATTATACGGTGAGACTATGGGACGTCAAGACAGGTACCTGTAAGACCATGAGTGGTAATACAAATTAGGTATATGCTGTGGCTATATCCAGTGATTCAGAGTTCATCGTATCGGGAAGTTATGATTATACGGTGAGACTATGTGACGTCAAGACAGGTACCTGTAAGAACATGAGTGGTCACACTAATTAGGCATATGCTGTGGCTATATCCAGTGATTCAGAGTTCATCGTATCGGGAAGTTATGATTATACGGTGAGACTATGGGACGTCAAGACAGGTTCCAGTAAGAACATGAGTGGTCACACTAGTTATGTATATGATTGGCTATATCCAGTGATTCAGAGTTCATCGTATCGGGAAGTTATGATTATACGGTGAGACTATGGGACGTCAAGACAGGTTCCAGTAAGAACATGAGTGGTCACACTAGTTATGTATATGCTGTGGCTATATCCAGTGATTCAGAGTTCATCGTATCGGGAAGTTATGATTATACGGTGAGACTATGGGACGTCAAGACAGGTACCTGTAAGACCATGAGTGGTCACACTAGTTCTGTATATGCTGTGGCTATATCCAGTGATTCAGAGTTCATCGTATCGGGAAGTTATGATTATACGGTGAGACTATGTGACGTCAAGACAGGTTCCAGTAAGAACATGAGTGTTCACACTAGTTATGTATATGCTGTGGCTATATCCAGTGATTCAGAGTTCATCGTATCGGGAAGTTATGATTATACGGTGAGACTATGTGACGTCAAGACAGGTTCCAGTAAGAACATGAGTGGTCACACTAGTTATGTATGATCTGTGGCTATATCCAGTGATTCAGAGTTCATCGTATCGGGAAGTGATGATTAGACGGTGAGACTATGGGACGTCAAGACAGGTACCTGTAAGAACATGAGTGGTCACACTAGTTATGTATATGCTGTGGCTATATCCAGTGATTCAGAGTTCATCGTATCGGGAAGTTATGATTATACGGTGAGACTATGGGACGTCAAGACAGGTACCTGTAAGACCATGAGTGGTCACACTAGTCATGTATGATCTGTGGCTATATCCAGTGATTCAGAGTTCATCGTATCGGGAAGTCATGATTATACGGTGAGACTATGGGACGTCAAGACAGGTACCTGTAAGACCATGAGTGGTCACACTAGTTATGTATATGCTGTGGCTATATCCAGTGATTCAGAGTTCATCGTATCGGGAAGTTATGATTATACGGTGAGACTATGGGACGTCAAGACAGGTACCTGTAAGACCATGAGTGGTAATACAAATTAGGTATATGCTGTGGCTATATCCAGTGATTCAGAGTTCATCGTATCGGGAAGTTATGATTATACGGTGAGACTATGGGACGTCAAGACAGGTACCTGTAAGACCATGAGTGGTAATACAAATTAGGTATATGCTGTGGCTATATCCAGTGATTCAGAGTTCATCGTATCGGGAAGTTATGATTATACGGTGAGACTATGGGACGTCAAGACAGGTACCTGTAAGAACATGAGTGGTCACACTAATTATGTATATGATTGGCTATATCCAGTGATTCAGAGTTCATCGTATCGGGAAGTTATTATTATACGGTGAGACTATGGGACGTCAAGACAGGTACCTGTAAGAACATGAGTGGTCACACTAATTAGGCATATGCTGTGGCTATATCCAGTGATTCAGAGTTCATCGTATCGGGAAGTTATTATTATACGGTGAGACTATGGGACGTAAAGACAGGTACCTGTAAGACCATGAGTGGTCACACTAGTTCTGTATTATCTGTGGCTATATCCAGTGATTCAGAGTTCATCGTATCGGGAAGTTATGATTATACGGTGAGACTATGGGACGTCAAGACAGGTTCCAGTAAGAACATGAGTGGTCACACTAGTTATGTATATGCTGTGGCTATATCCAGTGATTCAGAGTTCATCGTATCGGGAAGTAGAGATAATACGGTGAGACTATGGGACGTCAAGACAGGTACCTGTAAGACCATGAGTGGTCACACTAGTTCTGTATATGCTGTGGCTATATCCAGTGATTCAGAGTTCATCGTATCGGGAAGTTATGATTATACGGTGAGACTATGGGACGTCAAGACAGGTACCTGTAAGACCATGAGTGGTCACACTAGTTCTGTATTATCTGTGGCTATATCCAGTGATTCAGAGTTCATCGTATCGGGAAGTTATGATTATACGGTGAGACTATGGGACGTCAAGACAGGTACCTGTAAGACCATGAGTGGTCACACTAGTTCTGTATGATCTGTGGCTATATCCAGTGATTCAGAGTTCATCGTATCGGGAAGTTATGATTATACGGTGAGACTATGGGACGTCAAGACAGGTACCTGTAAGACCATGAGTGGTCACACTAGTTATGTATATGCTGTGGCTATATCCAGTGATTCAGAGTTCATCGTATCGGGAAGTCATGATTAGACGGTGAGACTATGGGACGTCAAGACAGGTACCTGTAAGACCATGAGTGGTCACACTAGTTATGTATATGCTGTGGCTATATCCAGTGATTCAGAGTTCATCGTATCGGGAAGTCATGATTATACGGTGAGACTATGGGACGTCAAGACAGGTACCTGTAAGACCATGAGTGGTCACACTAGTTATGTATATGCTGTGGCTATATCCAGTGATTCAGAGTTCATCGTATCGGGAAGTTATGATTATACGGTGAGACTATGGGACGTCAAGACAGGTACCTGTAAGACCATGAGTGGTAATACAAATTAGGTATATGCTGTGGCTATATCCAGTGATTCAGAGTTCATCGTATCGGGAAGTTATGATTATACGGTGAGACTATGGGACGTCAAGACAGGTTCCAGTAAGAACATGAGTGGTCACACTAGTTATGTATATGCTGTGGCTATATCCAGTGATTCAGAGTTCATCGTATCGGGAAGTTATGATTATACGGTGAGACTATGGGACGTCAAGACAGGTTCCAGTAAGAACATGAGTGGTCACACTAGTTATGTATATGCTGTGGCTATATCCAGTGATTCAGAGTTCATCGTATCGGGAAGTTATGATTAGACGGTGAGACTATGGGACGTCAAGACAGGTACCTGTAAGAACATGAGTGGTCACACTAATTAGGCATATGCTGTGGCTATATCCAGTGATTCAGAGTTCATCGTATCGGGAAGTTATGATTATACGGTGAGACTATGTGACGTCAAGACAGGTTCCAGTAAGAACATGAGTGGTCACACTAGTTATGTATATGATTGGCTATATCCAGTGATTCAGAGTTCATCGTATCGGGAAGTTATTATTATACGGTGAGACTATGGGACGTCAAGACAGGTACCTGTAAGAACATGAGTGGTCACACTAATTAGGCATATGCTGTGGCTATATCCAGTGATTCAGAGTTCATCGTATCGGGAAGTTATTATTATACGGTGAGACTATGGGACGTAAAGACAGGTACCTGTAAGACCATGAGTGGTCACACTAGTTCTGTATTATCTGTGGCTATATCCAGTGATTCAGAGTTCATCGTATCGGGAAGTTATGATTATACGGTGAGACTATGGGACGTCAAGACAGGTTCCAGTAAGAACATGAGTGGTCACACTAGTTATGTATATGCTGTGGCTATATCCAGTGATTCAGAGTTCATCGTATCGGGAAGTAGAGATAATACGGTGAGACTATGGGACGTCAAGACAGGTACCTGTAAGACCATGAGTGGTCACACTAGTTCTGTATATGCTGTGGCTATATCCAGTGATTCAGAGTTCATCGTATCGGGAAGTTATGATTATACGGTGAGACTATGGGACGTCAAGACAGGTACCTGTAAGACCATGAGTGGTCACACTAGTTCTGTATTATCTGTGGCTATATCCAGTGATTCAGAGTTCATCGTATCGGGAAGTGATGATTAGACGGTGAGACTATGGGACGTCAAGACAGGTACCTGTAAGACCATGAGTGGTCACACACATTATGTATGATCTGTGGCTATATCCAGTGATTCAGAGTTCATCGTATCGGGAAGTGATGATTAGACGGTGAGACTATGGGACGTCAAGACAGGTACCTGTAAGACCATGAGTGGTCACACTAGTTCTGTATATGCTGTGGCTATATCCAGTGATTCAGAGTTCATCGTATCGGGAAGTTATGATTATACGGTGAGACTATGTGACGTCAAGGCAGGTTCCAGTAAGAACATGAGTGGTCACACTAATTAGGCATATGCTGTGGCTATATCCAGTGATTCAGAGTTCATCGTATCGGGAAGTTATGATTATACGGTGAGACTATGGGACGTCAAGACAGGTACCTGTAAGACCATGAGTGGTCACACAGATTGAGTATATGCTGTGGCTATATCCAGTGATTCAGAGTTCATCGTATCGGGAAGTTATGATTATACGGTGAGACTATGGGACGTCAAGACAGGTACCTGTAAGAACATGAGTGGTCACTCTAGTGTTGTATATGCTGTGGCTATATCCAGTGATTCAGAGTTCATCGTATCGGGAAGTTATGATTATACGGTGAGACTATGGGACGTCAAGACAGGTACCTGTAAGACCATGAGTGGTCACACTAGTTCTGTATATGCTGTGGCTATATCCAGTGATTCAGAGTTCATCGTATCGGGAAGTTATGATTATACGGTGAGACTATGTGACGTCAAGACAGGTTCCAGTAAGAACATGAGTGGTCACTCTAGTGTTGTATATGCTGTGGCTATATCCAGTGATTCAGAGTTCATCGTATCGGGAAGTTATGATTATACGGTGAGACTATGGGACGTCAAGACAGGTACCTGTAAGACCATGAGTGGTCACACTAGTTCTGTATATGCTGTGGCTATATCCAGTGATTCAGAGTTCATCGTATCGGGAAGTTATGATTAGACGGTGAGACTATGGGACGTCAAGACAGGTACCTGTAAGACCATGAGTGGTCACACTAGTTCTGTATATGCTGTGGCTATATCCAGTGATTCAGAGTTCATCGTATCGGCAAGTTATGATTATACGGTGAGACTATGGGACGCCAAGACAGGTACCTGTAAGAACATGAGTGGTCACACTAGTTCTGTATTATCTGTGGCTATATCCAGTGATTCAGAGTTCATCGTATCGGGAAGTTATGATTATACGGTGAGACTATGGGACGTCAAGACAGGTTCCAGTAAGAACATGAGTGGTAATACAAATTAGGTATATGCTGTGGCTATATCCAGTGATTCAGAGTTCATCGTATCGGGAAGTTATGATTATACGGTGAGACTATGGGACGTCAAGACAGGTACCTGTAAGACCATGAGTGGTAATACAAATTAGGTATATGCTGTGGCTATATCCAGTGATTCAGAGTTCATCGTATCGGGAAGTTATGATTATACGGTGAGACTATGGGACGTCAAGACAGGTTCCAGTAAGAACATGAGTGGTCACACTAGTTATGTATATGCTGTGGCTATATCCAGTGATTCAGAGTTCATCGTATCGGGAAGTTATGATTATACGGTGAGACTATGGGACGTCAAGACAGGTTCCAGTAAGAACATGAGTGGTCACACTAGTTATGTATATGCTGTGGCTATATCCAGTGATTCAGAGTTCATCGTATCGGGAAGTTATGATTATACGGTGAGACTATGGGACGTCAAGACAGGTTCCAGTAAGAACATGAGTGGTCACACTAGTTATGTATATGCTGTGGCTATATCCAGTGATTCAGAGTTCATCGTATCGGGAAGTTATGATTATACGGTGAGACTATGGGACGTCAAGACAGGTACCTGTAAGACCATGAGTGGTCACACTAGTTATGTATATGCTGTGGCTATATCCAGTGATTCAGAGTTCATCGTATCGGGAAGTTATGATTATACGGTGAGACTATGTGACGTCAAGGCAGGTTCCAGTAAGAACATGAGTGGTCACTCTAGTGTTGTATATGCTGTGGCTATATCCAGTGATTCAGAGTTCATCGTATCGGGAAGTTATTATTATACGGTGAGACTATGGGACGTCAAGACAGGTACCTGTAAGACCATGAGTGGTCACACTAGTTCTGTATATGCTGTGGCTATATCCAGTGATTCAGAGTTCATCGTATCGGGAAGTCATGATTATACGGTGAGACTATGGGACGTCAAGACAGGTTCCAGTAAGAACATGAGTGGTCACACTAGTTATGTATATGCTGTGGCTATATCCAGTGATTCAGAGTTCATCGTATCGGGAAGTAGAGATAATACGGTGAGACTATGGGACGTCAAGACAGGTACCTGTAAGACCATGAGTGGTCACACTAGTTCTGTATATGCTGTGGCTATATCCAGTGATTCAGAGTTCATCGTATCGGGAAGTTATGATTATACGGTGAGACTATGGGACGTCAAGACAGGTACCTGTAAGACCATGAGTGGTCACACTAGTCATGTATGATCTGTGGCTATATCCAGTGATTCAGAGTTCATCGTATCGGGAAGTTATGATTAGACGGTGAGACTATGGGACGTCAAGACAGGTACCTGTAAGACCATGAGTGGTCACACTAGTTATGTATATGCTGTGGCTATATCCAGTGATTCAGAGTTCATCGTATCGGGAAGTGATGATTAGACGGTGAGACTATGGGACGTCAAGACAGGTACCTGTAAGACCATGAGTGGTCACACTAGTTATGTATATGCTGTGGATATATCCAGTGATTCAGAGTTCATCGTATCGGGAAGTTATGATTATACGGTGAGACTATGGGACGTCAAGACAGGTACCTGTAAGACCATGAGTGGTCACACACATTATGTATATGCTGTGGCTATATCCAGTGATTCAGAGTTCATCGTATCGGGAAGTGATGATTATACGGTGAGACTATGGGACGTCAAGACAGGTACCTGTAAGACCATGAGTGGTCACACAGATTGAGTATATGCTGTGGCTATATCCAGTGATTCAGAGTTCATCGTATCGGGAAGTTATGATTATACGGTGAGACTATGGGACGCCAAGACAGGTACCTGTAAGAACATGAGTGGTCACACACATTATGTATATGCTGTGGCTATATCCAGTGATTCAGAGTTCATCGTATCGGGAAGTTATGATTATACGTTGAGACTATGGGACGTCAAGACAGGTACCTGTAAGACCATGAGTGGTCACACTAGTTATGTATATGCTGTGGCTATATCCAGTGATTCAGAGTTCATCGTATCGGGAAGTCATGATTATACGTTGAGACTATGGGACGTCAAGACAGGTACCTGTAAGACCATGAGTGGTCACACTAGTTATGTATATTCTGTGGCTATATCCAGTGATTCAGAGTTCATCGTATCGGGAAGTTATGATTATACGGTGAGACTATGGGACGTCAAGACAGGTTCCAGTAAGAACATGAGTGGTCACACTAGTTATGTATATGCTGTGGCTATATCCAGTGATTCAGAGTTCATCGTATCGGGAAGTAGAGATAATACGGTGAGACTATGGGACGTCAAGACAGGTACCTGTAAGACCATGAGTGGTCACACTAGTTATGTATATGCTGTGGCTATATCCAGTGATTCAGAGTTCATCGTATCGGGAAGTTATGATTAGACGGTGAGACTATGGGACGTCAAGACAGGTACCTGTAAGACCATGAGTGGTCACACTAGTCATGTATGATCTGTGGCTATATCCAGTGATTCAGAGTTCATCGTATCGGGAAGTTATGATTAGACGGTGAGACTATGTGACGTCAAGACAGGTTCCAGTAAGAACATGAGTGGTCACACTAGTTATGTATATGCTGTGGCTATATCCAGTGATTCAGAGTTCATCGTATCGGGAAGTTATGATTAGACGGTGAGACTATGGGACGTCAAGACAGGTACCTGTAAGACCATGAGTGGTCACACTAGTCATGTATGATCTGTGGCTATATCCAGTGATTCAGAGTTCATCGTATCGGGAAGTGATGATTAGACGGTGAGACTATGGGACGTCAAGACAGGTACCTGTAAGAACATGAGTGGTCACACTAGTTCTGTATTATCTGTGGCTATATCCAGTGATTCAGAGTTCATCGTATCGGGAAGTTATGATTATACGGTGAGACTATGTGACGTCAAGACAGGTTCCAGTAAGAACATGAGTGGTCACTCTAGTGTTGTATATGCTGTGGCTATATCCAGTGATTCAGAGTTCATCGTATCGGGAAGTCATGATTATACGTTGAGACTATGGGACGTCAAGACAGGTACCTGTAAGACCATGAGTGGTCACACTAGTTATGTATATTCTGTGGCTATATCCAGTGATTCAGAGTTCATCGTATCGGGAAGTTATGATTATACGGTGAGACTATGGGACGTCAAGACAGGTACCTGTAAGACCATGAGTGGTCACACTAGTTCTGTATATGCTGTGGCTATATCCAGTGATTCAGAGTTCATCGTATCGGGAAGTTATGATTATACGGTGAGACTATGGGACGTCAAGACAGGTTCCAGTAAGAACATGAGTGGTCACACTAGTTATGTATATGCTGTGGCTATATCCAGTGATTCAGAGTTCATCGTATCGGGAAGTTATGATTATACGGTGAGACTATGGGACGTCAAGACAGGTACCTGTAAGAACATGAGTGGTCACACACATTATGTATATGCTGTGGCTATATCCAGTGATTCAGAGTTCATCGTATCGGGAAGTTATGATTATACGTTGAGACTATGGGACGTCAAGACAGGTACCTGTAAGACCATGAGTGGTCACACTAGTTATGTATATGCTGTGGCTATATCCAGTGATTCAGAGTTCATCGTATCGGGAAGTCATGATTATACGTTGAGACTATGGGACGTCAAGACAGGTACCTGTAAGACCATGAGTGGTCACACTAGTTATGTATATTCTGTGGCTATATCCAGTGATTCAGAGTTCATCGTATCGGGAAGTTATGATTATACGGTGAGACTATGGGACGTCAAGACAGGTACCTGTAAGACCATGAGTGGTCACACTAGTTCTGTATATGCTGTGGCTATATCCAGTGATTCAGAGTTCATCGTATCGGGAAGTTATTATTATACGGTGAGACTATGGGACGTCAAGACAGGTACCTGTAAGACCATGAGTGGTCACACTAGTCATGTATGATCTGTGGCTATATCCAGTGATTCAGAGTTCATCGTATCGGGAAGTGATGATTAGACGGTGAGACTATGGGACGTCAAGACAGGTACCTGTAAGACCATGAGTGGTCACACACATTATGTATATGCTGTGGCTATATCCAGTGATTCAGAGTTCATCGTATCGGGAAGTCATGATTATACGTTGAGACTATGGGACGTCAAGACAGGTACCTGTAAGACCATGAGTGGTCACACTAGTTATGTATATTCTGTGGCTATATCCAGTGATTCAGAGTTCATCGTATCGGGAAGTTATGATTAGACGGTGAGACTATGGGACGTCAAGACAGGTACCTGTAAGACCATGAGTGGTCACACTAGTCATGTATGATCTGTGGCTATATCCAGTGATTCAGAGTTCATCGTATCGGGAAGTGATGATTATACGTTGAGACTATGGGACGTCAAGACAGGTACCTGTAAGACCATGAGTGGTCACACTATTTATGTATATGCTGTGGCTATATCCAGTGATTCAGAGTTCATCGTATCGGGAAGTCATGATTATACGGTGAGACTATGGGACGTCAAGACAGGTACCTGTAAGACCATGAGTGGTCACACTAGTCATGTATATGCTGTGGCTATATCCAGTGATTCAGAGTTCATCGTATCGGGAAGTCATGATTATACGTTGAGACTATGGGACGTCAAGACAGGTACCTGTAAGACCATGAGTGGTCACACTAGTCATGTATGATCTGTGGCTATATCCAGTGATTCAGATTTCATCGTATCGGGAAGTGATGATTAGACGGTGAGACTATGGGACGTCAAGACAGGTACCTGTAAGACCATGAGTGGTCACACTAGTCATGTATGATCTGTGGCTATATCCAGTGATTCAGAGTTCATCGTATCGGGAAGTGATGATTATACGTTGAGACTATGGGACGTCAAGACAGGTACCTGTAAGACCATGAGTGGTCACACTAGTTATGTATATGCTGTGGCTATATCCAGTGATTCAGAGTTCATCGTATCGGGAAGTCATGATTATACGGTGAGACTATGGGACGTCAAGACAGGTACCTGTAAGACCATGAGTGGTCACACACATTATGTATATGCTGTGGCTATATCCAGTGATTCAGAGTTCATCGTATCGGGAAGTCATGATTATACGGTGAGACTATGGGACGTCAAGACAGGTACCTGTAAGAACATGAGTGGTCACACTAGTTCTGTATGATCTGTGGCTATATCCAGTGATTCAGAGTTCATCGTATCGGGAAGTTATGATTATACGGTGAGACTATGTGACGTCAAGACAGGTTCCAGTAAGAACATGAGTGGTCACACTAGTTATGTATATGCTGTGGCTATATCCAGTGATTCAGAGTTCATCGTATCGGGAAGTTATGATTAGACGGTGAGACTATGGGACGTCAAGACAGGTACCTGTAAGACCATGAGTGGTCACACTAGTTATGTATATGCTGTGGCTATATCCAGTGATTCAGAGTTCATCGTATCGGGAAGTTATGATTATACGGTGAGACTATGTGACGTCAAGACAGGTTCCAGTAAGAACATGAGTGGTCACACTAGTTATGTATATGCTGTGGCTATATCCAGTGATTCAGAGTTCATCGTATCGGGAAGTTATGATTAGACGGTGAGACTATGGGACGTCAAGACAGGTACCTGTAAGACCATGAGTGGTCACACTAGTCATGTATATGCTGTGGCTATATCCAGTGATTCAGAGTTCATCGTATCGGGAAGTTAAGATTATACGGTGAGACTATGGGACGTCAAGACAGGTACCTGTAAGACCATGAGTGGTCACACTAGTTCTGTATCAGCTGTGGCTATATCCAGTGATTCAGAGTTCATCGTATCGGGAAGTGATGATTAGACGGTGAGACTATGGGACGTCAAGACAGGTACCTGTAAGACCATGAGTGGTCACACTAGTCATGTATATGCTGTGGCTATATCCAGTGATTCAGAGTTCATCGTATCGGGAAGTTAAGATTATACGGTGAGACTATGGGACGTCAAGACAGGTACCTGTAAGACCATGAGTGGTCACACTAGTTATGTATATGCTGTGGCTATATCCAGTGATTCAGAGTTCATCGTATCGGGAAGTTATGATTATACGTTGAGACTATGGGACGTCAAGACAGGTACCTGTAAGACCATGAGTGGTCACACTAGTTATGTATATGCTGTGGCTATATCCAGTGATTCAGAGTTCATCGTATCGGGAAGTCATGATTATACGTTGAGACTATGGGACGTCAAGACAGGTTCCAGTAAGAACATGAGTGGTCACACTAGTTATGTATATGCTGTGGCTATATCCAGTGATTCAGAGTTCATCGTATCGGGAAGTAGAGATAATACGGTGAGACTATGGGACGTCAAGACAGGTACCTGTAAGACCATGAGTGGTCACACTAGTTCTGTATATGCTGTGGCTATATCCAGTGATTCAGAGTTCATCGTATCGGGAAGTTATGATTATACGGTGAGACTATGGGACGTCAAGACAGGTACCTGTAAGACCATGAGTGGTCACACTAGTCATGTATGATCTGTGGCTATATCCAGTGATTCAGAGTTCATCGTATCGGGAAGTTATGATTATACGGTGAGACTATGTGACGTCAAGACAGGTTCCAGTAAGAACATGAGTGGTCACACTAGTTATGTATATGCTGTGGCTATATCCAGTGATTCAGAGTTCATCGTATCGGGAAGTTATGATTAGACGGTGAGACTATGGGACGTCAAGACAGGTACCTGTAAGACCATGAGTGGTCACACTAGTTATGTATATGCTGTGGCTATATCCAGTGATTCAGAGTTCATCGTATCGGGAAGTTATGATTATACGGTGAGACTATGGGACGTCAAGACAGGTACCTGTAAGACCATGAGTGGTCACACTAGTCATGTATGATCTGTGGCTATATCCAGTGATTCAGAGTTCATCGTATCGGGAAGTTATGATTAGACGGTGAGACTATGGGACGTCAAGACAGGTACCTGTAAGACCATGAGTGGTCACACTAGTCATGTATGATCTGTGGCTATATCCAGTGATTCAGAGTTCATCGTATCGGGAAGTTATGATTATACGGTGAGACTATGGGACGTCAAGACAGGTACCTGTAAGAACATGAGTGGTCACACTAAGTAGGCATATGCTGTGGCTATATCCAGTGATTCAGAGTTCATCGTATCGGGAAGTTATGATTATACGGTGAGACTATGGGACGTCAAGACAGGTACCTGTAAGACCATGAGTGGTCACACTAGTCATGTATGATCTGTGGCTATATCCAGTGATTCAGAGTTCATCGTATCGGGAAGTTATGATTAGACGGTGAGACTATGGGACGTCAAGACAGGTACCTGTAAGACCATGAGTGGTCACACTAGTCATGTATATGCTGTGGCTATATCCAGTGATTCAGAGTTCATCGTATCGGGAAGTTATGATTAGACGGTGAGACTATGGGACGTCAAGACAGGTACCTGTAAGACCATGAGTGGTCACACTAGTTATGTATATTCTGTGGCTATATCCAGTGATTCAGAGTTCATCGTATCGGGAAGTTATGATTATACGGTGAGACTATGTGACGTCAAGACAGGTACCTGTAAGACCATGAGTGGTCACACTAGTTATGTATATGCTGTGGCTATATCCAGTGATTCAGAGTTCATCGTATCGGGAAGTTATGATTATACGGTGAGACTATGGGACGTCAAGACAGGTACCTGTAAGACCATGAGTGGTCACACTAGTCATGTATGATCTGTGGCTATATCCAGTGATTCAGAGTTCATCGTATCGGGAAGTTATGATTATACGGTGAGACTATGGGACGTCAAGACAGGTACCTGTAAGACCATGAGTGGTCACACTAGTCATGTATGATCTGTGGCTATATCCAGTGATTCAGAGTTCATCGTATCGGGAAGTGATGATTAGACGGTGAGACTATGGGACGTCAAGACAGGTACCTGTAAGACCATGAGTGGTCACACTAGTCATGTATGATCTGTGGCTATATCCAGTGATTCAGAGTTCATCGTATCGGGAAGTTATGATTAGACGGTGAGACTATGGGACGTCAAGACAGGTACCTGTAAGACCATGAGTGGTCACACTAGTTATGTATATGCTGTGGCTATATCCAGTGATTCAGAGTTCATCGTATCGGGAAGTTATGATTATACGGTGAGACTATGGGACGTCAAGACAGGTACCTGTAAGACCATGAGTGGTCACACTAGTCATGTATGATCTGTGGCTATATCCAGTGATTCAGAGTTCATCGTATCGGGAAGTTATGATTAGACGGTGAGACTATGGGACGTCAAGACAGGTACCTGTAAGAACATGAGTGGTCACACTAGTTCTGTATTATCTGTGGCTATATCCAGTGATTCAGAGTTCATCGTATCGGGAAGTTATGATTATACGGTGAGACTATGGGACGTCAAGACAGGTTCCAGTAAGAACATGAGTGGTCACACTAGTTATGTATATGCTGTGGCTATATCCAGTGATTCAGAGTTCATCGTATCGGGAAGTTATGATTATACGGTGAGACTATGGGACGTCAAGACAGGTACCTGTAAGACCATGAGTGGTCACACTAGTTATGTATATGCTGTGGCTATATCCAGTGATTCAGAGTTCATCGTATCGGGAAGTTATGATTATACGGTGAGACTATGGGACGTCAAGACAGGTTCCAGTAAGAACATGAGTGGTCACACTAGTTATGTATATGCTGTGGCTATATCCAGTGATTCAGAGTTCATCGTATCGGGAAGTTATGATTATACGGTGAGACTATGGGACGTCAAGACAGGTACCTGTAAGACCATGAGTGGTCACACTAGTCATGTATATGCTGTGGCTATATCCAGTGATTCAGAGTTCATCGTATCGGGAAGTTAAGATTATACGGTGAGACTATGGGACGTCAAGACAGGTACCTGTAAGACCATGAGTGGTCACACTAGTCATGTATGATCTGTGGCTATATCCAGTGATTCAGAGTTCATCGTATCGGGAAGTGATGATTAGACGGTGAGACTATGGGACGTCAAGACAGGTACCTGTAAGAACATGAGTGGTCACACTAGTTATGTATATGATTGGCTATATCCAGTGATTCAGAGTTCATCGTATCGGGAAGTTATGATTATACGGTGAGACTATGGGACGTCAAGACAGGTACCTGTAAGAACATGAGTGGTCACACTAGTCATGTATATGCTGTGGCTATATCCAGTGATTCAGAGTTCATCGTATCGGGAAGTTATTATTATACGGTGAGACTATGGGACGTCAAGACAGGTTCCAGTAAGAACATGAGTGGTAATACAAATTAGGTATATGCTGTGGCTATATCCAGTGATTCAGAGTTCATCGTATCGGGAAGTTATGATTATACGGTGAGACTATGGGACGTCAAGACAGGTACCTGTAAGACCATGAGTGGTCACACTAGTTATGTATGATCTGTGGCTATATCCAGTGATTCAGAGTTCATCGTATCGGGAAGTGATGATTATACGTTGAGACTATGGGACGTCAAGACAGGTACCTGTAAGACCATGAGTGGTCACACTAGTTATGTATATGCTGTGGCTATATCCAGTGATTCAGAGTTCATCGTATCGGGAAGTTATGATTAGACGGTGAGACTATGGGACGTCAAGACAGGTACCTGTAAGACCATGAGTGGTCACACTAGTTATGTATATGCTGTGGCTATATCCAGTGATTCAGAGTTCATCGTATCGGGAAGTTATGATTAGACGGTGAGACTATGGGACGTCAAGACAGGTACCTGTAAGACCATGAGTGGTCACACTAGTTATGTATATGCTGTGGCTATATCCAGTGATTCAGAGTTCATCGTATCGGGAAGTTATGATTATACGGTGAGACTATGGGACGTCAAGACAGGTACCTGTAAGACCATGAGTGGTCACACTAGTTATGTATATGCTGTGGCTATATCCAGTGATTCAGAGTTCATCGTATCGGGAAGTTATTATTATACGGTGAGACTATGGGACGTCAAGACAGGTACCTGTAAGACCATGAGTGGTCACACTAGTTATGTATATTCTGTGGCTATATCCAGTGATTCAGAGTTCATCGTATCGGGAAGTTATGATTATACGGTGAGACTATGGGACGTCAAGACAGGTTCCAGTAAGAACATGAGTGGTCACACTAGTTATGTATATGCTGTGGCTATATCCAGTGATTCAGAGTTCATCGTATCGGGAAGTTATGATTATACGGTGAGACTATGTGACGTCAAGACAGGTTCCAGTAAGACCATGAGTGGTCACACTAGTTCTGTATATGCTGTGGCTATATCCAGTGATTCAGAGTTCATCGTATCGGGAAGTTATGATTATACGGTGAGACTATGGGACGTCAAGACAGGTTCCAGTAAGAACATGAGTGGTCACACTAGTTATGTATATGATTGGCTATATCCAGTGATTCAGAGTTCATCGTATCGGGAAGTTATGATTATACGGTGAGACTATGGGACGTCAAGACAGGTACCTGTAAGACCATGAGTGGTCACACTAGTCATGTATGATCTGTGGCTATATCCAGTGATTCAGAGTTCATCGTATCGGGAAGTTATGATTAGACGGTGAGACTATGGGACGTCAAGACAGGTACCTGTAAGACCATGAGTGGTCACACTAGTCATGTATGATCTGTGGCTATATCCAGTGATTCAGAGTTCATCGTATCGGGAAGTGATGATTAGACGGTGAGACTATGGGACGTCAAGACAGGTACCTGTAAGACCATGAGTGGTCACACTAGTCATGTATGATCTGTGGCTATATCCAGTGATTCAGAGTTCATCGTATCGGGAAGTTATGATTAGACGGTGAGACTATGGGACGTCAAGACAGGTACCTGTAAGACCATGAGTGGTCACACTAGTTCTGTATATGCTGTGGCTATATCCAGTGATTCAGAGTTCATCGTATCGGGAAGTTATTATTATACGGTGAGACTATGGGACGTCAAGACAGGTACCTGTAAGACCATGAGTGGTCACACTAGTTATGTATATTCTGTGGCTATATCCAGTGATTCAGAGTTCATCGTATCGGGAAGTTATGATTATACGGTGAGACTATGGGACGTCAAGACAGGTTCCAGTAAGAACATGAGTGGTCACACTAGTTATGTATATGCTGTGGCTATATCCAGTGATTCAGAGTTCATCGTATCGGGAAGTGATGATTAGACGGTGAGACTATGGGACGTCAAGACAGGTACCTGTAAGACCATGAGTGGTCACACACATTATGTATATGCTGTGGCTATATCCAGTGATTCAGAGTTCATCGTATCGGGAAGTTATTATTATACGGTGAGACTATGGGACGTCAAGACAGGTACCTGTAAGACCATGAGTGGTCACACTAGTCATGTATGATCTGTGGCTATATCCAGTGATTCAGAGTTCATCGTATCGGGAAGTTATGATTAGACGGTGAGACTATGGGACGTCAAGACAGGTACCTGTAAGACCATGAGTGGTCACACTAGTTATGTATATGCTGTGGCTATATCCAGTGATTCAGAGTTCATCGTATCGGGAAGTTATGATTAGACGGTGAGACTATGGGACGTCAAGACAGGTACCTGTAAGACCATGAGTGGTCACACAGATTGAGTATATGCTGTGGCTATATCCAGTGATTCAGAGTTCATCGTATCGGGAAGTTAAGATTATACGGTGAGACTATGGGACGTCAAGACAGGTACCTGTAAGACCATGAGTGGTCACACTAGTCATGTATGATCTGTGGCTATATCCAGTGATTCAGAGTTCATCGTATCGGGAAGTTATGATTATACGGTGAGACTATGGGACGTCAAGACAGGTTCCAGTAAGAACATGAGTGGTCACACTAGTTATGTATATGCTGTGGCTATATCCAGTGATTCAGAGTTCATCGTATCGGGAAGTTATGATTAGACGGTGAGACTATGGGACGTCAAGACAGGTACCTGTAAGACCATGAGTGGTCACACTAGTCATGTATGATCTGTGGCTATATCCAGTGATTCAGAGTTCATCGTATCGGGAAGTGATGATTATACGTTGAGACTATGGGACGTCAAGACAGGTACCTGTAAGACCATGAGTGGTCACACTAGTTATGTATATGCTGTGGCTATATCCAGTGATTCAGAGTTCATCGTATCGGGAAGTCATGATTATACGGTGAGACTATGGGACGTCAAGACAGGTACCTGTAAGACCATGAGTGGTCACACTAGTCATGTATATGCTGTGGCTATATCCAGTGATTCAGAGTTCATCGTATCGGGAAGTCATGATTATACGTTGAGACTATGGGACGTCAAGACAGGTACCTGTAAGACCATGAGTGGTCACACTAGTCATGTATGATCTGTGGCTATATCCAGTGATTCAGAGTTCATCGTATCGGGAAGTGATGATTAGACGGTGAGACTATGGGACGTCAAGACAGGTACCTGTAAGACCATGAGTGGTCACACTAGTCATGTATGATCTGTGGCTATATCCAGTGATTCAGAGTTCATCGTATCGGGAAGTGATGATTATACGTTGAGACTATGGGACGTCAAGACAGGTACCTGTAAGACCATGAGTGGTCACACTAGTTATGTATATGCTGTGGCTATATCCAGTGATTCAGAGTTCATCGTATCGGGAAGTTATGATTAGACGGTGAGACTATGGGACGTCAAGACAGGTACCTGTAAGACCATGAGTGGTCACACTAGTTATGTATATGCTGTGGCTATATCCAGTGATTCAGAGTTCATCGTATCGGGAAGTCATGATTATACGTTGAGACTATGGGACGTCAAGACAGGTACCTGTAAGACCATGAGTGGTCACACTAGTCATGTATGATCTGTGGCTATATCCAGTGATTCAGAGTTCATCGTATCGGGAAGTTATGATTAGACGGTGAGACTATGGGACGTCAAGACAGGTACCTGTAAGACCATGAGTGGTCACACTAGTTATGTATGATCTGTGGCTATATCCAGTGATTCAGAGTTCATCGTATCGGGAAGTTATGATTATACGGTGAGACTATGGGACGTCAAGACAGGTACCTGTAAGAACATGAGTGGTCACACTAGTTCTGTATTATCTGTGGCTATATCCAGTGATTCAGAGTTCATCGTATCGGGAAGTTATGATTATACGGTGAGACTATGGGACGTCAAGACAGGTTCCAGTAAGAACATGAGTGGTCACACTAGTTATGTATATGCTGTGGCTATATCCAGTGATTCAGAGTTCATCGTATCGGGAAGTTATTATTATACGGTGAGACTATGGGACGTCAAGACAGGTACCTGTAAGACCATGAGTGGTCACACTAGTTATGTATATTCTGTGGCTATATCCAGTGATTCAGAGTTCATCGTATCGGGAAGTTATGATTATACGGTGAGACTATGTGACGTCAAGACAGGTTCCAGTAAGAACATGAGTGGTCACACTAGTTATGTATATGCTGTGGCTATATCCAGTGATTCAGAGTTCATCGTATCGGGAAGTTATGATTATACGGTGAGACTATGGGACGTCAAGACAGGTACCTGTAAGACCATGAGTGGTCACACTAGTCATGTATATGCTGTGGCTATATCCAGTGATTCAGAGTTCATCGTATCGGGAAGTTAAGATTATACGGTGAGACTATGGGACGTCAAGACAGGTACCTGTAAGACCATGAGTGGTCACACTAGTCATGTATGATCTGTGGCTATATCCAGTGATTCAGAGTTCATCGTATCGGGAAGTTATGATTAGACGGTGAGACTATGGGACGTCAAGACAGGTACCTGTAAGACCATGAGTGGTCACACTAGTCATGTATGATCTGTGGCTATATCCAGTGATTCAGAGTTCATCGTATCGGGAAGTGATGATTATACGTTGAGACTATGGGACGTCAAGACAGGTACCTGTAAGACCATGAGTGGTCACACTAGTCATGTATGATCTGTGGCTATATCCAGTGATTCAGAGTTCATCGTATCGGGAAGTGATGATTATACGTTGAGACTATGGGACGTCAAGACAGGTACCTGTAAGACCATGAGTGGTCACACTAGTTATGTATATGCTGTGGCTATATCCAGTGATTCAGAGTTCATCGTATCGGGAAGTTATGATTATACGGTGAGACTATGGGACGTCAAGACAGGTACCTGTAAGACCATGAGTGGTCACACTAGTCATGTATGATCTGTGGCTATATCCAGTGATTCAGAGTTCATCGTATCGGGAAGTGATGATTAGACGGTGAGACTATGGGACGTCAAGACAGGTTCCAGTAAGAACATGAGTGGTCACACTAGTTATGTATATGCTGTGGCTATATCCAGTGATTCAGAGTTCATCGTATCGGGAAGTTATGATTATACGGTGAGACTATGGGACGTCAAGACAGGTTCCAGTAAGAACATGAGTGGTCACACTAGTTATGTATATGCTGTGGCTATATCCAGTGATTCAGAGTTCATCGTATCGGGAAGTTATGATTATACGGTGAGACTATGGGACGTCAAGACAGGTACCTGTAAGACCATGAGTGGTCACACTAGTTATGTATATTCTGTGGCTATATCCAGTGATTCAGAGTTCATCGTATCGGGAAGTTATGATTATACGGTGAGACTATGTGACGTCAAGACAGGTTCCAGTAAGAACATGAGTGGTCACACTAGTTATGTATATGCTGTGGCTATATCCAGTGATTCAGAGTTCATCGTATCGGGAAGTTATGATTATACGGTGAGACTATGGGACGTCAAGACAGGTACCTGTAAGACCATGAGTGGTCACACTAGTCATGTATATGCTGTGGCTATATCCAGTGATTCAGAGTTCATCGTATCGGGAAGTTAAGATTATACGGTGAGACTATGGGACGTCAAGACAGGTACCTGTAAGACCATGAGTGGTCACACTAGTCATGTATGATCTGTGGCTATATCCAGTGATTCAGAGTTCATCGTATCGGGAAGTGATGATTAGACGGTGAGACTATGGGACGTCAAGACAGGTACCTGTAAGAACATGAGTGGTCACACTAGTTATGTATATGATTGGCTATATCCAGTGATTCAGAGTTCATCGTATCGGGAAGTTATGATTATACGGTGAGACTATGGGACGTCAAGACAGGTACCTGTAAGACCATGAGTGGTCACACTAGTCATGTATATGCTGTGGCTATATCCAGTGATTCAGAGTTCATCGTATCGGGAAGTTATTATTATACGGTGAGACTATGGGACGTCAAGACAGGTTCCAGTAAGAACATGAGTGGTAATACAAATTAGGTATATGCTGTGGCTATATCCAGTGATTCAGAGTTCATCGTATCGGGAAGTTATGATTATACGGTGAGACTATGGGACGTCAAGACAGGTACCTGTAAGACCATGAGTGGTAATACTAGTCATGTATGATCTGTGGCTATATCCAGTGATTCAGAGTTCATCGTATCGGGAAGTGATGATTATACGTTGAGACTATGGGACGTCAAGACAGGTACCTGTAAGACCATGAGTGGTCACACTAGTTATGTATATGCTGTGGCTATATCCAGTGATTCAGAGTTCATCGTATCGGGAAGTTATGATTAGACGGTGAGACTATGGGACGTCAAGACAGGTACCTGTAAGACCATGAGTGGTCACACTAGTTATGTATATGCTGTGGCTATATCCAGTGATTCAGAGTTCATCGTATCGGGAAGTTATGATTAGACGGTGAGACTATGGGACGTCAAGACAGGTACCTGTAAGACCATGAGTGGTCACACTAGTTATGTATATGCTGTGGCTATATCCAGTGATTCAGAGTTCATCGTATCGGGAAGTTATGATTATACGGTGAGACTATGGGACGTCAAGACAGGTACCTGTAAGACCATGAGTGGTCACACACATTATGTATATGCTGTGGCTATATCCAGTGATTCAGAGTTCATCGTATCGGGAAGTTATGATTATACGTTGAGACTATGGGACGTCAAGACAGGTACCTGTAAGACCATGAGTGGTCACACTAGTTATGTATATTCTGTGGCTATATCCAGTGATTCAGAGTTCATCGTATCGGGAAGTTATGATTATACGGTGAGACTATGGGACGTCAAGACAGGTTCCAGTAAGAACATGAGTGGTCACACTAGTTATGTATATGCTGTGGCTATATCCAGTGATTCAGAGTTCATCGTATCGGGAAGTTATGATTATACGGTGAGACTATGTGACGTCAAGACAGGTTCCAGTAAGACCATGAGTGGTCACACTAGTTCTGTATATGCTGTGGCTATATCCAGTGATTCAGAGTTCATCGTATCGGGAAGTTATGATTATACGGTGAGACTATGGGACGTCAAGACAGGTTCCAGTAAGAACATGAGTGGTCACACTAGTTATGTATATGATTGGCTATATCCAGTGATTCAGAGTTCATCGTATCGGGAAGTTATGATTATACGGTGAGACTATGGGACGTCAAGACAGGTACCTGTAAGACCATGAGTGGTCACACTAGTCATGTATGATCTGTGGCTATATCCAGTGATTCAGAGTTCATCGTATCGGGAAGTTATGATTAGACGGTGAGACTATGGGACGTCAAGACAGGTACCTGTAAGACCATGAGTGGTCACACTAGTCATGTATGATCTGTGGCTATATCCAGTGATTCAGAGTTCATCGTATCGGGAAGTGATGATTAGACGGTGAGACTATGGGACGTCAAGACAGGTACCTGTAAGACCATGAGTGGTCACACTAGTCATGTATGATCTGTGGCTATATCCAGTGATTCAGAGTTCATCGTATCGGGAAGTGATGATTATACGGTGAGACTATGGGACGTCAAGACAGGTACCTGTAAGACCATGAGTGGTCACACTAGTTATGTATATGCTGTGGCTATATCCAGTGATTCAGAGTTCATCGTATCGGGAAGTTATGATTATACGTTGAGACTATGGGACGTCAAGACAGGTACCTGTAAGACCATGAGTGGTCACACACATTATGTATATGCTGTGGCTATATCCAGTGATTCAGAGTTCATCGTATCGGGAAGTTATGATTAGACGGTGAGACTATGGGACGTCAAGACAGGTACCTGTAAGACCATGAGTGGTCACACTAGTCATGTATGATCTGTGGCTATATCCAGTGATTCAGAGTTCATCGTATCGGGAAGTGATGATTAGACGGTGAGACTATGGGACGTCAAGACAGGTACCTGTAAGACCATGAGTGGTCACACTAGTCATGTATGATCTGTGGCTATATCCAGTGATTCAGAGTTCATCGTATCGGGAAGTTATGATTATACGGTGAGACTATGGGACGTCAAGACAGGTTCCAGTAAGAACATGAGTGGTCACACTAGTTATGTATGATCTGTGGCTATATCCAGTGATTCAGAGTTCATCGTATCGGGAAGTTATGATTAGACGGTGAGACTATGGGACGTCAAGACAGGTACCTGTAAGACCATGAGTGGTCACACTAGTTATGTATATGCTGTGGCTATATCCAGTGATTCAGAGTTCATCGTATCGGGAAGTCATGATTATACGTTGAGACTATGGGACGTCAAGACAGGTACCTGTAAGACCATGAGTGGTCACACTAGTTATGTATATTCTGTGGCTATATCCAGTGATTCAGAGTTCATCGTATCGGGAAGTTATGATTAGACGGTGAGACTATGGGACGTCAAGACAGGTACCTGTAAGACCATGAGTGGTCACACTAGTCATGTATGATCTGTGGCTATATCCAGTGATTCAGAGTTCATCGTATCGGGAAGTGATGATTATACGTTGAGACTATGGGACGTCAAGACAGGTACCTGTAAGACCATGAGTGGTCACACTAGTTATGTATATGCTGTGGCTATATCCAGTGATTCAGAGTTCATCGTATCGGGAAGTTATGATTAGACGGTGAGACTATGGGACGTCAAGACAGGTACCTGTAAGACCATGAGTGGTCACACTAGTCATGTATGATCTGTGGCTATATCCAGTGATTCAGAGTTCATCGTATCGGGAAGTTAAGATTATACGGTGAGACTATGGGACGTCAAGACAGGTACCTGTAAGACCATGAGTGGTCACACTAGTCATGTATGATCTGTGGCTATATCCAGTGATTCAGAGTTCATCGTATCGGGAAGTGATGATTAGACGGTGAGACTATGGGACGTCAAGACAGGTACCTGTAAGACCATGAGTGGTCACACTAGTCATGTATGATCTGTGGCTATATCCAGTGATTCAGAGTTCATCGTATCGGGAAGTTATGATTAGACGGTGAGACTATGGGACGTCAAGACAGGTACCTGTAAGACCATGAGTGGTCACACTAGTCATGTATGATCTGTGGCTATATCCAGTGATTCAGAGTTCATCGTATCGGGAAGTGATGATTATACGTTGAGACTATGGGACGTCAAGACAGGTACCTGTAAGACCATGAGTGGTCACACTAGTCATGTATGATCTGTGGCTATATCCAGTGATTCAGAGTTCATCGTATCGGGAAGTTATGATTAGACGGTGAGACTATGGGACGTCAAGACAGGTACCTGTAAGACCATGAGTGGTCACACTAGTCATGTATGATCTGTGGCTATATCCAGTGATTCAGAGTTCATCGTATCGGGAAGTGATGATTAGACGGTGAGACTATGGGACGTCAAGACAGGTACCTGTAAGACCATGAGTGGTCACACTAGTCATGTATGATCTGTGGCTATATCCAGTGATTCAGAGTTCATCGTATCGGGAAGTGATGATTATACGTTGAGACTATGGGACGTCAAGACAGGTACCTGTAAGACCATGAGTGGTCACACTAGTCATGTATGATCTGTGGCTATATCCAGTGATTCAGAGTTCATCGTATCGGGAAGTTATGATTAGACGGTGAGACTATGGGACGTCAAGACAGGTACCTGTAAGACCATGAGTGGTCACACTAGTCATGTATGATCTGTGGCTATATCCAGTGATTCAGAGTTCATCGTATCGGGAAGTGATGATTAGACGGTGAGACTATGGGACGTCAAGACAGGTACCTGTAAGACCATGAGTGGTCACACTAGTCATGTATGATCTGTGGCTATATCCAGTGATTCAGAGTTCATCGTATCGGGAAGTTATGATTAGACGGTGAGACTATGGGACGTCAAGACAGGTACCTGTAAGACCATGAGTGGTCACACTAGTCATGTATATGCTGTGGCTATATCCAGTGATTCAGAGTTCATCGTATCGGGAAGTTAAGATTATACGGTGAGACTATGGGACGTCAAGACAGGTACCTGTAAGACCATGAGTGGTCACACTAGTCATGTATGATCTGTGGCTATATCCAGTGATTCAGAGTTCATCGTATCGGGAAGTTATGATTATACGGTGAGACTATGTGACGTCAAGACAGGTTCCAGTAAGAACATGAGTGGTCACACTAGTTATGTATATGCTGTGGCTATATCCAGTGATTCAGAGTTCATCGTATCGGGAAGTCATGATTATACGTTGAGACTATGGGACGTCAAGACAGGTACCTGTAAGACCATGAGTGGTCACACTAGTTATGTATATTCTGTGGCTATATCCAGTGATTCAGAGTTCATCGTATCGGGAAGTTATGATTAGACGGTGAGACTATGGGACGTCAAGACAGGTACCTGTAAGACCATGAGTGGTCACACTAGTCATGTATGATCTGTGGCTATATCCAGTGATTCAGAGTTCATCGTATCGGGAAGTTATGATTATACGTTGAGACTATGGGACGTCAAGACAGGTACCTGTAAGACCATGAGTGGTCACACTAGTTATGTATATGCTGTGGCTATATCCAGTGATTCAGAGTTCATCGTATCGGGAAGTCATGATTATACGGTGAGACTATGGGACGTCAAGACAGGTACCTGTAAGACCATGAGTGGTCACACTAGTCATGTATATGCTGTGGCTATATCCAGTGATTCAGAGTTCATCGTATCGGGAAGTCATGATTATACGTTGAGACTATGGGACGTCAAGACAGGTACCTGTAAGACCATGAGTGGTCACACTAGTCATGTATGATCTGTGGCTATATCCAGTGATTCAGAGTTCATCGTATCGGGAAGTGATGATTAGACGGTGAGACTATGGGACGTCAAGACAGGTACCTGTAAGACCATGAGTGGTCACACTAGTCATGTATGATCTGTGGCTATATCCAGTGATTCAGAGTTCATCGTATCGGGAAGTGATGATTATACGTTGAGACTATGGGACGTCAAGACAGGTACCTGTAAGACCATGAGTGGTCACACTAGTTATGTATATGCTGTGGCTATATCCAGTGATTCAGAGTTCATCGTATCGGGAAGTTATGATTAGACGGTGAGACTATGGGACGTCAAGACAGGTACCTGTAAGACCATGAGTGGTCACACTAGTTATGTATATGCTGTGGCTATATCCAGTGATTCAGAGTTCATCGTATCGGGAAGTTATGATTAGACGGTGAGACTATGGGACGTCAAGACAGGTACCTGTAAGACCATGAGTGGTCACACTAGTCATGTATATGCTGTGGCTATATCCAGTGATTCAGAGTTCATCGTATCGGGAAGTCATGATTAGACGGTGAGACTATGGGACGTCAAGACAGGTACCTGTAAGACCATGAGTGGTCACACTAGTTATGTATATTCTGTGGCTATATCCAGTGATTCAGAGTTCATCGTATCGGGAAGTTATGATTATACGGTGAGACTATGGGACGTCAAGACAGGTACCTGTAAGACCATGAGTGGTCACACTAGTCATGTATGATCTGTGGCTATATCCAGTGATTCAGAGTTCATCGTATCGGGAAGTGATGATTATACGTTGAGACTATGGGACGTCAAGACAGGTACCTGTAAGACCATGAGTGGTCACACTAGTTATGTATATGCTGTGGCTATATCCAGTGATTCAGAGTTCATCGTATCGGGAAGTTATGATTAGACGGTGAGACTATGGGACGTCAAGACAGGTACCTGTAAGACCATGAGTGGTCACACTAGTCATGTATGATCTGTGGCTATATCCAGTGATTCAGAGTTCATCGTATCGGGAAGTGATGATTATACGTTGAGACTATGGGACGTCAAGACAGGTACCTGTAAGACCATGAGTGGTCACACTAGTCATGTATGATCTGTGGCTATATCCAGTGATTCAGAGTTCATCGTATCGGGAAGTTATGATTAGACGGTGAGACTATGGGACGTCAAGACAGGTACCTGTAAGACCATGAGTGGTCACACTAGTCATGTATGATCTGTGGCTATATCCAGTGATTCAGAGTTCATCGTATCGGGAAGTTATGATTAGACGGTGAGACTATGGGACGTCAAGACAGGTACCTGTAAGACCATGAGTGGTCACACTAGTCATGTATGATCTGTGGCTATATCCAGTGATTCAGAGTTCATCGTATCGGGAAGTGATGATTATACGTTGAGACTATGGGACGTCAAGACAGGTACCTGTAAGACCATGAGTGGTCACACTAGTTATGTATATGCTGTGGCTATATCCAGTGATTCAGAGTTCATCGTATCGGGAAGTTATGATTAGACGGTGAGACTATGGGACGTCAAGACAGGTACCTGTAAGACCATGAGTGGTCACACTAGTCATGTATGATCTGTGGCTATATCCAGTGATTCAGAGTTCATCGTATCGGGAAGTTATGATTATACGGTGAGACTATGTGACGTCAAGACAGGTTCCAGTAAGAACATGAGTGGTCACACTAGTTATGTATATGCTGTGGCTATATCCAGTGATTCAGAGTTCATCGTATCGGGAAGTTATGATTAGACGGTGAGACTATGGGACGTCAAGACAGGTACCTGTAAGACCATGAGTGGTCACACTAGTTATGTATATGCTGTGGCTATATCCAGTGATTCAGAGTTCATCGTATCGGGAAGTTATGATTAGACGGTGAGACTATGGGACGTCAAGACAGGTACCTGTAAGACCATGAGTGGTCACACAGATTGAGTATATGCTGTGGCTATATCCAGTGATTCAGAGTTCATCGTATCGGGAAGTTAAGATTATACGGTGAGACTATGGGACGTCAAGACAGGTACCTGTAAGACCATGAGTGGTCACACTAGTCATGTATGATCTGTGGCTATATCCAGTGATTCAGAGTTCATCGTATCGGGAAGTTATGATTAGACGGTGAGACTATGGGACGTCAAGACAGGTACCTGTAAGACCATGAGTGGTCACACAGATTGAGTATATGCTGTGGCTATATCCAGTGATTCAGAGTTCATCGTATCGGGAAGTTAAGATTATACGGTGAGACTATGGGACGTCAAGACAGGTACCTGTAAGACCATGAGTGGTCACACTAGTCATGTATATGCTGTGGCTATATCCAGTGATTCAGAGTTCATCGTATCGGGAAGTTATGATTATACGGTGAGACTATGTGACGTCAAGACAGGTTCCAGTAAGAACATGAGTGGTCACACTAGTTATGTATATGCTGTGGCTATATCCAGTGATTCAGAGTTCATCGTATCGGGAAGTCATGATTATACGTTGAGACTATGGGACGTCAAGACAGGTACCTGTAAGACCATGAGTGGTCACACTAGTTATGTATATTCTGTGGCTATATCCAGTGATTCAGAGTTCATCGTATCGGGAAGTTATGATTAGACGGTGAGACTATGGGACGTCAAGACAGGTACCTGTAAGACCATGAGTGGTCACACTAGTCATGTATGATCTGTGGCTATATCCAGTGATTCAGAGTTCATCGTATCGGGAAGTTATGATTATACGTTGAGACTATGGGACGTCAAGACAGGTACCTGTAAGACCATGAGTGGTCACACTAGTTATGTATATGCTGTGGCTATATCCAGTGATTCAGAGTTCATCGTATCGGGAAGTCATGATTATACGGTGAGACTATGGGACGTCAAGACAGGTACCTGTAAGACCATGAGTGGTCACACTAGTCATGTATATGCTGTGGCTATATCCAGTGATTCAGAGTTCATCGTATCGGGAAGTCATGATTATACGTTGAGACTATGGGACGTCAAGACAGGTACCTGTAAGACCATGAGTGGTCACACTAGTCATGTATGATCTGTGGCTATATCCAGTGATTCAGAGTTCATCGTATCGGGAAGTGATGATTAGACGGTGAGACTATGGGACGTCAAGACAGGTACCTGTAAGACCATGAGTGGTCACACTAGTCATGTATGATCTGTGGCTATATCCAGTGATTCAGAGTTCATCGTATCGGGAAGTGATGATTATACGTTGAGACTATGGGACGTCAAGACAGGTACCTGTAAGACCATGAGTGGTCACACTAGTTATGTATATGCTGTGGCTATATCCAGTGATTCAGAGTTCATCGTATCGGGAAGTTATGATTAGACGGTGAGACTATGGGACGTCAAGACAGGTACCTGTAAGACCATGAGTGGTCACACTAGTTATGTATATGCTGTGGCTATATCCAGTGATTCAGAGTTCATCGTATCGGGAAGTTATGATTAGACGGTGAGACTATGGGACGTCAAGACAGGTACCTGTAAGACCATGAGTGGTCACACTAGTTATGTATGATCTGTGGCTATATCCAGTGATTCAGAGTTCATCGTATCGGGAAGTCATGATTATACGTTGAGACTATGGGACGTCAAGACAGGTACCTGTAAGACCATGAGTGGTCACACTAGTTATGTATATTCTGTGGCTATATCCAGTGATTCAGAGTTCATCGTATCGGGAAGTTATGATTAGACGGTGAGACTATGGGACGTCAAGACAGGTACCTGTAAGACCATGAGTGGTCACACTAGTCATGTATGATCTGTGGCTATATCCAGTGATTCAGAGTTCATCGTATCGGGAAGTGATGATTATACGTTGAGACTATGGGACGTCAAGACAGGTACCTGTAAGACCATGAGTGGTCACACTAGTTATGTATATGCTGTGGCTATATCCAGTGATTCAGAGTTCATCGTATCGGGAAGTTATGATTAGACGGTGAGACTATGTGACGTCAAGACAGGTTCCAGTAAGAACATGAGTGGTCACACTAGTTATGTATATGCTGTGGCTATATCCAGTGATTCAGAGTTCATCGTATCGGGAAGTTATGATTATACGGTGAGACTATGGGACGTCAAGACAGGTACCTGTAAGACCATGAGTGGTCACACTAGTCATGTATGATCTGTGGCTATATCCAGTGATTCAGAGTTCATCGTATCGGGAAGTTATGATTATACGGTGAGACTATGTGACGTCAAGACAGGTTCCAGTAAGAACATGAGTGGTCACACTAGTTATGTATATGCTGTGGCTATATCCAGTGATTCAGAGTTCATCGTATCGGGAAGTCATGATTATACGTTGAGACTATGGGACGTCAAGACAGGTACCTGTAAGACCATGAGTGGTCACACTAGTTATGTATATTCTGTGGCTATATCCAGTGATTCAGAGTTCATCGTATCGGGAAGTTATGATTAGACGGTGAGACTATGGGACGTCAAGACAGGTACCTGTAAGACCATGAGTGGTCACACTAGTCATGTATGATCTGTGGCTATATCCAGTGATTCAGAGTTCATCGTATCGGGAAGTTATGATTATACGTTGAGACTATGGGACGTCAAGACAGGTACCTGTAAGACCATGAGTGGTCACACTAGTTATGTATATGCTGTGGCTATATCCAGTGATTCAGAGTTCATCGTATCGGGAAGTCATGATTATACGGTGAGACTATGGGACGTCAAGACAGGTACCTGTAAGACCATGAGTGGTCACACTAGTCATGTATATGCTGTGGCTATATCCAGTGATTCAGAGTTCATCGTATCGGGAAGTCATGATTATACGTTGAGACTATGGGACGTCAAGACAGGTACCTGTAAGACCATGAGTGGTCACACTAGTCATGTATGATCTGTGGCTATATCCAGTGATTCAGAGTTCATCGTATCGGGAAGTGATGATTAGACGGTGAGACTATGGGACGTCAAGACAGGTACCTGTAAGACCATGAGTGGTCACACTAGTCATGTATGATCTGTGGCTATATCCAGTGATTCAGAGTTCATCGTATCGGGAAGTGATGATTATACGTTGAGACTATGGGACGTCAAGACAGGTACCTGTAAGACCATGAGTGGTCACACTAGTTATGTATATGCTGTGGCTATATCCAGTGATTCAGAGTTCATCGTATCGGGAAGTTATGATTATACGGTGAGACTATGGGACGTCAAGACAGGTACCTGTAAGACCATGAGTGGTCACACTAGTTATGTATATGCTGTGGCTATATCCAGTGATTCAGAGTTCATCGTATCGGGAAGTTATGATTAGACGGTGAGACTATGGGACGTCAAGACAGGTACCTGTAAGACCATGAGTGGTCACACTAGTTATGTATGATCTGTGGCTATATCCAGTGATTCAGAGTTCATCGTATCGGGAAGTCATGATTATACGTTGAGACTATGGGACGTCAAGACAGGTACCTGTAAGACCATGAGTGGTCACACTAGTTATGTATATTCTGTGGCTATATCCAGTGATTCAGAGTTCATCGTATCGGGAAGTTATGATTAGACGGTGAGACTATGGGACGTCAAGACAGGTACCTGTAAGACCATGAGTGGTCACACTAGTCATGTATGATCTGTGGCTATATCCAGTGATTCAGAGTTCATCGTATCGGGAAGTGATGATTATACGTTGAGACTATGGGACGTCAAGACAGGTACCTGTAAGACCATGAGTGGTCACACTAGTCATGTATATGCTGTGGCTATATCCAGTGATTCAGAGTTCATCGTATCGGGAAGTCATGATTATACGTTGAGACTATGGGACGTCAAGACAGGTACCTGTAAGACCATGAGTGGTCACACTAGTCATGTATGATCTGTGGCTATATCCAGTGATTCAGAGTTCATCGTATCGGGAAGTGATGATTAGACGGTGAGACTATGGGACGTCAAGACAGGTACCTGTAAGACCATGAGTGGTCACACTAGTCATGTATATGCTGTGGCTATATCCAGTGATTCAGAGTTCATCGTATCGGGAAGTTAAGATTATACGGTGAGACTATGGGACGTCAAGACAGGTACCTGTAAGACCATGAGTGGTCACACTAGTCATGTATGATCTGTGGCTATATCCAGTGATTCAGAGTTCATCGTATCGGGAAGTTATGATTAGACGGTGAGACTATGGGACGTCAAGACAGGTACCTGTAAGACCATGAGTGGTCACACAGATTGAGTATATGCTGTGGCTATATCCAGTGATTCAGAGTTCATCGTATCGGGAAGTTAAGATTATACGGTGAGACTATGGGACGTCAAGACAGGTACCTGTAAGACCATGAGTGGTCACACTAGTCATGTATGATCTGTGGCTATATCCAGTGATTCAGAGTTCATCGTATCGGGAAGTTATGATTATACGGTGAGACTATGTGACGTCAAGACAGGTTCCAGTAAGAACATGAGTGGTCACACTAGTTATGTATATGCTGTGGCTATATCCAGTGATTCAGAGTTCATCGTATCGGGAAGTCATGATTATACGTTGAGACTATGGGACGTCAAGACAGGTACCTGTAAGACCATGAGTGGTCACACTAGTCATGTATATGCTGTGGCTATATCCAGTGATTCAGAGTTCATCGTATCGGGAAGTGATGATTATACGTTGAGACTATGGGACGTCAAGACAGGTACCTGTAAGACCATGAGTGGTCACACTAGTTATGTATATGCTGTGGCTATATCCAGTGATTCAGAGTTCATCGTATCGGGAAGTTATGATTAGACGGTGAGACTATGGGACGTCAAGACAGGTACCTGTAAGACCATGAGTGGTCACACTAGTTATGTATATGCTGTGGCTATATCCAGTGATTCAGAGTTCATCGTATCGGGAAGTTAAGATTATACGGTGAGACTATGGGACGTCAAGACAGGTACCTGTAAGACCATGAGTGGTCACACTAGTCATGTATGATCTGTGGCTATATCCAGTGATTCAGAGTTCATCGTATCGGGAAGTTATGATTAGACGGTGAGACTATGGGACGTCAAGACAGGTACCTGTAAGACCATGAGTGGTCACACTAGTCATGTATATGCTGTGGCTATATCCAGTGATTCAGAGTTCATCGTATCGGGAAGTCATGATTATACGTTGAGACTATGGGACGTCAAGACAGGTACCTGTAAGACCATGAGTGGTCACACTAGTCATGTATGATCTGTGGCTATATCCAGTGATTCAGAGTTCATCGTATCGGGAAGTTATGATTAGACGGTGAGACTATGGGACGTCAAGACAGGTACCTGTAAGACCATGAGTGGTCACACAGATTGAGTATATGCTGTGGCTATATCCAGTGATTCAGAGTTCATCGTATCGGGAAGTTAAGATTATACGGTGAGACTATGGGACGTCAAGACAGGTACCTGTAAGACCATGAGTGGTCACACTAGTCATGTATGATCTGTGGCTATATCCAGTGATTCAGAGTTCATCGTATCGGGAAGTTATGATCTTACGGTGAGACTATGTGACGTCAAGACAGGTTCCAGTAAGAACATGAGTGGTCACACTAGTTATGTATATGCTGTGGCTATATCCAGTGATTCAGAGTTCATCGTATCGGGAAGTCATGATTATACGTTGAGACTATGGGACGTCAAGACAGGTACCTGTAAGACCATGAGTGGTCACACTAGTTATGTATATTCTGTGGCTATATCCAGTGATTCAGAGTTCATCGTATCGGGAAGTTATGATTAGACGGTGAGACTATGGGACGTCAAGACAGGTACCTGTAAGACCATGAGTGGTCACACTAGTCATGTATGATCTGTGGCTATATCCAGTGATTCAGAGTTCATCGTATCGGGAAGTTATGATTATACGGTGAGACTATGTGACGTCAAGACAGGTTCCAGTAAGAACATGAGTGGTCACACTAGTTATGTATATGCTGTGGCTATATCCAGTGATTCAGAGTTCATCGTATCGGGAAGTCATGATTATACGTTGAGACTATGGGACGTCAAGACAGGTACCTGTAAGACCATGAGTGGTCACACTAGTTATGTATATTCTGTGGCTATATCCAGTGATTCAGAGTTCATCGTATCGGGAAGTTATGATTAGACGGTGAGACTATGGGACGTCAAGACAGGTACCTGTAAGACCATGAGTGGTCACACTAGTCATGTATGATCTGTGGCTATATCCAGTGATTCAGAGTTCATCGTATCGGGAAGTTATGATTATACGTTGAGACTATGGGACGTCAAGACAGGTACCTGTAAGACCATGAGTGGTCACACTAGTTATGTATATGCTGTGGCTATATCCAGTGATTCAGAGTTCATCGTATCGGGAAGTCATGATTATACGGTGAGACTATGGGACGTCAAGACAGGTACCTGTAAGACCATGAGTGGTCACACTAGTCATGTATATGCTGTGGCTATATCCAGTGATTCAGAGTTCATCGTATCGGGAAGTCATGATTATACGTTGAGACTATGGGACGTCAAGACAGGTACCTGTAAGACCATGAGTGGTCACACTAGTCATGTATGATCTGTGGCTATATCCAGTGATTCAGAGTTCATCGTATCGGGAAGTGATGATTAGACGGTGAGACTATGGGACGTCAAGACAGGTACCTGTAAGACCATGAGTGGTCACACTAGTCATGTATGATCTGTGGCTATATCCAGTGATTCAGAGTTCATCGTATCGGGAAGTGATGATTATACGTTGAGACTATGGGACGTCAAGACAGGTACCTGTAAGACCATGAGTGGTCACACTAGTTATGTATATGCTGTGGCTATATCCAGTGATTCAGAGTTCATCGTATCGGGAAGTTATGATTATACGGTGAGACTATGGGACGTCAAGACAGGTACCTGTAAGACCATGAGTGGTCACACTAGTTATGTATATGCTGTGGCTATATCCAGTGATTCAGAGTTCATCGTATCGGGAAGTTATGATTAGACGGTGAGACTATGGGACGTCAAGACAGGTACCTGTAAGACCATGAGTGGTCACACTAGTTATGTATGATCTGTGGCTATATCCAGTGATTCAGAGTTCATCGTATCGGGAAGTCATGATTATACGTTGAGACTATGGGACGTCAAGACAGGTACCTGTAAGACCATGAGTGGTCACACTAGTTATGTATATCTGTGGCTATATCCAGTGATTCAGAGTTCATCGTATCGGGAAGTTATGATTAGACGGTGAGACTATGGGACGTCAAGACAGGTACCTGTAAGACCATGAGTGGTCACACTAGTCATGTATGATCTGTGGCTATATCCAGTGATTCAGAGTTCATCGTATCGGGAAGTCATGATTATACGTTGAGACTATGGGACGTCAAGACAGGTACCTGTAAGACCATGAGTGGTCACACTAGTTATGTATATGCTGTGGCTATATCCAGTGATTCAGAGTTCATCGTATCGGGAAGTCATGATTATACGGTGAGACTATGGGACGTCAAGACAGGTACCTGTAAGACCATGAGTGGTCACACTAGTTATGTATGATCTGTGGCTATATCCAGTGATTCAGAGTTCATCGTATCGGGAAGTTATGATTAGACGGTGAGACTATGGGACGTCAAGACAGGTACCTGTAAGACCATGAGTGGTCACACTAGTTATGTATATTCTGTGGCTATATCCAGTGATTCAGAGTTCATCGTATCGGGAAGTTAAGATTATACGGTGAGACTATGGGACGTCAAGACAGGTACCTGTAAGACCATGAGTGGTCACACTAGTTATGTATATTCTGTGGCTATATCCAGTGATTCAGAGTTCATCGTATCGGGAAGTTATGATTAGACGGTGAGACTATGGGACGTCAAGACAGGTACCTGTAAGACCATGAGTGGTCACACTAGTCATGTATGATCTGTGGCTATATCCAGTGATTCAGAGTTCATCGTATCGGGAAGTGATGATTATACGTTGAGACTATGGGACGTCAAGACAGGTACCTGTAAGACCATGAGTGGTCACACTAGTTATGTATATGCTGTGGCTATATCCAGTGATTCAGAGTTCATCGTATCGGGAAGTTATGATTAGACGGTGAGACTATGTGACGTCAAGACAGGTTCCAGTAAGAACATGAGTGGTCACACTAGTTATGTATATGCTGTGGCTATATCCAGTGATTCAGAGTTCATCGTATCGGGAAGTTATGATTATACGGTGAGACTATGGGACGTCAAGACAGGTACCTGTAAGACCATGAGTGGTCACACTAGTCATGTATATGCTGTGGCTATATCCAGTGATTCAGAGTTCATCGTATCGGGAAGTTAAGATTATACGGTGAGACTATGGGACGTCAAGACAGGTACCTGTAAGACCATGAGTGGTCACACTAGTCATGTATGATCTGTGGCTATATCCAGTGATTCAGAGTTCATCGTATCGGGAAGTTAAGATTATACGGTGAGACTATGGGACGTCAAGACAGGTACCTGTAAGACCATGAGTGGTCACACTAGTTATGTATATGCTGTGGCTATATCCAGTGATTCAGAGTTCATCGTATCGGGAAGTTATGATTAGACGGTGAGACTATGGGACGTCAAGACAGGTACCTGTAAGACCATGAGTGGTCACACTAGTCATGTATGATCTGTGGCTATATCCAGTGATTCAGAGTTCATCGTATCGGGAAGTGATGATTAGACGGTGAGACTATGGGACGTCAAGACAGGTACCTGTAAGACCATGAGTGGTCACACACATTATGTATATGCTGTGGCTATATCCAGTGATTCAGAGTTCATCGTATCGGGAAGTTATGATTATACGGTGAGACTATGGGACGTCAAGACAGGTACCTGTAAGACCATGAGTGGTCACACTAGTCATGTATGATCTGTGGCTATATCCAGTGATTCAGAGTTCATCGTATCGGGAAGTGATGATTAGACGGTGAGACTATGGGACGTCAAGACAGGTACCTGTAAGAACATGAGTGGTCACACTAGTTCTGTATTATCTGTGGCTATATCCAGTGATTCAGAGTTCATCGTATCGGGAAGTTATGATTAGACGGTGAGACTATGGGACGTCAAGACAGGTTCCAGTAAGAACATGAGTGGTCACACTAGTTATGTATATGCTGTGGCTATATCCAGTGATTCAGAGTTCATCGTATCGGGAAGTTATGATTATACGTTGAGACTATGGGACGTCAAGACAGGTACCTGTAAGACCATGAGTGGTCACACTAGTTATGTATATTCTGTGGCTATATCCAGTGATTCAGAGTTCATCGTATCGGGAAGTTATGATTAGACGGTGAGACTATGGGACGTCAAGACAGGTACCTGTAAGACCATGAGTGGTCACACTAGTCATGTATGATCTGTGGCTATATCCAGTGATTCAGAGTTCATCGTATCGGGAAGTGATGATTATACGGTGAGACTATGGGACGTCAAGACAGGTACCTGTAAGACCATGAGTGGTCACACTAGTCATGTATATGCTGTGGCTATATCCAGTGATTCAGAGTTCATCGTATCGGGAAGTTAAGATTATACGGTGAGACTATGGGACGTCAAGACAGGTACCTGTAAGACCATGAGTGGTCACACTAGTCATGTATGATCTGTGGCTATATCCAGTGATTCAGAGTTCATCGTATCGGGAAGTTATGATTAGACGGTGAGACTATGGGACGTCAAGACAGGTACCTGTAAGACCATGAGTGGTCACACTAGTCATGTATATGCTGTGGCTATATCCAGTGATTCAGAGTTCATCGTATCGGGAAGTTATTATTATACGGTGAGACTATGGGACGTCAAGACAGGTACCTGTAAGACCATGAGTGGTCACACACATTATGTATATGCTGTGGCTATATCCAGTGATTCAGAGTTCATCGTATCGGGAAGTTATGATTATACGTTGAGACTATGGGACGTCAAGACAGGTACCTGTAAGACCATGAGTGGTCACACTAGTTATGTATATGCTGTGGCTATATCCAGTGATTCAGAGTTCATCGTATCGGGAAGTCATGATTATACGTTGAGACTATGGGACGTCAAGACAGGTACCTGTAAGACCATGAGTGGTCACACTAGTTATGTATATTCTGTGGCTATATCCAGTGATTCAGAGTTCATCGTATCGGGAAGTTATGATTAGACGGTGAGACTATGGGACGTCAAGACAGGTACCTGTAAGACCATGAGTGGTCACACTAGTTATGTATGATCTGTGGCTATATCCAGTGATTCAGAGTTCATCGTATCGGGAAGTGATGATTATACGTTGAGACTATGGGACGTCAAGACAGGTACCTGTAAGACCATGAGTGGTCACACTAGTTATGTATATTCTGTGGCTATATCCAGTGATTCAGAGTTCATCGTATCGGGAAGTTATGATTAGACGGTGAGACTATGGGACGTCAAGACAGGTACCTGTAAGACCATGAGTGGTCACACTAGTCATGTATGATCTGTGGCTATATCCAGTGATTCAGAGTTCATCGTATCGGGAAGTTATGATTATACGGTGAGACTATGTGACGTCAAGACAGGTACCTGTAAGACCATGAGTGGTCACACTAGTTATGTATATGCTGTGGCTATATCCAGTGATTCAGAGTTCATCGTATCGGGAAGTTATGATTAGACGGTGAGACTATGGGACGTCAAGACAGGTACCTGTAAGACCATGAGTGGTCACACTAGTTATGTATATGCTGTGGCTATATCCAGTGATTCAGAGTTCATCGTATCGGGAAGTTATGATTAGACGGTGAGACTATGGGACGTCAAGACAGGTACCTGTAAGACCATGAGTGGTCACACTAGTCATGTATGATCTGTGGATATATCCAGTGATTCAGAGTTCATCGTATCGGGAAGTCATGATTAGACGGTGAGACTATGGGACGTCAAGACAGGTACCTGTAAGACCATGAGTGGTCACACTAGTCATGTATGATCTGTGGCTATATCCAGTGATTCAGAGTTCATCGTATCGGGAAGTTATGATTAGACGGTGAGACTATGGGACGTCAAGACAGGTACCTGTAAGACCATGAGTGGTCACACTAGTCATGTATATGCTGTGGCTATATCCAGTGATTCAGAGTTCATCGTATCGGGAAGTGATGATTAGACGGTGAGACTATGGGACGTCAAGACAGGTACCTGTAAGACCATGAGTGGTCACACTAGTTATGTATATGCTGTGGCTATATCCAGTGATTCAGAGTTCATCGTATCGGGAAGTTATGATTAGACGGTGAGACTATTGGACGTCAAGACAGGTACCTGTAAGACCATGAGTGGTCACACTAGTTATGTATATGCTGTGGCTATATCCAGTGATTCAGAGTTCATCGTATCGGGAAGTTATGATTAGACGGTGAGACTATGGGACGTCAAGACAGGTACCTGTAAGACCATGAGTGGTCACACTAGTTATGTATATGCTGTGGCTATATCCAGTGATTCAGAGTTCATCGTATCGGGAAGTTAAGATTATACGGTGAGACTATGGGACGTCAAGACAGGTACCTGTAAGACCATGAGTGGTCACACTAGTTATTTATATGCTGTGGATATATCCAGTGATTCAGAGTTCATCGTATCGGGAAGTCATGATTAGACGGTGAGACTATGGGACGTCAAGACAGGTACCTGTAAGACCATGAGTGGTCACACTAGTTATGTATATGCTGTGGCTATATCCAGTGATTCAGAGTTCATCGTATCGGGAAGTGATGATTAGACGGTGAGACTATGGGACGTCAAGACAGGTACCTGTAAGACCATGAGTGGTCACACTAGTTTTGTATATGCTGTGGCTATATCCAGTGATTCAGAGTTCATCGTATCGGGAATTTATGATTAGACGGTGAGACTATTGGACGTCAAGACAGGTACCTGTAAGACCATGAGTGGTCACACTAGTTATTTATATGCTGTGGATATATCCAGTGATTCAGAGTTCATCGTATCGGGAAGTCATGATTAGACGGTGAGACTATGGGACGTCAAGACAGGTACCTGTAAGACCATGAGTGGTCACACTAGTTATGTATGATCTGTGGCTATATCCAGTGATTCAGAGTTCATCGTATCGGGAAGTTATGATTAGACGGTGAGACTATGGGACGTCAAGACAGGTACCTGTAAGACCATGAGTGGTCACACACATTATGTATATGCTGTGGCTATATCCAGTGATTCAGAGTTCATCGTATCGGGAAGTCATGATTATACGGTGAGACTATGGGACGTCAAGACAGGTACCTGTAAGACCATGAGTGGTCACACACATTATGTATATGCTGTGGCTATATCCAGTGATTCAGAGTTCATCGTATCGGGAAGTTATGATTATACGGTGAGACTATGGGACGTCAAGACAGGTACCTGTAAGACCATGAGTGGTCACACTAGTTATGCATATGCTGTGGCTATATCCAGTGATTCAGAGTTCATCGTATCGGGAAGTTATGATTATACGGTGAGACTATGGGACGTCAAGACAGGTACCTGTAAGACCATGAGTGGTCACACTAGTCATGTATGATCTGTGGCTATATCCAGTGATTCAGAGTTCATCGTATCGGGAAGTTATGATTATACGGTGAGACTATGTGACGTCAAGACAGGTTCCAGTAAGAACATGAGTGGTCACACTAGTTATGTATATGCTGTGGCTATATCCAGTGATTCAGAGTTCATCGTATCGGGAAGTTATGATTAGACGGTGAGACTATGGGACGTCAAGACAGGTACCTGTAAGACCATGAGTGGTCACACTAGTTATGTATATGCTGTGGCTATATCCAGTGATTCAGAGTTCATCGTATCGGGAAGTTATGATTAGACGGTGAGACTATGGGACGTCAAGACAGGTACCTGTAAGACCATGAGTGGTCACACTAGTTTTGTATATGCTGTGGCTATATCCAGTGATTCAGAGTTCATCGTATCGGGAATTTATGATTAGACGGTGAGACTATTGGACGTCAAGACAGGTACCTGTAAGACCATGAGTGGTCACACTAGTTATTTATATGCTGTGGATATATCCAGTGATTCAGAGTTCATCGTATCGGGAAGTCATGATTAGACGGTGAGACTATGGGACGTCAAGACAGGTACCTGTAAGACCATGAGTGGTCACACACATTATGTATATGCTGTGGCTATATCCAGTGATTCAGAGTTCATCGTATCGGGAAGTCATGATTATACGGTGAGACTATGGGACGTCAAGACAGGTACCTGTAAGACCATGAGTGGTCACACTAGTTATGTATATGCTGTGGCTATATCCAGTGATTCAGAGTTCATCGTATCGGGAAGTTAAGATTATACGGTGAGACTATGGGACGTCAAGACAGGTACCTGTAAGACCATGAGTGGTCACACTAGTTATGTATATGCTGTGGCTATATCCAGTGATTCAGAGTTCATCGTATCGGGAAGTTATGATTATACGGTGAGACTATGGGACGTCAAGACAGGTACCTGTAAGACCATGAGTGGTCACACTAGTCATGTATGATCTGTGGCTATATCCAGTGATTCAGAGTTCATCGTATCGGGAAGTTAAGATTATACGGTGAGACTATGGGACGTCAAGACAGGTACCTGTAAGACCATGAGTGGTCACACTAGTTATGTATATGCTGTGGCTATATCCAGTGATTCAGAGTTCATCGTATCGGGAAGTCATGATTATACGGTGAGACTATGGGACGTCAAGACAGGTACCTGTAAGACCATGAGTGGTCACACTAGTCATGTATGATCTGTGGCTATATCCAGTGATTCAGAGTTCATCGTATCGGGAAGTTATGATTAGACGGTGAGACTATGGGACGTCAAGACAGGTACCTGTAAGACCATGAGTGGTCACACTAGTCATGTATGATCTGTGGATATATCCAGTGATTCAGAGTTCATCGTATCGGGAAGTCATGATTAGACGGTGAGACTATGGGACGTCAAGACAGGTACCTGTAAGACCATGAGTGGTCACACTAGTCATGTATGATCTGTGGCTATATCCAGTGATTCAGAGTTCATCGTATCGGGAAGTTATGATTAGACGGTGAGACTATGGGACGTCAAGACAGGTACCTGTAAGACCATGAGTGGTCACACTAGTCATGTATATGCTGTGGCTATATCCAGTGATTCAGAGTTCATCGTATCGGGAAGTGATGATTAGACGGTGAGACTATGGGACGTCAAGACAGGTACCTGTAAGACCATGAGTGGTCACACTAGTTATGTATATGCTGTGGCTATATCCAGTGATTCAGAGTTCATCGTATCGGGAAGTTATGATTAGACGGTGAGACTATTGGACGTCAAGACAGGTACCTGTAAGACCATGAGTGGTCACACTAGTTATGTATATGCTGTGGCTATATCCAGTGATTCAGAGTTCATCGTATCGGGAAGTTATGATTAGACGGTGAGACTATGGGACGTCAAGACAGGTACCTGTAAGACCATGAGTGGTCACACTAGTTATGTATATGCTGTGGCTATATCCAGTGATTCAGAGTTCATCGTATCGGGAAGTTAAGATTATACGGTGAGACTATGGGACGTCAAGACAGGTACCTGTAAGACCATGAGTGGTCACACTAGTTATTTATATGCTGTGGATATATCCAGTGATTCAGAGTTCATCGTATCGGGAAGTCATGATTAGACGGTGAGACTATGGGACGTCAAGACAGGTACCTGTAAGACCATGAGTGGTCACACTAGTTATGTATATGCTGTGGCTATATCCAGTGATTCAGAGTTCATCGTATCGGGAAGTGATGATTAGACGGTGAGACTATGGGACGTCAAGACAGGTACCTGTAAGACCATGAGTGGTCACACTAGTTTTGTATATGCTGTGGCTATATCCAGTGATTCAGAGTTCATCGTATCGGGAATTTATGATTAGACGGTGAGACTATTGGACGTCAAGACAGGTACCTGTAAGACCATGAGTGGTCACACTAGTTATTTATATGCTGTGGATATATCCAGTGATTCAGAGTTCATCGTATCGGGAAGTCATGATTAGACGGTGAGACTATGGGACGTCAAGACAGGTACCTGTAAGACCATGAGTGGTCACACTAGTTATGTATGATCTGTGGCTATATCCAGTGATTCAGAGTTCATCGTATCGGGAAGTTATGATTAGACGGTGAGACTATGGGACGTCAAGACAGGTACCTGTAAGACCATGAGTGGTCACACACATTATGTATATGCTGTGGCTATATCCAGTGATTCAGAGTTCATCGTATCGGGAAGTCATGATTATACGGTGAGACTATGGGACGTCAAGACAGGTACCTGTAAGACCATGAGTGGTCACACACATTATGTATATGCTGTGGCTATATCCAGTGATTCAGAGTTCATCGTATCGGGAAGTTATGATTAGACGGTGAGACTATGGGACGTCAAGACAGGTACCTGTAAGACCATGAGTGGTCACACTAGTCATGTATGATCTGTGGCTATATCCAGTGATTCAGAGTTCATCGTATCGGGAAGTTAAGATTATACGGTGAGACTATGGGACGTCAAGACAGGTACCTGTAAGACCATGAGTGGTCACACTAGTTATGTATATGCTGTGGCTATATCCAGTGATTCAGAGTTCATCGTATCGGGAAGTTATGATTAGACGGTGAGACTATTGGACGTCAAGACAGGTACCTGTAAGACCATGAGTGGTCACACTAGTTATGTATATGCTGTGGCTATATCCAGTGATTCAGAGTTCATCGTATCGGGAAGTCATGATTATACGGTGAGACTATGGGACGTCAAGACAGGTACCTGTAAGACCATGAGTGGTCACACACATTATGTATATGCTGTGGCTATATCCAGTGATTCAGAGTTCATCGTATCGGGAAGTTATGATTATACGGTGAGACTATGGGACGTCAAGACAGGTACCTGTAAGACCATGAGTGGTCACACTAGTCATGTATGATCTGTGGCTATATCCAGTGATTCAGAGTTCATCGTATCGGGAAGTTAAGATTATACGGTGAGACTATGGGACGTCAAGACAGGTACCTGTAAGACCATGAGTGGTCACACTAGTTATGTATATGCTGTGGCTATATCCAGTGATTCAGAGTTCATCGTATCGGGAAGTCATGATTATACGGTGAGACTATGGGACGTCAAGACAGGTACCTGTAAGACCATGAGTGGTCACACTAGTCATGTATGATCTGTGGCTATATCCAGTGATTCAGAGTTCATCGTATCGGGAAGTTATGATTAGACGGTGAGACTATTGGACGTCAAGACAGGTACCTGTAAGACCATGAGTGGTCACACTAGTTATGTATATGCTGTGGCTATATCCAGTGATTCAGAGTTCATCGTATCGGGAAGTTAAGATTATACGGTGAGACTATGGGACGTCAAGACAGGTACCTGTAAGACCATGAGTGGTCACACTAGTCATGTATGATCTGTGGCTATATCCAGTGATTCAGAGTTCATCGTATCGGGAAGTTAAGATTATACGGTGAGACTATGGGACGTCAAGACAGGTACCTGTAAGACCATGAGTGGTCACACTAGTTATGTATATGCTGTGGCTATATCCAGTGATTCAGAGTTCATCGTATCGGGAAGTCATGATTATACGGTGAGACTATGGGACGTCAAGACAGGTACCTGTAAGACCATGAGTGATCACACTAGTCATGTATATGCTGTGGCTATATCCAGTGATTCAGAGTTCATCGTATCGGGAAGTCATGATTATACGTTGAGACTATGGGACGTCAAGACAGGTACCTGTAAGACCATGAGTGGTCACACACATTATGTATATGCTGTGGCTATATCCAGTGATTCAGAGTTCATCGTATCGGGAAGTTATGATTAGACGGTGAGACTATGGGACGTCAAGACAGGTACCTGTAAGACCATGAGTGGTCGCACTAGTTATTTATATGCTGTGGCTATATCCAGTGATTCAGAGTTCATCGTATCGGGAAGTTAAGATTATACGGTGAGACTATGGGACGTCAAGACAGGTACCTGTAAGACCATGAGTGGTCACACTAGTTATTTATATGCTGTGGATATATCCAGTGATTCAGAGTTCATCGTATCGGGAAGTCATGATTAGACGGTGAGACTATGGGACGTCAAGACAGGTACCTGTAAGACCATGAGTGGTCACACTAGTTATGTATATGCTGTGGCTATATCCAGTGATTCAGAGTTCATCGTATCGGGAAGTTATGATTAGACGGTGAGACTATGGGACGTCAAGACAGGTACCTGTAAGACCATGAGTGGTCACACTAGTTATTTATATGCTGTGGCTATATCCAGTGATTCAGAGTTCATCGTATCGGGAATTTATGATTAGACGGTGAGACTATTGGACGTCAAGACAGGTACCTGTAAGACCATGAGTGGTCACACTAGTTATGTATATGCTGTGGCTATATCCAGTGATTCAGAGTTCATCGTATCGGGAAGTTATGATTAGACGGTGAGACTATGGGACGTCAAGACAGGTACCTGTAAGACCATGAGTGGTCACACTAGTCATGTATGATCTGTGGCTATATCCAGTGATTCAGAGTTCATCGTATCGGGAAGTTAAGATTATACGGTGAGACTATGGGACGTCAAGACAGGTACCTGTAAGACCATGAGTGGTCACACTAGTTATGTATATGCTGTGGCTATATCCAGTGATTCAGAGTTCATCGTATCGGGAATTTATGATTAGACGGTGAGACTATGGGACGTCAAGACAGGTACCTGTAAGACCATGAGTGGTCACACTAGATCCAGTGATTCAGAGTTCATCGTATCGGGAAGTGTAGATAAGACGGTGAGACTATGGGACGTCAAGACAGGTACCTGTAAGACCATGAGTGGTCACACTAGTTATGTATATGCTGTGGCTATATCCAGTGATTCAGAGTTCATCGTATCGGGAAGTTATGATTATACGGTGAGACTATGGGACGTCAAGACAGGTACCTGTAAGACCATGGGTGGTCACACTAGTTATGTATATGCTGTGGCTATATCCAGTGATTCAGAGTTCATCGTATCGGGAAGTTATGATTAGACGGTGAGACTATGGGACGTCAAGACAGGTACCTGTAAGACCATGAGTGGTCACACTAGTCATGTATGATCTGTGGCTATATCCAGTGATTCAGAGTTCATCGTATCGGGAAGTGATGATTAGACGGTGAGACTATGGGACGTCAAGACAGGTACCTGTAAGACCATGAGTGGTCACACTAGTTATGTATATGCTGTGGCTATATCCAGTGATTCAGAGTTCATCGTATCGGGAAGTTATGATTATACGGTGAGACTATGGGACGTCAAGACAGGTACCTGTAAGACCATGAGTGGTCACACTAGTCATGTATGATCTGTGGCTATATCCAGTGATTCAGAGTTCATCGTATCGGGAAGTGATGATTAGACGGTGAGACTATGGGACGTCAAGACAGGTACCTGTAAGACCATGAGTGGTCACACACATTATGTATATGCTGTGGCTATATCCAGTGATTCAGAGTTCATCGTATCGGGAAGTGATGATTAGACGGTGAGACTATGGGACGTCAAGACAGGTACCTGTAAGACCATGAGTGGTCACACTAGTTATGTATATGCTGTGGCTATATCCAGTGATTCAGAGTTCATCGTATCGGGAAGTTATGATTAGACGGTGAGACTATGGGACGTCAAGACAGGTACCTGTAAGACCATGAGTGGTCACACTAGTCATGTATGATCTGTGGCTATATCCAGTGATTCAGAGTTCATCGTATCGGGAAGTTATGATTAGACGGTGAGACTATGGGACGTCAAGACAGGTACCTGTAAGACCATGAGTGGTCACACTAGTCATGTATGATCTGTGGCTATATCCAGTGATTCAGAGTTCATCGTATCGGGAAGTTATGATTATACGGTGAGACTATGGGACGTCAAGACAGGTACCTGTAAGACTATGAGTGGTCACACAAGTTATGTATATGCTGTGGATATATCCAGTGATTCAGAGTTCATCGTATCGGGAAGTGATGATTATACGGTGAGACTATGGGACGTCAAGACAGGTACCTGTAAGACCATGAGTGGTCACACTAGTCATGTATGATCTGTGGCTATATCCAGTGATTCAGAGTTCATCGTATCGGGAAGTTATGATTAGACGGTGAGACTATGGGACGTCAAGACAGGTACCTGTAAGACCATGAGTGGTCACACTAGTCATGTATGATCTGTGGCTATATCCAGTGATTCAGAGTTCATCGTATCGGGAAGTTATGATTAGACGGTGAGACTATGGGACGTCAAGACAGGTACCTGTAAGACCATGAGTGGTCACACACATTATGTATATGCTGTGGCTATATCCAGTGATTCAGAGTTCATCGTATCGGGAAGTTATGATTAGACGGTGAGACTATGGGACGTCAAGACAGGTACCTGTAAGACCATGAGTGGTCACACACATTATGTATATGCTGTGGCTATATCCAGTGATTCAGAGTTCATCGTATCGGGAAGTTATGATTAGACGGTGAGACTATGGGACGTCAAGACAGGTACCTGTAAGACCATGAGTGGTCACACTAGTCATGTATGATCTGTGGCTATATCCAGTGATTCAGAGTTCATCGTATCGGGAAGTCATGATTATACGGTGAGACTATGGGACGTCAAGACAGGTACCTGTAAGACCATGAGTGGTCACACTAGTTATGTATATGCTGTGGCTATATCCAGTGATTCAGAGTTCATCGTATCGGGAAGTTATGATTAGACGGTGAGACTATGGGACGTCAAGACAGGTACCTGTAAGACCATGAGTGGTCACACTAGTCATGTATATGCTGTGGCTATATCCAGTGATTCAGAGTTCATCGTATCGGGAAGTGATGATTAGACGGTGAGACTATGGGACGTCAAGACAGGTACCTGTAAGACCATGAGTGGTCACACTAGTTATGTATATGCTGTGGCTATATCCAGTGATTCAGAGTTCATCGTATCGGGAAGTTATGATTAGACGGTGAGACTATGGGACGTCAAGACAGGTACCTGTAAGACCATGAGTGGTCACACTAGTCATGTATATGCTGTGGCTATATCCAGTGATTCAGAGTTCATCGTATCGGGAAGTCATGATTATACGGTGAGACTATGGGACGTCAAGACAGGTACCTGTAAGACCATGAGTGGTCACACACATTATGTATATGCTGTGGCTATATCCAGTGATTCAGAGTTCATCGTATCGGGAAGTCATGATTATACGGTGAGACTATGGGACGTCAAGACAGGTACCTGTAAGACCATGAGTGGTCACACTAGTTATGTATATGCTGTGGCTATATCCAGTGATTCAGAGTTCATCGTGACGGGAAGTTATGATTAGACGGTGAGACTATGGGACGTCAAGACAGGTACCTGTAAGACCATGAGTGGTCACACTAGTCATGTATGATCTGTGGCTATATCCAGTGATTCAGAGTTCATCGTATCGGGAAGTGATGATTAGACGGTGAGACTATGGGACGTCAAGACAGGTACCTGTAAGACCATGAGTGGTCACACTAGTCATGTATATGCTGTGGCTATATCCAGTGATTCAGAGTTCATCGTATCGGGAAGTTAAGATTATACGGTGAGACTATGGGACGTCAAGACAGGTACCTGTAAGACCATGAGTGGTCACACTAGTTATGTATCAGCTGTGGCTATATCCAGTGATTCAGAGTTCATCGTATCGGGAAGTGTAGATAAGACGGTGAGACTATGGGACGTCAAGACAGGTACCTGTAAGACCATGAGTGGTCACACTAGTTATGTATATGCTGTGGCTATATCCAGTGATTCAGAGTTCATCGTATCGGGAAGTGTAGATAAGACGGTGAGACTATGGGACGTCAAGACAGGTACCTGTAAGACCATGAGTGGTCACACTAGTTATGTATATGCTGTGGCTATATCCAGTGATTCAGAGTTCATCGTATCGGGAAGTTATGATTAGACGGTGAGACTATGGGACGTCAAGACAGGTACCTGTAAGACCATGAGTGGTCACACTAGTCATGTATGATCTGTGGCTATATCCAGTGATTCAGAGTTCATCGTATCGGGAAGTGATGATTAGACGGTGAGACTATGGGACGTCAAGACAGGTACCTGTAAGACCATGAGTGGTCACACTAGTCATGTATATGCTGTGGCTATATCCAGTGATTCAGAGTTCATCGTATCGGGAAGTTAAGATTATACGGTGAGACTATGGGACGTCAAGACAGGTACCTGTAAGACCATGAGTGGTCACACTAGTTATGTATCAGCTGTGGCTATATCCAGTGATTCAGAGTTCATCGTATCGGGAAGTGATGATTAGACGGTGAGACTATGGGACGTCAAGACAGGTACCTGTAAGACCATGAGTGGTCACACACATTATGTATATGCTGTGGCTATATCCAGTGATTCAGAGTTCATCGTATCGGGAAGTTATGATTAGACGGTGAGACTATGGGACGTCAAGACAGGTACCTGTAAGACCATGAGTGGTCACACTAGTCATGTATGATCTGTGGCTATATCCAGTGATTCAGAGTTCATCGTATCGGGAAGTTATGATTAGACGGTGAGACTATGGGACGTCAAGACAGGTACCTGTAAGACCATGAGTGGTCACACTAGTCATGTATGATCTGTGGCTATATCCAGTGATTCAGAGTTCATCGTATCGGGAAGTTAAGATTATACGGTGAGACTATGGGACGTCAAGACAGGTACCTGTAAGACCATGAGTGGTCACACTAGTTATGTATATGCTGTGGCTATATCCAGTGATTCAGAGTTCATCGTATCGGGAAGTTATGATTAGACGGTGAGACTATGGGACGTCAAGACAGGTACCTGTAAGACCATGAGTGGTCACACACATTATGTATGATCTGTGGCTATATCCAGTGATTCAGAGTTCATCGTATCGGGAAGTGATGATTAGACGGTGAGACTATGGGACGTCAAGACAGGTACCTGTAAGACCATGAGTGGTCACACTAGTTATGTATATGCTGTGGCTATATCCAGTGATTCAGAGTTCATCGTATCGGGAAGTTATGATTAGACGGTGAGACTATGGGACGTCAAGACAGGTACCTGTAAGACCATGAGTGGTCACACTAGTTATGTATATGCTGTGGCTATATCCAGTGATTCAGAGTTCATCGTATCGGGAAGTTAAGATTATACGGTGAGACTATGGGACGTCAAGACAGGTACCTGTAAGACCATGAGTGGTCACACACATTATGTATATGCTGTGGCTATATCCAGTGATTCAGAGTTCATCGTATCGGGAAGTCATGATTATACGTTGAGACTATGGGACGTCAAGACAGGTACCTGTAAGACCATGAGTGGTCACACTAGTCATGTATATGCTGTGGCTATATCCAGTGATTCAGAGTTCATCGTATCGGGAAGTTATGATTAGACGGTGAGACTATGGGACGTCAAGACAGGTACCTGTAAGACCATGAGTGGTCACACTAGTCATGTATGATCTGTGGCTATATCCAGTGATTCAGAGTTCATCGTATCGGGAAGTGTAGATAAGACGGTGAGACTATGGGGACGTCAAGACAGGTACCTGTAAGACCATGAGTGGTCACACTAGTTATGTATATGCTGTGGCTATATCCAGTGATTCAGAGTTCATCGTATCGGGAAGTGATGATTAGACGGTGAGACTATGGGACGTCAAGACAGGTACCTGTAAGACCATGAGTGGTCACACTAGTCATGTATATGCTGTGGCTATATCCAGTGATTCAGAGTTCATCGTATCGGGAAGTGATGATTATACGGTGAGACTATGGGACGTCAAGACAGGTACCTGTAAGACCATGAGTGGTCACACTAGTCATGTATGATCTGTGGCTATATCCAGTGATTCAGAGTTCATCGTATCGGGAAGTGTAGATAAGACGGTGAGACTATGGGACGTCAAGACAGGTACCTGTAAGACCATGAGTGGTCACACTAGTCATGTATATGCTGTGGCTATATCCAGTGATTCAGAGTTCATCGTATCGGGAAGTGATGATTATACGGTGAGACTATGGGACGTCAAGACAGGTACCTGTAAGACCATGAGTGGTCACACACATTATGTATATGCTGTGGCTATATCCAGTGATTCAGAGTTCATCGTATCGGGAAGTCATGATTATACGTTGAGACTATGGGACGTCAAGACAGGTACCTGTAAGACCATGAGTGGTCACACTAGTCATGTATATGCTGTGGCTATATCCAGTGATTCAGAGTTCATCGTATCGGGAAGTTATGATTAGACGGTGAGACTATGGGACGTCAAGACAGGTACCTGTAAGACCATGAGTGGTCACACTAGTCATGTATGATCTGTGGCTATATCCAGTGATTCAGAGTTCATCGTATCGGGAAGTGTAGATAAGACGGTGAGACTATGGGACGTCAAGACAGGTACCTGTAAGACTATGAGTGGTCACACTAGTCATGTATGATCTGTGGCTATATCCAGTGATTCAGAGTTCATCGTATCGGGAAAGTGTAGATAAGACGGTGAGACTATGGGACGTCAAGACAGGTACCTGTAAGACCATGAGTGGTCACACTAGTCATGTATATGCTGTGGCTATATCCAGTGATTCAGAGTTCATCGTATCGGGAAGTGATGATTATACGGTGAGACTATGGGACGTCAAGACAGGTACCTGTAAGACCATGAGTGGTCACACACATTATGTATATGCTGTGGCTATATCCAGTGATTCAGAGTTCATCGTATCGGGAAGTCATGATTATACGGTGAGACTATGGGACGTCAAGACAGGTACCTGTAAGACCATGAGTGGTCACACTAGTTATGTATATGCTGTGGGTATATCCAGTGATTCAGAGTTCATCGTGACGGGAAGTTATGATTAGACGGTGAGACTATGGGACGTCAAGACAGGTACCTGTAAGACCATGAGTGGTCACACTAGTCATGTATATGCTGTGGCTATATCCAGTGATTCAGAGTTCATCGTATCGGGAAGTTAAGATTATACGGTGAGACTATGGGACGTCAAGACAGGTACCTGTAAGACCATGAGTGGTCACACTAGTTATGTATATGCTGTGGCTATATCCAGTGATTCAGAGTTCATCGTATCGGGAAGTCATGATTATACGTTGAGACTATGGGACGTCAAGACAGGTACCTGTAAGACCATGAGTGGTCACACTAGTCATGTATATGCTGTGGCTATATCCAGTGATTCAGAGTTCATCGTATCGGGAAGTGATGATTAGACGGTGAGACTATGGGACGTCAAGACAGGTACCTGTAAGACCATGAGTGGTCACACTAGTTATGTATATGCTGTGGCTATATCCAGTGATTCAGAGTTCATCGTATCGGGAAGTTATGATTAGACGGTGAGACTATGGGACGTCAAGACAGGTACCTGTAAGACCATGAGTGGTCACACACATTATGTATATGCTGTGGCTATATCCAGTGATTCAGAGTTCATCGTATCGGGAAGTTATGATTATACGGTGAGACTATGGGACGTCAAGACAGGTACCTGTAAGACCATGAGTGGTCACACTAGTTATGTATATGCTGTGGCTATATCCAGTGATTCAGAGTTCATCGTATCGGGAAGTTATGATTAGACGGTGAGACTATGGGACGTCAAGACAGGTACCTGTAAGACCATGAGTGGTCACACTAGTCATGTATATGCTGTGGCTATATCCAGTGATTCAGAGTTCATCGTATCGGGAAGTTAAGATTATACGGTGAGACTATGGGACGTCAAGACAGGTACCTGTAAGACCATGAGTGGTCACACTAGTCATGTATGATCTGTGGCTATATCCAGTGATTCAGAGTTCATCGTATCGGGAAGTTATGATTAGACGGTGAGACTATGGGACGTCAAGACAGGTACCTGTAAGACCATGAGTGGTCACACTAGTCATGTATATGCTGTGGCTATATCCAGTGATTCAGAGTTCATCGTATCGGGAAGTGATGATTATACGGTGAGACTATGGGACGTCAAGACAGGTACCTGTAAGACCATGAGTGGTCACACTAGTTATGTATATGCTGTGGCTATATCCAGTGATTCAGAGTTCATCGTATCGGGAAGTTATGATTATACGGTGAGACTATGGGACGTCAAGACAGGTACCTGTAAGACCATGAGTGGTCACACTAGTTATGTATATGCTGTGGCTATATCCAGTGATTCAGAGTTCATCGTATCGGGAAGTTATGATTAGACGGTGAGACTATGGGACGTCAAGACAGGTACCTGTAAGACCATGAGTGGTCACACTAGTCATGTATATGCTGTGGCTATATCCAGTGATTCAGAGTTCATCGTATCGGGAAGTTATGATTAGACGGTGAGACTATGGGACGTCAAGACAGGTACCTGTAAGACCATGAGTGGTCACACTAGTTATGTATATGCTGTGGCTATATCCAGTGATTCAGAGTTCATCGTATCGGGAAGTTATGATTATACGGTGAGACTATGGGACGTCAAGACAGGTACCTGTAAGACCATGAGTGGTCACACTAGTTATGTATATGCTGTGGCTATATCCAGTGATTCAGAGTTCATCGTATCGGGAAGTTATGATTAGACGGTGAGACTATGGGACGTCAAGACAGGTACCTGTAAGACCATGAGTGGTCACACTAGTTATGTATATGCTGTGGCTATATCCAGTGATTCAGAGTTCATCGTATCGGGAAGTTATGATTAGACGGTGAGACTATGGGACGTCAAGACAGGTACCTGTAAGACCATGAGTGGTCACACTAGTCATGTATATGCTGTGGCTATATCCAGTGATTCAGAGTTCATCGTATCGGGAAGTTAAGATTATACGGTGAGACTATGGGACGTCAAGACAGGTACCTGTAAGACCATGAGTGGTCACACTAGTCATGTATGATCTGTGGCTATATCCAGTGATTCAGAGTTCATCGTATCGGGAAGTTATGATTAGACGGTGAGACTATGGGACGTCAAGACAGGTACCTGTAAGACCATGAGTGGTCACACTAGTCATGTATATGCTGTGGCTATATCCAGTGATTCAGAGTTCATCGTATCGGGAAGTGATGATTATACGGTGAGACTATGGGACGTCAAGACAGGTACCTGTAAGACCATGAGTGGTCACACTAGTTATGTATATGCTGTGGCTATATCCAGTGATTCAGAGTTCATCGTATCGGGAAGTCATGATTATACGTTGAGACTATGGGACGTCAAGACAGGTACCTGTAAGACCATGAGTGGTCACACTAGTTATGTATATGCTGTGGCTATATCCAGTGATTCAGAGTTCATCGTATCGGGAAGTTATGATTATACGGTGAGACTATGGGACGTCAAGACAGGTACCTGTAAGACTATGAGTGGTCACACTAGTTATGTATATGCTGTGGCTATATCCAGTGATTCAGAGTTCATCGTATCGGGAAGTTATGATTAGACGGTGAGACTATGGGACGTCAAGACAGGTACCTGTAAGACCATGAGTGATCACACTAGTCATGTATATGCTGTGGCTATATCCAGTGATTCAGAGTTCATCGTATCGGGAAGTCATGATTATACGTTGAGACTATGGGACGTCAAGACAGGTACCTGTAAGACCATGAGTGGTCACACACATTATGTATATGCTGTGGCTATATCCAGTGATTCAGAGTTCATCGTATCGGGAAGTTATGATTAGACGGTGAGACTATGGGACGTCAAGACAGGTACCTGTAAGACCATGAGTGGTCACACTAGTCATGTATGATCTGTGGCTATATCCAGTGATTCAGAGTTCATCGTATCGGGAAGTGATGATTATACGGTGAGACTATGGGACGTCAAGACAGGTACCTGTAAGACCATGAGTGGTCACACTAGTTATGTATATGCTGTGGCTATATCCAGTGATTCAGAGTTCATCGTATCGGGAAGTCATGATTATACGTTGAGACTATGGGACGTCAAGACAGGTACCTGTAAGACCATGAGTGGTCACACTAGTTATGTATATGCTGTGGCTATATCCAGTGATTCAGAGTTCATCGTATCGGGAAGTTATGATTATACGGTGAGACTATGGGACGTCAAGACAGGTACCTGTAAGACCATGAGTGGTCACACTAGTCATGTATGATCTGTGGCTATATCCAGTGATTCAGAGTTCATCGTATCGGGAAGTTAAGATTATACGGTGAGACTATGGGACGTCAAGACAGGTACCTGTAAGACCATGAGTGGTCACACTAGTTATGTATATGCTGTGGCTATATCCAGTGATTCAGAGTTCATCGTATCGGGAAGTCATGATTAGACGGTGAGACTATGGGACGTCAAGACAGGTACCTGTAAGACCATGAGTGGTCACACTAGTCATGTATGATCTGTGGCTATATCCAGTGATTCAGAGTTCATCGTATCGGGAAGTTATGATTAGACGGTGAGACTATGGGACGTCAAGACAGGTACCTGTAAGACCATGAGTGGTCACACTAGTCATGTATGATCTGTAGCTATATCCAGTGATTCAGAGTTCATCGTATCGGGAAGTTATGATTAGACGGTGAGACTATGGGACGTCAAGACAGGTACCTGTAAGACCATGAGTGGTCACACTAGTCATGTATGATCTGTGGCTATATCCAGTGATTCAGAGTTCATCGTATCGGGAAGTTAAGATTATACGGTGAGACTATGGGACGTCAAGACAGGTACCTGTAAGACCATGAGTGGTCACACTAGTCATGTATGATCTGTGGCTATATCCAGTGATTCAGAGTTCATCGTATCGGGAAGTTATGATTAGACGGTGAGACTATGGGACGTCAAGACAGGTACCTGTAAGACCATGAGTGGTCACACTAGTTATGTATATGCTGTGGCTATATCCAGTGATTCAGAGTTCATCGTATCGGGAAGTTATGATTATACGGTGAGACTATGGGACGTCAAGACAGGTACCTGTAAGACCATGAGTGGTCACACTAGTCATGTATGATCTGTGGCTATATCCAGTGATTCAGAGTTCATCGTATCGGGAAGTTATGATTAGACGGTGAGACTATGGGACGTCAAGACAGGTACCTGTAAGACCATGAGTGGTCACACTAGTTATGTATATGCTGTGGCTATATCCAGTGATTCAGAGTTCATCGTATCGGGAAGTCATGATTATACGTTGAGACTATGGGACGTCAAGACAGGTACCTGTAAGACCATGAGTGGTCACACACATTATGTATATGCTGTGGCTATATCCAGTGATTCAGAGTTCATCGTATCGGGAAGTTATGATTAGACGGTGAGACTATGGGACGTCAAGACAGGTACCTGTAAGACCATGAGTGGTCACACTAGTTATGTATATGCTGTGGCTATATCCAGTGATTCAGAGTTCATCGTATCGGGAAGTGATGATTAGACGGTGAGACTATGGGACGTCAAGACAGGTACCTGTAAGACCATGAGTGGTCACACAAGTCATGTATATGCTGTGGCTATATCCAGTGATTCAGAGTTCATCGTATCGGGAAGTTATGATTAGACGGTGAGACTATGGGACGTCAAGACAGGTACCTGTAAGACCATGAGTGGTCACACTAGTTATGTATATGCTGTGGCTATATCCAGTGATTCAGAGTTCATCGTATCGGGAAGTTAAGATTATACGGTGAGACTATGGGACGTCAAGACAGGTACCTGTAAGACCATGAGTGGTCACACTAGTCATGTATGATCTGTGGCTATATCCAGTGATTCAGAGTTCATCGTATCGGGAAGTTATGATTAGACGGTGAGACTATGGGACGTCAAGACAGGTACCTGTAAGACCATGAGTGGTCACACTAGTCATGTATATGCTGTGGCTATATCCAGTGATTCAGAGTTCATCGTATCGGGAAGTCATGATTATACGTTGAGACTATGGGACGTCAAGACAGGTACCTGTAAGACCATGAGTGGTCACACACATTATGTATATGCTGTGGCTATATCCAGTGATTCAGAGTTCATCGTATCGGGAAGTTATGATTAGACGGTGAGACTATGGGACGTCAAGACAGGTACCTGTAAGACCATGAGTGGTCACACTAGTCATGTATGATCTGTGGCTATATCCAGTGATTCAGAGTTCATCGTATCGGGAAGTGATGATTATACGGTGAGACTATGGGACGTCAAGACAGGTACCTGTAAGACCATGAGTGGTCACACTAGTTATGTATATGCTGTGGCTATATCCAGTGATTCAGAGTTCATCGTATCGGGAAGTCATGATTATACGTTGAGACTATGGGACGTCAAGACAGGTACCTGTAAGACCATGAGTGGTCACACTAGTTATGTATATGCTGTGGCTATATCCAGTGATTCAGAGTTCATCGTATCGGGAAGTGATGATTAGACGGTGAGACTATGGGACGTCAAGACAGGTACCTGTAAGACCATGAGTGGTCACACTAGTCATGTATGATCTGTGGCTATATCCAGTGATTCAGAGTTCATCGTATCGGGAAGTTATGATTAGACGGTGAGACTATGGGACGTCAAGACAGGTACCTGTAAGACCATGAGTGATCACACTAGTCATGTATATGCTGTGGCTATATCCAGTGATTCAGAGTTCATCGTATCGGGAAGTCATGATTATACGTTGAGACTATGGGACGTCAAGACAGGTACCTGTAAGACCATGAGTGGTCACACACATTATGTATATGCTGTGGCTATATCCAGTGATTCAGAGTTCATCGTATCGGGAAGTTATGATTAGACGGTGAGACTATGGGACGTCAAGACAGGTACCTGTAAGACCATGAGTGGTCACACTAGTCATGTATGATCTGTGGCTATATCCAGTGATTCAGAGTTCATCGTATCGGGAAGTGATGATTATACGGTGAGACTATGGGACGTCAAGACAGGTACCTGTAAGACCATGAGTGGTCACACTAGTTATGTATATGCTGTGGCTATATCCAGTGATTCAGAGTTCATCGTATCGGGAAGTCATGATTATACGTTGAGACTATGGGACGTCAAGACAGGTACCTGTAAGACCATGAGTGGTCACACTAGTTATGTATATGCTGTGGCTATATCCAGTGATTCAGAGTTCATCGTATCGGGAAGTTATGATTATACGGTGAGACTATGGGACGTCAAGACAGGTACCTGTAAGACCATGAGTGGTCACACTAGTTATGTATATGCTGTGGCTATATCCAGTGATTCAGAGTTCATCGTATCGGGAAGTCATGATTATACGTTGAGACTATGGGACGTCAAGACAGGTACCTGTAAGACCATGAGTGGTCACACTAGTTATGTATATGCTGTGGCTATATCCAGTGATTCAGAGTTCATCGTATCGGGAAGTTATGATTATACGGTGAGACTATGGGACGTCAAGACAGGTACCTGTAAGACCATGAGTGGTCACACTAGTCATGTATATGCTGTGGCTATATCCAGTGATTCAGAGTTCATCGTATCGGGAAGTTATGATTAGACGGTGAGACTATGGGACGTCAAGACAGGTACCTGTAAGACCATGAGTGGTCACACTAGTCATGTATGATCTGTGGCTATATCCAGTGATTCAGAGTTCATCGTATCGGGAAGTTATGATTATACGGTGAGACTATGGGACGTCAAGACAGGTACCTGTAAGACCATGAGTGGTCACACTAGTTATGTATATGCTGTGGCTATATCCAGTGATTCAGAGTTCATCGTATCGGGAAGTGATGATTAGACGGTGAGACTATGGGACGTCAAGACAGGTACCTGTAAGACCATGAGTGGTCACACTAGTCATGTATATGCAGTGGCTATATCCAGTGATTCAGAGTTCATCGTATCGGGAAGTTATGATTAGACGGTGAGACTATGGGACGTCAAGACAGGTACCTGTAAGACCATGAGTGGTCACACTAGTCATGTATGATCTGTGGCTATATCCAGTGATTCAGAGTTCATCGTATCGGGAAGTGATGATTATACGGTGAGACTATGGGACGTCAAGACAGGTACCTGTAAGACCATGAGTGGTCACACTAGTTATGTATATGCTGTGGCTATATCCAGTGATTCAGAGTTCATCGTATCGGGAAGTCATGATTAGACGGTGAGACTATGGGACGTCAAGACAGGTACCTGTAAGACCATGAGTGGTCACACTAGTTATGTATATGCTGTGGCTATATCCAGTGATTCAGAGTTCATCGTATCGGGAAGTTATGATTATACGGTGAGACTATGGGACGTCAAGACAGGTACCTGTAAGACCATGAGTGGTCACACTAGTTATGTATATGCTGTGGCTATATCCAGTGATTCAGAGTTCATCGTATCGGGAAGTCATGATTAGACGGTGAGACTATGGGACGTCAAGACAGGTACCTGTAAGACCATGAGTGGTCACACTAGTTATGTATATGCTGTGGCTATATCCAGTGATTCAGAGTTCATCGTATCGGAAGTTATGATTATACGGTGAGACTATGGGGACGTCAAGACAGGTACCTGTAAGGACTATGAGTGGTCACACTAGTCTATGTATGATCTGTGGCTATATCCAGTGATTCAGAGTTCATCGTATCGGGAAGTTATGATTAGACGGTGAGACTATGGGACGTCAAGACAGGTACTGTAAGACCATGAGTGGTCACACTAGTTATGTATATGCTGTGGCTATATCCAGTGATTCAGAGTTCATCGTATCGGGAAGTTATGATTAGACGGTGAGACTATGGGACGTCAAGACAGGTACCTGTAAGACCATGAGTGGTCACACTAGTTATGTATATGCTGTGGCTATATCCAGTGATTCAGAGTTCATCGTATCGGGAAGTTATGATTATACGGTGAGGACTATGGGACCGTCAAGACAGGTACCTGTAAGACCATGAGTGGTCCACACTAGTTATGTATATGC
>CAMPDV010000673.1:0-208572 GCA_946699065.1 Loxodes magnus
GGCAAGTTAGGCATGTCTCAACGGAGCTTATCCACCCTTCCCCGTGGGAGCATCTAATGCGAGATTACTCGTAATGCAGTATACACTGCACCAGATTTCCTACTTGTTCTCGTGACGCAGCCGATATCCATTTTATATTATATATAATAATATCATCAATGAACTAAAATTAAAAAAATCTTGCATTCTCTGGGATCTCAACTAGCTTCTTATAGCCCTTTTTTGAACATGGATGGCTACACGACTGGATTTTTTATGTGGGAGATAAGAACTAAAATTCTTCTTAATTTCCTACAAATATTTTTCTCTTGTAGTTTCCTGTTTTAGTAATTCAGAGTCCATTAAGCGTTCTTCTTGTTCTTAATTTTTCTTTTATTTAGATTTAGTTCCAACCAACGCAATGTCTAAATAGATGTTGGTTTTATTTATAAAAAAAACATTGCTTGGCTTATCTTTTCATGCTTCAATTAATTTTTTTTCTGATTAATTAATTTTTTCATTAACTTCGAGTCAATACTTTCGTCTTCATTTTTTTTTGGAAACTTGTTTAATAAAATTTATTTAAATAATAATGTTTTGACTTGTTTAAAATTGTTAGTATAGTTGCTATTCTGTGACTAAATTATTCTAGATTAACTGTCGTATAATAATTAAAAATTAATTATTTTAATCTTCTATGAAATTTATTAATTCTCCTATTTTTACTCCTTAATTATAAATTGTTTCTTGAAACTCCTAGATTGTAACTTTCATTAATCGAGCTATAAAATGAATAATGCTTTCTTTTCAATCTTACCTGGATTCTTCTTAACTGTACAAATCATAATTTTATCTTCTGATGAGGAACTTGATTTCTCTTCTAGGAGTTATTATTTCTACAATTGGATTGCCACTTTTCTTTTTGTACTTCTAATTTAGGATTTGAAAAGGAAAATATATTATTCCATCTTCTTTTTTCTTTTTTTCTTAAAATTACTTATTATTGCTTTCACTTAATTATTTAAATTCTGGTTTCTTGCTTAGGTTTTAAATCTTTTTTTTTATCTATTGTGGTTGAATTATTGATTATTTTAATATTTAGATGGCTGCTGTTTCTAATAATCTCTTAATTCTCAAATTTTATTTGAAAACTCTATGCTATTTATTAAATTATTGTGAGATCTTTTCAACATTTTAATCCTCTATACTTAAAAATCTTTTGGTGCTAATAAAATGTTATAAAACATGGCAGAATTGCAATATCAGTAGCCGTTTATCTTATTTTCTTTACTTTAAGAAAGAAAAAAGTTCGCAAGTCTTAGAAATCTTTTAATTATTCCATTACTTAATTTTAATTTTTTCTTTTATTTCATTAATCATGGAAAATTCTTCAGATAAGTTGGGTTAGATTAAAAATACAGCCATTCTTCTATTAGCAAATTTATTTTTCCATAAGTAAATTATTTCTTAATTCAATTACTTAATACATAGAATGATTTCTCTTTTTTTGAAAGATTATAGATTAAATCAATCTGTTCGCTTAAAAACTTTTAATTTGATTATTTTAGATTTTATAAACGGATTGATTTCTTATTCAATTATAAAAGCATTTTTTAAGTATCCTTATCATGTTTTTTCTTGATACGATAAAGAAGAAGACTCCGGTAACTTTGAAGACTCTTTTCTAATCTGATTTTTCTTATAAAGTTTCTTCGATAATTTTTTCGAAACTTTACTATTTTCTGACATTTTTCTTAAAATCTAGTATTAGAAATGATATTTATTATACTGAGATAGATCAACTAAAATTTATAAATGCTTAAAATATTTCTATATTAAATATTTAAAGCTATCGTTATTTTTCTATAGCATTTGATAATATATTTAATGATGAGACTAAATAAAATGATATCAAGAATAAAAGATTTAATGTAAGTAAGCAATATAAAAGCGTAAATAAAGTTAATATACTGATAATAATTATATGCCTAAATGTTAAAGTTTAGCTTTCCCTGAGATTTCAACTAGGTATTTACCGTCATTTTATTTGCATGGATGAATATCAAGAACTTTTTTACATGTGATATATAGTCACTAGCGATTATCTTCAGTTTGTTATAAAATTTTTTATTTGTAAACTCCATTTTCAGTTATTCAATGTTTATTTATCATCCTTCATGTTTTTTGTTTTACCCTTATCTTTAGTTTTTCAGGCTCAGTATTTTCGTAAAGTATTTTAAGCTGAATTGCAGAGCTAGAAGCTTCCAGTCTATTTTTCCTCCCTCATTTTATGAAATAATTTTTGCTCAAGTAGTTCTATTCTCTTTTGCAATTTTATTTTAATCTTCTCATCTTATTTGAATTCTTAATAAGTTGATTTAATTTAAACATTTTTTATAATATTTTTTATTCTTAATTAAATATCAATTGTGATTGCTGATATAGTCACTATTCTGCTACTAAGCTATTTTAGATTAGCTGCCTATGAAATATTAATAATTATATTTAATTATCGATATAGTTCATTAGCCTTTAATTTGAATTGTTTCTTCATAATTTAGGATTATTTTTTAATTTTATCTAGCTAATTTTTATAGTTTTTAATCAGCTTCGTTCTTAGGTTCTTATAATCAACAGATTCGATCATAACTTTTCCTTCAAATGAAGAACCTGACTTCAGATATTTCCTCTAAATTTTGTACATTCTTTGTTCTCTTTTCTCCCCCAAACCCATAAGTTAATCTTAGAAGACTAGAATATTACTCCACTAGAGTATTTATTATTAAAACTCTAATTTAGTTTATTTAACAGTTTCAATATTTAGAATTACATTCCTAGCTTCATTGTTATGTTTGCAGATAAAGTAATAAATTAAGCCTTTAATAAAAATAAATTAAATATATATACTTTTATTCTATTTTTCCTAGAATACTTCACATTCTCTTAAAATTATTTCCATATAGAAAAGATTCAACTATAATAGAGCCACTTATTCCTTCGAAATAAACTAACTAGAAAAAAAAAGATGGAGCAAAACAACTGGCTTTCTAAGAATTAAATAAGAAAAGCTAAAAAAAGGCGGCGGAGGAGTCGCGCAAATAGGAAAGGTAGGAATCAGAGTCAAGCTCATTTTCCAAGGAAAATTATGAAAGGTAAAATTGAACCTAATAAGCATCAAATACAGATCTAGGAAGATCTACAAGTTAAGATTGAGGCAATTCAAGCGCGGATACTAAAATACGAAGAAACAATTTGCAATTAAAATTTATAAATAAGGGAGATAACAAATTTAATAGAAGAATAAAACAATGAACATACAATATTAAAAAATTAACTATCGAAAACAACTTAGTAACGGAAGAGCAACTCTGAAAATAATCCTAATAAAACTTTAAAATATTATTAAAAAATGGAAGTCCAAAAATAGCCACTATCGTGTGAAAAAGAATTTAACCCATAAAAAGAATCTGAAAATAACGAAAGTAACATAATTAAAAGACTTGAAAAAATAGAAAATATATTTAGCATAATTAAAAATAATAAATAATAAAAAACACTGCAAGTACTGTCAATCGAGCTATCATCTACTAAGAAACTGCTAATAATGGAAAAAATTAAATGAAAAAGAGCAATAAAAAACATGAAGTTGACTTTATAAGTTATGAATAACGAAAACAGGAATATATAGATAAAAAATTCTTGCAAGACCTACTGAAACTTAATGGAAATCTGCCACTTATTAAAAAAGGTCATACATCCATGCAAAAATAGCAGAGTGAAACTGATTGGAACCCCAGCAAGCTAAAACTATTAACATTTAGTTAATAATATTAAATTAAATTAACTAGAATCTGAAAAAGTAATTAGTATTAAGTCATTACTCCATAGGCTAATTATCAAAATACATTACCATTCATCACCAATCCCATTAAATTCAGTTCTATTTCTAGTATGAACACAGCCAAACTATTTTTAGATGTCGTGTAACTTTAACAATAAAAGATTAAAAGTTAAATATTGAGTTAAGTTGAAGATAAAAATAAGTAATAAAGAAATGTAAGGAACTATATTCTAAAGATAGATGATAAAACAAAGTAAAAAATAACAGTGAAATAAAGAAGATTAATGATTATAAAATAGTATGTTAAACTATAAAATTTATATATGTTTAAATAATTTTAATTAAAATATATAAAAAATGCGATATTTACAAGCAAAAAAAGGAACAAAACTGATAAAATTTAGTTTTATTAAATCTTATTTGCTAAAATAATTAAAAAATGGAAAACTGCATGAAAAACTATGTAGGGGAATTACTCGATAAAAAGATGTACGGATAAGGTATATATAAATGAAAGGATGGTTCTATATATGAAGGATAATAGGTAGAAAATTTAAGAGAAGGTAAAGGAATAATGCATTGGCCAGATGGAGATACTTATGAAGGAGAGTGATTAAAAGATTAAATGCATGGATAAGGCATTCAAAAATGAAAAGATGGACGTAAATATGAAGGATAATATGTAGATGGCATAAGAAATGGTAAAGGAATAATGTATTATCCCAATGGAGATACTTATGAAGGAGAGTGATTAAAAAATAAAAAACATGGATAAGGCATTCAAAAATGAAAAGATGGACGTAAATATGAAGGATAATGGATAAAAAATTTAAGAGAAGGTAAAGGAATATTTCATTGACCAGATGGAGATACTTATGAAGGAGAGTGACTAAAAGATAAAAAACACGGATAAGGTATATATAAATGAAATTAGTGCCTTAAATATGAAGGATAATATGTAGATGGTTTTAAGAATGGTAAAGGAATAATGCATTATCCAAATGGAGATATTTATGAAGGAGAGTGATTAAAAATAAAAAACATGGATAAGGCATTCATAAATGAAAAGATGGACGTAAGTATGAAGGATAATATGTAGATGGCATAAGAAATGGTAAAGGAATAATGCATTATCCAAATGGAAATATTTATGAAGGAGAGTGATTAAAAGATTAAATACATGGATAAGGAATATATAAATTAAAAGATGGATGTAATTATGAAGGATAATTAGTAGAAAATTAAAGAGAAGGTAAAGGAATATTTCATTGACCAGATGGAGATACTTATGAAGGAGAATGATTAAAAGATTAAATACATGGATAAGGTATATATAAATGAAAGGATGGACGTAAGTATGAAGGATAATATGTAGAAGGTTTTAAGAATGGTAAAGGAATAATGTATTATCCCAGTGGAGATATTTATGAAGGAGAGTGATTAAAAGATAGAAAGCATGGATAAGGCATTCATAAATGAAAAGATGGAATTAAATATGAAGGATAATGAGTAGAAAATTAAAGAGAAGGCAAAGGAATAATGTATTATCCCAATGGAGATATTTATGAAGGAGAGTGATTAAAAGATTAAATACATGGATAAGGCATTCATAAATGAAAAGATGGATTTAAATATGAAGGATAATGAAAATTAAATTAAATTTTAGGAAAAGAATCAAACTTATATTTCCCTGATTATACCTTTTTCGATTCTTTTTATTTTAAAATGGATAAAAATAAAATACTCAATTAATAGCAAGATTGAAATAAAAATTTAGTTCTTAAAAATAAATATTTATTAAGAAAGTAAGAAGCACAAAACTAATAATTACTAATTTAATTGAGTTAAAATATCCTTAACAATATATTTAGCTTCCTTAACTAAAAGAATATTTGCTCTTTATAAATGACTAATAAATTTTTAAGTTCCTATAATTATAAGTTCTAAGTAATAAAGTTAAAACATTTTAATGGAAATAAATATTACATAGAGAGTAAAATAAAGTGAATAATAAAATAAATATAGAGCTAAGATGTAATAAAGCTAGTCATTGATTTGAATAACTTATCTCAAAATTAGATAGATTAATTATAAAATAAGCTATATTATAGTATTTTATTTAGATAATGAACTAACCTTAAATAAGGAAAAAAAAATTAATTAGAAGATTTTACTCTTCAAAGCTAAAATAAAATCTTCATAGTTTCTACTTTTTTACCTTATTATAATTTAAAAAGACTTACACTTCAAGGATGTTTTACGGATGATGACTTATATTTTATTGAGCTGTTAACTAATCTTGAAGCATTAGATTTGAATGCAATAAGAGTTCTTCAACAAGATTAAGGATTAAGTGGACAATTTTTAACTAAGTATTGTATACATTTAAATAAACTTAGAAGCTTAAAAATCAAAAGTAAGAAGCTTTAATAAGAATTTATCATTTCATATTTGCAATTAAAAGGAAACATTATTTAATACCTTAATATTAATGAAACTTAAGCTATTCAGTATATCCTTTTATGTCCTAACTTAACTGCTTTTGATTTTTTAAATTATGGTCCTACATAGTATTATATAGATAAAGATATGAATCAAGACATTTTAAATTTAGAACATTTCGGTTTTGAAGGTTTTTAGTTTGTTTCTAAAATGAAATATAGAGGACTTAATAAAGTTAGTATTTAAAACAATGATAGCTTCAGTGATAAAAACTTGTAGATTATTTTATAAAATGCTTAAAGCATCTAGTCACTTAAATTAAAAAGTTTAGTACAACTTACTAATTCTTCTCTAAGATAGATAGGCAATTATGGATAAAACTACCAATAAATCAGTTTAATTGACTTAAATCAAATAACACATGGAACTTTAATTTTTATCTTCTAAGGATGTAAAAGATTAAAGTCAGTAGAACTCGATTAACTAAGTTAAGTAGATATAGAAATCTTCAAAACGATGAAGTAAAATAATTTATATTTAAAAGAGTTAAAACTGAGAAACTTAAAGCGATAAAGAAATAAAAATTGGATAGATGAAATACTTTAAATTAGCCAATTAAATTACTTATAACTTAATAGTTTAAAATTAAATAATTAAGATATCACTAAAATATTATAAAAAGAAGTAAGATTAAAAACATTAGACTTATCTGAAAATAAAATCTGAATCAAAACATTTCCTATAAATGATGGAAATAATTAGCCTTATCCTCTTTATAAAAGTTTAAAGATTTTAAAGGTAAATTTTTAAAAAGCTTAAATTATAAGAATAGTTTAGAAGAATAAAGGAGATTTATAGAAAAATTCAAATATTTAACGGAGATCAAGAGATTGAAGCTTCAAATGAAGAGCTTAATTTGATATCGTGAGATATGGGTTAAGAACTATTATAACTCTATTATAATTCTTTTATAAATAACCTTTCTTTATTTAAAAGATGTAAAAATAATTTTTAAAGTTGAATTATTTAAAAAATATTCTAATTCTTAGATTAAAACATCCATATATACTATTCTCTATTTATTCTACTGCAGCTCGTTTTACATGTATTCCTCTTACTTAAACTGGTTTGAATATTCCTTATTTATCAGGTCCTAATAAAAGCTATTATTTACACTTACTACTTCTGATAACATTGTTCCAGCTACTACTATTCCAACACCTGCAACTTGATAGGTACCATCTATTATAAACTCAGCTCCATCATTTACTGTTTTAAACAATCCAGAAATGTTAGTTCTTGACTATAAGCATCTCAAATATCATTTTAAATCATCTATTCCTTCTCCTGTTATATTTGAAACGGAGAAAATAGGACATATTTTATTTTCCATCAAATCAGCTTGCTCTTCTTCTCTATCTCCTTATTTACTTGTATTAACATATCATATATCCTTTTTCCTTTATAATTTTTTTATAAGCTTCCTTCTCGCTTTTATATTGACTTAATGTAAACCTTCTTGTAAATATTACTATCATATGTAAAAATTTACTCCTTAGATAACTTTTATTTTTTATTAATTTACAGTTGGCAGCCTTCAAAGTCGTCTTTTATGGTTTTTTCATGTTTTTCATATTTTTTCATATCTCTTTTTTTAATTTTCTATTTGCAAGATTTCAAATGTTTTAGCTATTTTTAACTTTTCGATTTTCGTAAGGTTAATTTATCGTTCTTCGCTTATTATTTTTAATATTTTGTTTTAAAATGCTTTTTTCACACTTTATATTCTAAGAAATCGAAATTTTTATTGAAGATTATAGATTTTTTGGTTTTCAAACTTGTTTATAAGAAACTTTTTTATGATAAAGAATTATTTTAACTACATGGCATTAGTTCATCTAATATCAAAAATTTAATAAATATTAATAACTGCTTTCGTTTTTTTGATTCCATTCAGATTTTTTATCTTTTACTCATTTTTTTTTATTTTTGATTAGTTTTTTTAGATAAATGAAAATGTCTCTTTAATATATCGACTTAAAATTTAACAAATCTCAGTGTATTTTTGAAAGCTTAAAGTTTCTCCTTTTTAATTAAGAAAGTGTATCATTTCCCTTTTAATTAAAGTTTTTATATCTAATACTTAAAACGACACTTATGAAAGCTTATTAACAAGTTCTTTTTTCAATTACCTCGGTAGATAACCAATTCAAAGTGACTTTTAAAGCTTGAACAGATTCAATTAAATTGCAAACTTTATTCAATAATTTTAAGTACAGTATCAGGACTTGCAGAGGGTTTTAGAATATTATCAGATTTCATACTCTGTGTTGTATCTTTTCAAAACGACATCATAAAAACCTTAAACAGACTACCTAAAAATCTTCTAAACTCTTAATACTTAACATTCCTATTTATTTAATAAAGAGCTAAGCTTCTCTTTTCCCATAATATAGCTTTAGCAATCACTATTTTTATTAGCATCTTATGCATCAAACCTGATAGATCTGATAATTTTAAAAATTTCTGATTTGAAATATCTTCCTTCGTACAAGATCTTACTTGCTTATCACATTTCTTAAGATCACTAGATAGATTAAATATAAGTATAATTATCATTTGAAAGTTATGTAAATACTGTTGTACTTGTAAAGGTAGTATACTTTTAATTTGATTGCTTAAAAGCTCTATTAAGTATTACTATTATAGCTATTTGAAGCTTATTTCTATAGTTACTATATAATTGATGCTTATTTTCCAAAATTGTTTAAGTTCGTTTTATCTTATTTTTAAATAACTATAAAACTAATAGTGATTGAGACTTAGTAAAGTAAGATAAAATACTTGTTTATTTGATTTTTTCTTATATAATAACATTAATAGATAGGAACTAAAGAAGTAAGGTAAATAAATGGAAAAGAAAAGATTGAGGACTATTATGAATTATTTAACCTGCAGGCATATTTTAAGAAGTAGCACTTACACTAGAGTATTAAAACTAAGATTTAAGGACTTTATCAATTAAAGATAAATATAAAACTAGTTATTATCAATTATAAGGTATATGGAAATAGCATTCTACTGAATATTCTTTTAGTAGCATCATATTAAGAATATAATAAATATAAGAGTTAGGATATTAAAACCAATTAAATGTCTAAATTAGTCATAAAGGTATTATTTATCATAAAGAAGCCATAGTACATTTTTAAATAGAAGCATATAATTAATTATATTTTAAAGCTAACTAAGATATCTATAGCTATATTGAGAAGAAATCATAAAATATTCATATTTAGTTTTATAATAATCTTCATGTCTTAATATCAGATTAATATCCTTGTATAATGTTTCCCAACCTATTATTAAAGCAGTTTCCTTATACATATCACTATATAGTCATCTATATCTTATTCTCCATATTTACTCTTAGAACTATCAATAGGCAAACAGTGATCTTTATATCTCCTTTCTTAATTTGTTAGTTTGAGTTCTCATTTTAAATATGCTAACAATTTCTCTTACATGATGCTTTCTAATTTTTGAATACATTATTTCTGGGGAACTAATACAAGCTTCGAAATTATTTAGCATGAGCTTTAGTTATTCTCTTGAGTTTATCTTTGAATTGAATCTCTAGGCTTACCAAATATTAAAGTTCTGCTTGTTTTTGTCACTAAAGCTAGTATTATAAAATTGAACCGTTTTCATCACATCATTATAGTATTAGTAACCTTCTTTTCAGCTATAAATATAGCTTATAATATGTATTTTAGATTGAGTTAGAAGTATAAGATTGCAGGGTATTCTTAAGAATTAAATTTTGGTATGAAACTGAAGCAAATGAAGGGCATAAGGAAATTGATGTGATTAAAATGAACTAGAAGAGATAAAGGAAAAAGAAACATAGTAGGTCATAATATCATTAAGACTATATAACAGTGATATTACGAAAAGTCTTTACATTACCTATTCAAGAATTGCATGAAATTTAAACATTGAAAGAGAAAAGAAGACTGGATGCTGTGAAGAGAAATAACAGTCGCATACTATAATCAAGGGAAATGATTTAGAAAAAATTCCTAAAATTTAAAGAAAAAGCCAGTTCTATAACTTGTAAAATCATAGTAATTTGTATATTTCAATTAACCATAATATATAGCTATTTATAAGAGGAAATTAAGACAATAAAACTATAATTCTTTTAAGTTAAATTAATAAAGCATTTAGATGTTTAATAAACACTTATAGATAAAGAAGTCTAATCAATAGGTTAAAGATTTTTAGTGATTAGGTTCTTTATTTTGCTTGTATTTGCTTAGAATCTATTTAATTAGATTATAAATGCAGATATATTTGGTAAAAATTAACTGTAGAGTAAGGAAAAAGAATTATATATAATCTGTGTAGATCTATTCGTGACTACCTTGTTAAATTTTAATTCACTGATTAAATATATAAGGCCTTTCATTCACTTGCTCAGAAACTAATGGAAAAATTTATGATAAAGTTAAAGTTTAGGGATATTCGAGGTATTTTAATCTCTTTCTAAACGACTTACAAAAATTGACAGAAGTTAAAAAAAGTGTCTAGAAGTTTTTGAAATTTGATTTCTTTATCTATGTATATTCTTGGATCTCATTTTCCCTATTAGCAGAATTAAACTTTTATCCTGAAAATTTGTTCTTCTTTATTGAAATATAGCTTGCTATCTTCTTGTTTTAACTAGATAATATTTCTTCTTTGCTGCTGTATATTTTTTCTTGCTTTTAAGTAGTTTTAATTAAATTTTAGGAAATTGTGACAGTGTTTGCAGAAATATTCTTTTACATTGTAAGAATAGTATTTCACTTTCTTTTTTTGTCTCTTTACCTTCAAGTTTTTCTATCTACATAATGTCTTCTTTTAGATCTTGTAATCCTTTCTAATTCTATAAGTTTTATTACTTTTCAAGAATTTGCTCTACTTAATTGTCTATTTTTTTTAGTTTTTTATCTCAATTATGTGATTAACTACGTTGAGTTTTTACATATTGCAGAAGGTATTTAGGTCCAGTTCTTGTGATATATGTCTTGATTCTATTTCTTTTTGCTTTTTAAATTATTCAAAAACTTAAAATTATCATCTTTAGTATCTAAACCTCTTCCTGGAGATTTTTCATCGTTTTAACTAATTATTTAAAGCTTTTGTGCTCTACGGTGTTGATCTCCGAAACTTAAGCTACATGATATTCTTAACTTATTTCCAGATCTTTCTAAAGACATCAGTATCGCAAACTGATCCGTTACTCTTTTACTGACTTTTCCCTAATCTTAGAGATTCTAGTAAGTCGCTTACTTTACCTTTTTTGAGCTGCAAGAAAACATATTAGTATATCTTCCTCCTTTTATTTTTCCCTAATAAAAATCCTGATTAACTAAATAAGTAAAAATGTTCAGTTTTTCTATGGAAAATAGAAGTGATTAGAAGAACTGAAACCCAACTGAGTACTCGAATGTTATCCTTCAACTATAAGATAATATACTAGTTAATGATCTATTTTATCTATTGAAGTCATTTCATTAATTCCTAGGTATAGGATTTTCTTTTGTTTGGATTACTTTTAAAATACTCCAATAAAATATTGGACTATAGTGATAAAAAGCATACTCAGATATTGCTTTTGGCTGCTATGAGATTGCTATAAATATTTGAAAAATTAAGCTTAAAACTTAGAGGATTGATAGCGAAGCATTTGAAGAGAGTTTAGAATTATTGTCTAGCATAATTATAAGAATAGACTATTTAGTCAATACGTTAATTATTTGGCTACTAAAAGTAAATATAAGAACTGAGATATGTGAGTATATCTGCTGTATAACATATAGTTGAATATAAAAAGATTAATATTAAATTAGAATAAACAGTTTAGAATTTTAGAGATCAAGCAAGCTACTTGTTTGAAACTATTTTAAACTAACTCGAATTATATAAAAATCATTGTTAGAAAGTACCTCAGAAATATAAGAAAAGCATTAATTGTGCTCTAATGTAGTTATCTAAATATTTAACTACTACTGTAACTACAATTTAATGTTGATACCTTTTATCCAAAAGTAGAATGTGTATAAGAAGATATACTACTGATCAATCTCCGTGATTTTAAGAAGACAAAGCATTGAATATATTCAGGTTAAATATTCAGAAAAAGATTATCGATAAAGTCACAAATGCAATCGATTTGGTACTTTTAATCGTATTAGTTCAAGTGAAAATATGTAAGTTTGAATGAAAAAGTATAAGCATTCAATTGAAGTAATTTGATCAAGCAAGTAATTTATAAATAAGGTTATTAGCTTAATCATAATTTTCAACTCTTGGGGAATTATGGAAATATATCTAGAATTAAATTTCATAAAAAATACACCGAAGAAGAAATAAAAATATTATGATTGATGAAGTATTATTAAACAGATTTAAATCTAGGTCCACTTGACGTAAAAAAGAGTGCAGGAATAAGAAGAAGAAGGGATATTCAAGAAATGTAAAATTTATTTATTTTCTATATGGATTAATAATAAAAAATTATAATAATTTTAGTTAATTAAATATAATATGTTTTCTTACGTTTTTGTGCTTGGCTTGTCATTAAACCATAAACCTTCATAAACTTCTCCGTTTTTAGATTAAAATCCTCCTTATCCATCTTTTAAATTTTAAGATCATTCACCCTCATATATATCTCCATTTGTATAAATTTAAATTCCTTTTCCTTATTTATGTCCTTAATATCATTGTCCTTCATAGATATCTCCATTTTTATATAAAAACTTTCCTAGTCCATCATTATGTTCTTAAAACCAATCACCCTCGTAACTATCTCCATTAAAATATATTTAACTTCCTCTTCCTTGTCGTAATCCTTTATTTCACTGTCCTTCATAAATTTCACCAATTTAATTTGTATGTTTTCCTTATCCATGTTAAATATTATAAAATCAATCACCTTCATAAACGTCGCCATTAATATAAATTTATTTTCCTCTTCCTTGTCTTAATCCTTTATATCATTATCCTTCGTAGTTGTCTTCATTTGAATATAAATATTTTCCTTGTCCATATTTTTGATTTTAAAATCAATCTCCTTCATAAATATCTCCATTAATATAAATTTCTTTTCCTTATCCTTATCTCAATCCTTTATATCATTATCCTTAATAAATATCTCCAATTATTCATTTATACTATCCTTGTCCATGTTTTTGATTTTAAAGTAAGACTCCTTCATAACTATCTCCATTTTATTAATATTCAATTACTTTTTCAACGTTATTTTCATTATCAAATATTCCTTTTATTTTATCTCCCATTTTCATTGAAATTAAGCTTCTTTTAAAAACGTATCTTAAGTGTTATTCCCCCTTATGATAGCCTCCTTCATTGCTTTATTAAAGTTTTAGCTATTAACTAGTTATGTTTCTTTCATCCATTATATTTAACAAAAATAGATTGCTTTCGTTTTAAAATATCTGGTTAGTTTTATTTTATGTAAGATTCAATTTCAATTGCTTCAGTTACTAAAATTTTAATTTTGCTTGTCTACTCATTTGTTATCTCATACTTCGATAATATTAAACTACTTAATAAAATTATGTCATATAGACTTATTTCATTTAAGCGTCAAGATATTGCTATAACCTCTAGAAAAGTTCTACTTCTTTAATCAAAAATAGTCTGTTTATTACCCTACTACTTTACTTTATTTGGTACTTTTACTTTTTATTATATAACTATTTGATAAAAATGGAAAACTTCTTGTAAAAAACCTCTTCTCAAAAGGATTCATCTTACGAGCAATAAAATATATTTTAAGCACTCCAATTGCTGTAATAAGAAAATTTCAACCTCCTAAGAACAGTTCAAGAACTAGAAAGAAAAATAGAGCACCTGATGTACAATTAATAAGAATAAATGAAAAATGAAAATAAATAGACAGGAAACAACAAAATAGAAGAGCTAGAGAAAAAATTCGACTAATTCGCAGAACTAACTGAAAGCATATTTTTGCAAAATATACAGGGGAATGATCCTATGGATGTGGAGAAACAGCCTGCAATAAAAGATATTCCCTATAGGAAAATACTGCGATGCTGATACTGCAAGAGACCAGGACACAAAGTTAGAAACTGCTTCTAATTCCAATAAAAACAGAAAGCAGAAAATTTAAAGCTATGAAGAACCATAAGTAAACTATATTGCACTGCGGAAGGAAGAATTTATAGAAGAAAGATGTACGCAGGGCATGAAATTCTAGAAGACGTGATTATAGCAGGACAAAGAAGAAATGAACAAATGCTTGGAATGAAGATTGATTGAAGCAAGATTACGAAAATAAAAAAGGGAGAACACTGCACAGATAGATATGTGCTTCAAGAAGAAGACCCAGAAGAAGACTGGAAATGGAAATTTTAACAAAACTATTAAACTTTAAAAAGTGACGAACCTTATTGATAGGTGGGATCACTATAATTAATTAATAAAAAAATATAAATAAAATAAAATAAATTTAAAGTTTAAATGTTAATGTTAAAGTAATAATATCTTATATCTATCAAACTGTATAAATAATATGTAGTTGCTAGAATGGTAATTTCTATTATGAAGATGCTTAAATTAATAATAACTATAATTAATTATAATAGATTTAGTTTATTTTACAAAAGGCTTAGTTAGTCTTATTTCAATGCAATTTATTTATATCTTTATTTAAATTTTGGTTTGAGGTTTGTTTAATTTCAAATATTTGTGGCTTTTAAGTGTTATTTTTATAGTTTTCAGCTTTATTTTTTATAACACTTACTTTGCTCTTTTTATTAGACTCATTTGTTAATTTTCTATTATTATTTGGAATTTTATTTAATTAAGTAAATCAAAATTCAGCTAATCCCTTTTGATTTCCATTATAATTAAATTTTTTAATTTTCTATTTAGGAACTTAGCATTAGAATATCATTACTTAGCTTTTTATCTACTTTTAGTTAAAATTTAACTTAAGGATTAGACTTAGCAATTTATCTTTAAAAATGTTCAAAATATTTTACTTTAGCTATAGATAACTAGAGTCTTATTTCCAGAATAATTAGCAATATTTACTAGGGAACTTATGGAAGAATAAGTTGATGCAGCTTTGTAGAATACAAGAAGAATCATATGAATGAAAAACTCGATAAAGTCTTAATTAAAAATAGAATTTTATGGGCAAGCAAGATGCTAGTGATTTTAATATTCTTTATTTAGCTATAAGATATAAAATAATTCTGATATCTCTATAGCTTAAATACTTCTAAGTTAAATTTAGTTCATAGTTATAATATACTTCGTAACTTTAAAATTTAGTTCATTAATGAAGATTATGCTTTTCTGAAATAATAGTCAGAGTTAATGAAATACTTTGGATAATTTCATTTATAAACTAAAACTTAGTCAAAGTGAAAATTCTAAGCTACTACTTCCGAGTTGATAAGAAGCCCTTTACTTATCACTTATTACTTATTATTTGCTTTCTGGCTGATATTAAATAATTAAGATACACTTAATCTAATAACCTTTACTTATTACAAAATTCAGATTCTCAAACAACAAATATTTCTTTTTTAAGGGATTAGCAGGCAATTCTAAGTAGAAATAATAAAAAGAGGAAAGGTTAATGTATTTGATTTAAGCTAACAAGAGTATTTTATACTAGATCTAGATATCTTTTTGATATTTATGAACCATAAGCCTCAGACGGATCTAGAAGTATATTAATAAATGGGAAATATAACATAGAAAAGAGTTAGTTACTAAGAGTATTATTTATAACTAATATTAAAATACTAATAATAGCACTATATCTTTAATTAGTTAGTTAATACCTTTATTAGCTTAATTAGATTATTAGCTTTAGATATAAAGAATCCTAATAATTATTAGTTAAACCTTTATATTTAAAACCAAATGTATTTCATACCTTATTTAATATGCCAAGTTATTTTTAGTTTATCTATATTAATCTAAAATTTAGAATATTTATAATCAAAGCCATTTCTAATTTAACTCAGATAGATTGAAAAAAAAAGGCACGTTAAAGCATGGAATAAGTTTAACAATACTGAATAAATACTAGAAAGGGAAAAAAGACTCATTAAAGTATTATAAGATTTAAAAATAAGAGATATAATTATAATCATCTACTTGGAATGCTTTAGGGACACTAAGCTCTCATTTTGCTTGTTTTAAATAACCTCTTAGAGGGCATTACTAGAAATTAGGAGATCGTTTTCTGTAAAGTACTGATAATAATGTGCAGCGAGCAAATAATCGATACTCATAAATTTAAAGTTCTTATAAAAGCAGGACAATTATCCGGAGGCTTTCCGTCAAGATCTTGAATTTAACTAGAGACCTCTTTAAGCTTAGGAGGTAGTATATGGTATTCAGAGCCTTGCTATTTCTATTCTTTGATTATAAAAATATACAGAGAGAAATGGAGCTTCAGTGAAGATCGAAGTTAGAAGTTTAAGGTAAAAAAGTTTTTGTCATTTAAAAGAGTTAATTTTGATGATAGAATAGCTTAGATATGCTGCTAAGTTTTTTACCAAAGAGTAGAAATTATATCTAGAAAAATTAATAAGTTAAATATAAGCAAGAAAGAAAAATGGATTAATCTCTTCGACTCTCAAAAAATTAACTTAGAAACCTAAAGAGAAAAGCGGCAAAAGAAATTTAGAAAAAATAATAACAATAGGAGGAGTCAAGCTCTTCTTCAGAAGGTAAAGATATGGTAGGATAAATAGAGATAAGTTAACCTAAAAACGAAACTAATCAAAAACTTTAAATTTAATTAGACCAAATGTAAAAAGTAACCTCAAATTATGAAGAAACAACTTACAACTTAGGCGAAAAAATACGGGAACTAATGAGTAACATAGAAGATTAGAACAACGAATTACTAATACTTAGAAGATAACTTATTTGTAGCAAATTAATAACGGAAGGATAACTCTGAACTTAATCATAATAAAATTTTAAATACGACACAAAAATGGAAATAGAAAAATACCAATAGAATTAAAAACAGAATTGAATCCAGAAAAAGAAATGATTGCTACAAGTTTCATTAAAAGATTAGAAAATATAGAAAATAAAGTATCTAAAAAAGAACGAAATAAAGATAATAATACAAACTCTGTTGATGTTGCAAATCAAATCAACATATTTTAAAAAACTGTTTATAATGAAAGAAAATAAACGAATAAGAGCAGAAAAGAACATGGAGACAACTCAATAAACTATGAATAGCTCCAACAGGGATCTACAAATAAAAGCTTTTTGCAAGACCACTTGAACGGTTACAGTGGTAACCTTCCACTCAATAAAAAGGTCGTGGATCACACCCACGTTTAAAAAACTGTCCGCAGGAACTGGTTGCAATTCCAGAGAATGCAAAACTCTACTAACTTTAAGTATATTATTATTATTATCTAGAAAAATTAAGATTTTCACTTCAAAGCAGTTAGAGTTAATTCTTTCGAACTATAACGATAAATAAATTTGATTAAGTCTTAACTTTAAATACTTACTAAGTTGACTCTTATAATTGCAAAGGAATTTAGAGATAATGTATTGCTTTAATAGATAAAAAGTCTCAAATCCCTTTTTTCAATGCTTTTAGAAAAAATGATTTATTTTAAAAATTACGGAAAAATCATAAAAGACTATATATCGTTCTAGAAAGCAATGAGATTAATCTTGAACTATAGTACTTATTATAATAAAATATTTGTCTAAGAAATTTTAAAGGAAATGAATAAGCAATATATGATAATGAAGTTTAAGAGAAAAACTCTAAAGATTATTACAAGTACTTCAATAAAGCTATTTGCTTATTGTTTTAAAATAACAGTAATATGTAGAGAATTACTTTGGCTCAATTAAGAATTGAATACAAGCACTTATTTTAAAGATTTTAGCAAAAAACTAGATTTTAAAATAATTATTTATTAAAAACTAATTTTCAATAAAATGTTCTTTAATCAAAATTTTAATTATTAGATTATTTTATCAATTTTAAGCTTAATCGTAATAATAATAATGTATATATAGTTATTATTTTACGCTCTTTATTAATTCACTATAATTATAAATTATGCTTTTATGGAAAGACTTAAATAAAGGTTCTAAAAAATTGAACCAATAAAATGATTATTTAATTCTATATCAAAATAAGGCTTTATAAGATATGATAATCTTAATTATTATATATTTAGCTTTTCTTTTTCTCTTGCTAAGTATTAATATTTGAAATTTACCTTTATTGCTTAAGTCTAAGATATACCATAATATCTTAGTTTCCTTTATTTAATATTAATAAATTGATATACTTAAGCTAAGTCTTTCTAATAATTAATTTAATTACTTCTTAATCAAATAAATAGCTTATAATTATTATTTCTATCTTCTAATAACTATATTCTCCCTTTAATATTTTAACTTACTTTAATTAACACAACTCTTCTTTGGTTTAAGAAACAAAAGTTTAGCAACTCATGTATGTTGGAATATCTTTATTAATAATAAGCATGTAATATTTTACCAAGCTGGGGAAATGCTAGCATTCTCTTAATAGCACAGCGAACTAAATTTACTAACAGTACACCTTATATTTATCAAGCTTAACAAAAACAGAAAGCCTAAAAGATAAGCATTTAATTTACTTAAACTGCTCTAAAAGCATCTCGGTAATAAACATATACAAATTCTAGTTTTTTAATTAAATATCTTCAGATAAAATCAACTTGCTCAACCATTAAATCGGGTAACTAAATGTATACCTGATAAAAGATATATAAGAACTGCAAGAGATGTGCTTCAAAATAATCTCGTAGATTTTTTGAATTAATGTAAGTACGGTAGGTATTGAGGTATAAATCCAGGCGCGTTTAGAAGACATTTTAATACAAAAATGGAATCAAGTTATCAATAAGTATATGATTAAGGCATAGATTCAAGAAAGAAAAAGAAGATTGAAGGAAAAGTAGATTTAGCTATTATTATATAAAGAACAAAATTGGCAAATTTATTTATGTGGAGATACTATAAACTTTTTTATTAATATTAAACTAAATATTTCTATTTATGAAAATATAGAGAACTACTTTATTTATTCTTCATATTATTTAATTCATCTACTTACTAATTTATTATTTTACAATTTTCATTAAAATATTTGTCCTTATAAAGATAAATTTCTGTTTTGGGCTGCTTTCCAACTCTATCAATGAATTTTTATGCCTTCAGAATTTTTAAATATCTTGGATAAAAATTGATTTATTATAAGCCATAATTATTAAGCAGTGGTTTTGTTTAAACCTTTAAACCAAACAAAGCATAATAAAAAAATGTTTAAGCAGTTTCTTATTTTTATACTATCTTAAAAAGATTTAAATAATAGACAATCAATAAAAGCATAGAGTATATAAAAATTGATTTGTCTCACTTGATATTAATAATGAGTCAGTATTAATATAAAAGTCTAATAAATAAAAACTATTAAAAGATTAGAAGCATAACTAAGCCTATTTCATAATATTTGATGTATATTATTTACTTATAAAGATCTTAAAAATGAAATTACTTCAAAATAAAATAAAAACAGAATTAAACCTAAAAGAATGTTAATAAAAAGTATCAAGGTCTATATTGAATTATTGCTTTGTTTTCTTAGTTTATTTTTAAATTATTTCTTTCAGAGTAATTTGATATTATCTTTTAATAAAAGCTTATAAAAGAATAAAATATAAAATCTAATTAAAGCTAATTAGAGTTAAGCAAGGTTTAGTTATTTATTTTATATGAATACACTGAAATTCTATTTAATACACATTTAAGAATAAGTTTATAAAGCCTTGTGGCGCAACGGTTAGCGTATCAGCCTTCTAAGCTGAGGGTTGTGGGTTCGAATCCCACCAAGGCTGTTTTTATAAAGATACATATCCCTAAAAAATTACCCAAAATAATAGAGACATAACTAATTGTAATATCCTAAGCTACTTTAAATAGACTCATCTAGACTACATAATAGATTAGTAGTTTATAACTTTAACTTCAAATTTCTTTTAAGTTTTAAAAGTCTAAAAAATTCTTATTAGAAGATTTTTCTAAAAAAGCAAGCTATATTTTTATTCTTACGATTTATTTAATTTAAAATTTTATATTTTCTTATAAATAAGTAAATAAGATTAGAGAGCGTGTAGCATCTCAGAGGCACGCAACTCTTTAAAAAAAAATGTTTCATACTGACAAGAATGTTTGTTACTGATAAAATTATCAGATACTGATAGACCTTGTTCAATACTGGTATAATTATTCAGTATTGATAAAAATGTTCAATACTGATATAATTTAAGAATACTCATCATCTTTTTTACTTGTTGGAGGTCCAAGGACATGGAAGGATTGTGTCTCATTGCATCACCAAAGCAGAGGACGACATGTGTCAATTATGGGTACTTAAATTCCCCACCTCTGATGAAGCTCGCAATATTATTTCTTTTTCGTTCCAGAATTAAAACTAAACTAAGCCAGTGCCGAAGGTCTAAGAATCTTATGTCTCGAGACCAAACCAAAGCAGAGGAAGACATAAAGTCGATTATGGGTACTTAACTTCCCCAACCTCTGATGAAGATGACCTTGTTGTTCTCCTTCGAACAACTATGGCTGTTTTAAAAAATATATAATAATAAATAAAAAAGATTAGAGAGCGCATAACACCTCAATGGAGTGCAGTTCTTTAATAAAGATTTTTAAAATAGAAAAAAATCTTTTCTGAAGTCTTTCACAAATGCTGGCATCCTTTGCGAATTTCATCTTTTATAGAGCATGATCAGAATGCTCTCTAAGAGACTTTAGTATCTGGTATCTTTCGCCAATAACTTTAATTGATACCTCTTTAGTCTTTATCTTCTCTCTTGGCTCTTGCCAAGATTCTTGTTCGGTTCTTCGCTTATTTATGCTTACTGGTATCAGATCTTAAGTTAATGTCAGTTGGGGGATTACTCCTCCCTACTTATTTAGATAACATAATAATAATAAATTATATTGATTCCACCTATCAATAAGGTTCATCACTGCTTTAAATTTTAAATTTGTGCTAAATATTATTCCATTTTTAGGCTTCTTCTTTGAATACACATCTTCCAGTGCTCCATTAACCCTTTTTAAATAAAAGGTTTCTTGCTTCAATCGAATTCGAGTCTAAGCATATTTGAATCTCTTTTTTATTAAGCAAATGCAATTTCCTTCAAGATTTCAATCCCTATGTATATCTTTTCTCCGTATAGTAAACCTTCTGGAATGAAAAAAAGACTACTTATGGATCTTCATAACTTAAAATTAACGAGTTTTTATTTTTATTAGAGTTTTCAGCAATATCTTAAAATGTAATCATATTTCTTGCAATATCAGCATTGCTTTCTATTCTTTACTATCTAAATTTTTGCTGACTAAAGATTCGGTTCCACATCCATGGGGTCATTTGTTGCTGTATTTATTAGAAATAAGTTTTCAGTCAATTCCGCTAATTGATTGAGGTTGGATTCTATTTTTTTATTTCTCAGATTGACTGGTTAGATATTTTCCTTTTTTAGTATTTATGTGTTAGACATTATGTATGTGACTTTTCCTTCTAGCTCTTATACGTTTCTTAAAAATTTAAATACTCTTATGCTTAAATTTGGGATTTTAGAGTATGTTTTGCATTTGATAAGGATAAATACTGTTTAAAAGAGTTTTTTTAATGTTTGCATTTGTTTTTATATATATTAATATAATATTCTAAGTAAGAAAATAGTAAGGGTAAAAATAATAATATAGTAAATTATACTTTAAATAAAGTATAAGGTATTTTTAGAAGTACAATTAAAAATATTAATTATATAGCACTTGAAAGTAAAAGTATTTATTATCTTGTTTCATTATTAATATCTTCAGAGTAATAATGTGCAATTTACATTGATTTCATTCTGTCTGTAGCAACTTATAAGAACTTTTCTTCGATTTTATTTTAAACTTTATTAAAGAATTTTACATTTTTCAATATAATTACATCTATTTCAAAATATTTATGTCAGTTTCTCCAAGTTTTTAAAATACCTTAGATTTACAACCCTTGTTTTTTTTAATAGAAAAGTAATATCAGAGTCAGGATTTACTTTACGCTCCTAATCATAGTTTTAAATAAAACTTTAAGTACCTCATACTTATGTAGTTTTCAAAAGGTAGTCAATTCAAGTCTATGAAGCCTGATTCTTTAAACGTTGAATTTTAAATTAGAGTTTACATCTTGCTAATTTTCTTTAATTATTGCATATTATTTTAGATGCTACTTAGAATTTCTTATTGAATAACTTCTGAGCCATATTCTGCATTAGGGAGTAAAAAGACTTGAAAAATATATTTAAAGTTTTAAGGAGTGATATTCTAGTATTTTAGTAGCTTTAATATGAATAAATTAACACATTTCTTATATTTTAGGCACTATTTCTTAGCAATTAATTTTATAATATTAATTTTAATGAAAAGTATATCCCTAGTAAACTACCTTCTTAGATATTTTAATTTATTTATTGTTCAAACTTATGCTATTAAATTATTAATTCTGACTATTCTTCTTAATATTGTAATGGTAGTTCTTCAAATATGCTTATAATTAATAAATAAAATATTATACCTAATAAATTATTTTCTTCCTTAAACTTAAATTTAAACTAAAAATTTATTTACTTCTAAACAGTTTAAAGCAAAAAGTATTTATAGAATATATCCTAAGATTAAGAAAAAAGATTTAAAATAATTAGATCTAAGCAATTTTAACTTTATACATTAGTAGATAAATAATTAAGATATTTTAAATTATTAATTTAAATCTATAAACTTTTTTTATTTAATAAATCTCAATTTTGCTTTACAACTTCTTTATAACTTCAAAATTTATTTTATTTAAATTTTTGTATAAATATAAAATTTTATTTCTATGATTAAATATTTTTTGTAACTTTTATTAAGATAATTTTAGCATACAAATATATATATTAGATAATATTTATTTAATTGTTTTTCTAGTAAAAATTATAAAATTCTTATTTTTTAAATCTAAGAAAATAATTTTTTAATTGTTATTTGTATAAAAGCTTTTTATATATTTATTTTTTATTTCAAAGTATTATAATCCAAAACTTTAAAAAATTATTAAAATAAAAGATTTTATGAAAAAAAATGTCTAAAGTGAGTTTTCTTTTTTCTTAGTAACGTTAAAGTCCCTGAATTCCTTAATTTATGGCCAGTTCAACTCTAGAATTTTGATAATTTCAATTAAAAGCTTCTTTTTTAATATCTTAACTTCACTTGATGGTCAAAAGGTAGTCAGATCTTTTCTATTTGCTCGTATCTTAATTTTAATTTCAATCCCTCCAGAGACATAATATACTGCTACAGATGTAGAATCCATTCCCAAAAATTTATATTTATGTTTAAATTCTCTCTATATTTCCATTATAATCACTTTATTTATCTCTTATTGCTTTTATTATTATTTTTGGTTTAAAATTATTTCTATTTTCTTGAGATATTTAGTGATTATAATTAATTTTTTATCGTTTCATTATATATTTTTAGCTTTTTTCCTACTATTTTTTATAAATCTCGGTCTCGTTTTTCTATTTTCGTCACATATCATTCCTTTAAGTTTTTATAGAGTACCTGTGAGTATGAAATCCGTGGTTTGAATGTCGATGTCATGTTAGAGTTATTCCAATTCTTTTTTTCAGTTCTAATAAGTTTGGAAATAATTTTAAAAATCTGGTTCTAATACCTTCTAAGGATTATTCTTTAGTTAGATTCCTCTATCCGTCATTTTTCTTAAACTTTCTTACTTTGGTCCCTTCCTAAGATATTTTTTACATAGGTATTATGTTTAGTTAATATAAAAATGGTAGTACTTGCCTACCTATATTGAAAGAGTAAATATAAGAAGTTGATTTTTATTATCCTTTCTAGTCTTCATTCCCTTTTTTGATAGCATAATCCTTTGGCAAGCGTAATGATTTTTTAAATTTGATAATTAATTAATGAATTGATTTTTTGAATAATTAGGTTTAATATATATTAAATGTTTAAGTATAAGCTTTTAGTAAATTATAAAAAGCTATTTATAAATATAGTTTATTTTCATCATTTTAGTAATTTAAATTATTAAAACTCTAAACTAAATTAATATTTATAGCTATCAATATAAAAACTATTATTTTAGTCTCATTTTACATCTTATCATTTTCTAATTTTATTAAAATTTTATTATAAGCATTTTTTATGCTTAAAGCCAGAACAGTAAGGATCTTTCAAGGTATAATATGCCATATATAGGGTAATCACAGTCAGCTCTGATGCAAGTTGTCATCTTCGACGAATGTCATGAACTACCTAGTCCATTAGTATTCTATATCTAAAATACGGTCAAGCCACCATTGATAAAGGTGGATGGACCCGAAAGGACAAGCCTATTTTATTTATGGTTTATGATAAATTAAAAGTTTGACTGATGGTATACTCCCTCCTAGATCCCTATAAAATCTTATGTCGCCTCATGTCGTATAACAAGGCAGAAGATAAAATGGAAGATACAATGAAATGGAGATCTCTAATTTTAATTTTCTATAACTGGAATCTAATTTAAGAAAAATTTTTTTCGTTTAAAAAAATCAAGATCTGGGATTACATAAGATTTCCCATTTGGAAAAAATGAAGTTTCTCTAATTGAATCAAGATAGAATCAAGACTAAATCAGGAAAGATTCAAAAATACAAGGAAAAATATTTACAAATCCAGAGAACACTTATAATTATTTTAAATTAATCAATGACAAAATAATTAAAGGAGATGTCACATTAATTTATTTATTTTATTAAAATAAAGATTAAATAACAAAACAAATGGAATAATCTGTTCGTCTCTCAAAGAATTAACTAAGAAACTTAAGAAGAAAAGTGGAAAAAGAAATGCAGAAAATTTAAAAGCAAAAAGAGGATTCAAGTTCTTCTTCTGAAGGAAAAGTTATGGTCGGACCAATCGACATTCAGGAATTTAAGAGTGAAACTGATAAAAAAATTTAAAGTCAGTTAGATCAAATGAAAAAACTAATCCAAAAATACGAAAAAACAATTTACAATCAAGGGGAAAAATAAGGGAATTAATGAACGGTATTGACGACCAAAATAATGAATTATTAATACTACGTCGTCAGTTAATCTAAAATAACTTAGTAACAGAATTATAACTTTATGAACAATAGCAATCCATAGTTAGTTAATAATAGAACATGATTACAGAAAAAGAATAAATTAATTAACTGAATAATAATTGAACAAGAAGAAAAAATTGATATAAACTTATAAATGAGAATAGAGAAACTGGAAAAAAGATTTAAGAAAAATAGACCAAAAACTACTGATACTGTAAGGCGAATAATCACATTCTACGACAATGCTGAGCTTGAGAGAAACTCAAAATAAGAGAAGAACGAAGAACATAAAGAAACCTTAATAAACTCTGAATAACGAAAGATGGAATTTATAATAGAAAATTTTAGCGAGAACTGAAAATATCTATTAGTGGTAACCTACCACGTATAAAAAAAGGTCGTGGTATTCATTCACGTAAAAAAAATGGCTGCACGTACCTGGTTGAAAGCCCAGGGAGAGCAAAAGCTTTAAACAATTAAATATATATTATTATTATTATTATTAATTTATTTTATTTTAATATTTTTACTTAAATCGTTTATTTATATACAAAAAGTTAAAATAAAATTATAATTTTTTGAAATAAATGCATATAAGTTTTATGAAATAAAAGATAATATTTTTATAGCAAAATGAAACTATTATAATAATTTTTCTAATTATAAATTTAAATAGATTAATATATAACAATATTAATAAAATATAAAATTAATGAAGTTATAATTATATTTTTTATTTATTTAGTCATAATAGTTATCATTACTATTCAAGTTTATTTATAAAAAACCTAGATTATAGAGTACGTAACCCACCACTGGAGTTTAATTCTTTTAATTAAGTTTCTTAAGTATTAAAAATACTCATTGAAGGTTACCCCAGTGCGAACTTCACTTGAAAATCTTGAATACCAGAAGGATCATTGCTGGAATGCTTCACTAATAGACTCTAATGTACAGTACCTTAAATCTTAAAAGTTACTCGATGCCTCCATATCTATCCTTCTTCGCTTCTGCCAAGTATCGTGAGCTACTCTCGTATCATGACATTGCTTGTTTCAAATTTTTTGTTGATCTCAGTTTGAGAATTGCTCTTCCCTATTTAATTAAAATATTTGAATAAAAGCTAGTATTCTAATTTTTTTAATTTAATCCTTAAATGTTTATATTTATAAAATAAGTAATTAGATGATTTATAATTCTTAAAATATTAAGTTTTTTGTATTTGAAGATAAATAAATTGGATTATAGAGCGCATAGCACTCTCGTTGGTGCGCAGTTCTTTAAATTAATTTTATTTAATGTTGAAAAACAAAATTTTATGGGTCTCTCTATCTTTGTTTTCTCTTCCTGCAGTACGTCCCTGTAATTTTTCCTTCCAAAGCATAGGATGCAATATGCGATTACGGGTACATCTTTCTCTTACCTATGATGAAGAATGCTTTCTCCTGGCATTCAGAGTTCTCCAGCTTGTCGAATCTTCCTTCTCTTGTTATTGGTTTCTCTTTCTCCGATTTATTCTCCATCCGCGCTCATTTTTTAGTTACTTTGCTGGGCCTCCAAGCATCCGAAGAAAAGGGCTTTCCGCCCTATTTAAAATAATATATATAATAAAACTAAAAAACTATTAAGCTTCGTTAATGTTAACCCTCTTTAATTTTTTGAAGTTAAAAGATTATTTAATAAATAAATATGATTAAAGAGCGAAACAACCAGGAATGGAGAAATTTATAAGAAGAAAGCAATCTATATGAAGAGACAACCATTCCGAAAACTTGACAGTGAAGGGAGGAGAAGACCACCTAGAGATTAAGTTCCTATTGGTTGGATAGGGAAGTAGGAAGCTCTTAAGTAGACGATCCTTCTTTAACACTTTAATTTAATTTAATAGAGCGCAAAGCACCTCGTTGGCACGCAGACTCTTTCAGTATTAATATTTAATTATAAAAAATATTCTCAAAAGCTTGATTTCATTCTTTTCGTCCATAGAGTCACTTCAACTTCTCCAAATGAGGAATCTTCTTATTAAAAATTAGTCTTAAATCTTGAGTCAAATGTTTCAGTCTTCTTGAATAAGGTTCAAATAAGGATTAGTTATTAAGTAATTAATAAGAAGGCCCGTCAGTCAAACTTTCATACTGCTAGAGAGAACCCTCGGGGCAAGTTAGGCATGTCTCAACGGAGCTTATCCACCCTTCCCCGTGGGAGCATCTAGTGCGAGATTACTCGTAATGCAGTATACACTGCACCAGATTTCTTACTTGTTCTCGTGACGCAGCCGACATCCATTTTATATTATATATAATAATATCATCAATGAACTAAAATTAAAAAAATCTTGCATTCTCTGGGATCTCAACTAGCTTCTTATTGCCCTTTTTTTAACATGGATGGACTACACGACTAGATTTTTTATGTGGGAGATAAGAACTAAAATTCTTCTTAATTTCCTACAAATATTTTTCTCTTGTAGTTTCCTGTTTCATAATTCAGAGTCCATTAAGCGTTCTTCTTGTTCTTAATTTTTCTTTTATTTAGATTTAGTTCCAACCAATGCAATGTCTAAATAAATGTTGGTTTTATTTATAAAAAAACATTGCTTGGTTTATCTTTTCATGCTTCAATTAATTTTTTTTCTGATTAATTAATTTTTTCATTAACTTCGAGTCAATACTTTCGTCTTTATTTTTTTTTGGAAACTTGTTTAGTAAAATTTATTTAAATAATAATGTTTTGACTTGTTTAAAATTGTTAGTATAGTTGCTATTCTGTGACTAAATTATTCTAGATTAACTGTCGTATAATAATTAAAAATTAATTATTTTAATCTTCTATGAAATTTATTAATTCTCCCATTTTACTCCTTAATTATAAATTGTTTCTTGAAACTCCTAGATTGTAACTTTCATTAATCGAGCTATAAAATGAATAATGCTTTCTTTTCAATCTTACCTGGATTCTTCTTAACTGTACAAATCATAATTTTATCTTCTGATGAGGAACTTGATTTCTCTTCTAGGAGTTATTATTTCTACAATTGGATTGCCACTTTTCTTTTTGCACTTCTAATTTAGGATTTGAAAAGGAAAATATATTATTCCATCTTCTTTTTTCTTTTTTTCTTAAAATTACTTATTATTGCTTTCACTTAATTATTTAAATTCTGGTTTCTTGCTTAGGTTTTAAATCTTTTTTTTAATCTATTGTGGTTGAATTATTGATTATTTTAATATTTAGATGGCTGCTGTTTCTAATAATCTCTTAATTCTCAAATTTTATTTGAAAACTCTATGCTATTTATTAAATTATTGTGAGATCTTTTCAACATTTTAATCCTCTATACTTAAAAATCTTTTGGTGCTAATAAAATGTTATAAAACATGGCAGAATTGCAATATCAGTAGCCGTTTATCTTATTTTCTTTACTTTAAGAAAGAAAAAAGTTCGCAAGTCTTAGAAATCTTTTAATTATTCCATTACTTAATTTTAATTTTTTCTTTTATTTCATTAATCATGGAAAATTCTTCAGATAAGTTGGGTTAGATTAAAAATACAGCCATTCTTCTATTAGCAAATTTATTTTTCCATAAGTAAATTATTTCTTAATTCAATTACTTAATACATAGAATGATTTCTCTTTTTTTGAAAGATTATAGATTAAATCAATCTGTTCGCTTAAAAACTTTTAATTTGATTATTTTAGATTTTATAAACGGATTGATTTCTTATTCAATTATAAAAGCATTTTTTAAGTATCCTTATAATGTTTTTTCTTGATACGATAAAGAAGAAGACTCCGGTAACTTTGAAGACTCTTTTCTAATCTGATTTTTCTTATAAAGTTTCTTCGATAATTTTTTCGAAACTTTACTATTTTCTGACATTTTTCTTAAAATCTAGTATTAGAAATGATATTTATTATACTGAGATAGATCAACTAAAATTTATAAATGCTTAAAATATTTCTATATTAAATATTTAAAGCTATCGTTATTTTTCTATAGCATTTGATAATATATTTAATGATGAGACTAAATAAAATGATATCAAGAATAAAAGATTTAATGTAAGTAAGCAATATAAAAACGTAAATAAAGTTAATATACTGATAATAATTATATGTCTTAATGTTAAAGTTTAGCTTTCCCTGAGATTTCAACTAGGTATTTACCGTCATTTTATTTGCATGGATGAATATCAAGAACTTTTTTACATGTGATATATAGTCACTAGCGATTATCTTCAGTTTGTTATAAAATTTTTTATTTGTAAACTCCATTTTCAGTTATTCAATGTTTATTTATCATCCTTCATGTTTTTTGTTTTACCCTTATCTTTAGTTTTTCAGGTTCAGTATTTTCGTAAAGTATTTTAAGTTGAATTGCAGAGCTAGAAGCTTCCAGGCTATTTTTCCTCCCTCATTTTATGAAATAATTTTAGTTCAAGTAGTTCTATTCTCTTTTGCAATTTTATTTTAATCTTCTCATCTTATTTGAATTCTTAATAAGTTGATTTAATTTAAACATTTTTTATAATATTTTTTATTCTTAATTAAATATCAATTGTGATTGCTGATATAGTCACTATTCTGCTACTAAGCTATTTTAGATTAGCTGCCTATGAAATATTAATAATTATATTTAATTATCGATATAGTTCATTAGCCTTTAATTTGAATTGTTTCTTCATAATTTAGGATTATTTTTTAATTTTATCTAGCTAATTTTTATAGTTTTTAATCAGCTTCGTTCTTAGGTTCTTATAATCAACAGATTCGATCATAACTTTTCCTTCAAATGAAGAACCTGACTTCAGATATTTCCTCTAAATTTTCTACATTCTTTGTTCTCTTTTCTCCCCCAAACCCATAAGTTAATCTTAGAAGACTAGAATATTACTCCACTAGAGTATTTATTATTAAAACTCTAATTTAGTTTATTTAACAGTTTCAATATTTAGAATTATATTCCTAGCTTCATTGTTATGTTTGCAGATAAAGTAATAAATTAAGCCTTTAATAAAAATAAATTAAATATATATACTTTTATTCTATTTTTCCTAGAATACTTCACATTCTCTTAAAATTATTTCCATATAGAAAACATTCAACTATAATAGAGCCACTTATTCCTTCGAAATAAACTAACTAGAAAAAAAAAGATGGAGCAAAACAACTGGCTTTCTAAAAATTAAATAAGAAAAGCTAAAAAAAGGCGGAGGAGTCGAGCAAATAGAAAAGGAAGGAATCAGAGTCAAGCTCATTTTCCAAGCAAAATTATGAAAGGTAAAATTGAACCTAATAAGCATCAAATACAGATCTAGGAAGATCTACAAGTTAAGATTGAGGCAATTCAAGCGCGGATACTAAAATATGAAGAAACTATTTACAATTAAAATTTATAAATAAGGGAGATAAAAATTTAATAGAAGAATAAAACAATGAACATACAATATTAAAAAATTAACTATCGAAAACAACTTAGTAACGGAAGAGCAACTCTGAAAATAATCCTAATAAAACTTTAAATATTATTAAAAAATGGAAGCCGAAAAGTAGCCGCTATCGTGTGAAAAAGAATTTAACCCATAAAAAGAATCTGAAAATAACGAAAGTAACATAATTAAAAGACTTGAAAAAATAGAAAATATATTAAATATAATTAAAAATAATAAATAATAAAAAACACTGTAAGTACTGTCAATCAAGCTATCATCTACTAAGAAACTGCTAATAATGGAAAAAATTAAATGAAAAAGAGCAATAAAAAACATGAAGTTGACTTTATAAGTTATGAATAACGAAAACAGGAATATATAGATAAAAAATTCTTGCAAGACCTACTGAAACTTAATGGAAATCTGCCACTTATTAAAAAAGGTCATACATCCATGCAAAAATAGCAGAGTGAAACTGATTGGAACCCCAGCAAGCTAAAACTATTAACATTTAGTTAATAATATTAATATAAATTAACTAGAATCTGAAATAAGTAATTAGTATTAAGTCATTACTCCATAGGCTAATTATCAAAATACACTACCATTCATCACCAATCCCATTAAATTCAGTTATATTTCTAGTATGAACACAGCCAAATTATTTTTAGATGTCGTATAACTTTAACAATAAAAGATTAAAAGTTAAATATTGAGTTAAGTTGAAGATAAAAATAAGTAATAAAGAAATGTAAGGAACTATATTCTAAAAATAGATGATAAAACAAAGTAAAAAATAACAGTGAAATAAAGAAGATTAATGATTATAAAATAGTATGTTAAACTATAAAATTTATATATGTTTAAATAATTTTAATTAAAATATATAAAAAATGAGATATTTACAAGCAAAAAAGGAACAAAACTGATAAAATTTAGTTTTATTAAATCTTATTTGCTAAAATAATAAAAAAATGGAAAACTGCATGAAAAACTATGTAGGGGAATTACTCGATAAAAAGATGTACGGATAAGGTATATATAAATGAAAGGATGGTTCTATATATGAAGGATAATAGGTAGAAAATTTAAGAGAAGGCAAAGGAATAATGCATTGGCCAGATGGAGATACTTATGAAGGAGAGTGATTAAAAAATAAAAAACATGGATAAGGCATTCAAAAATGAAAAGATGGACGTAAATATGAAGGATAATATGTAGATGGCATAAGAAATGGTAAAGGAATAATGTATTATCCCAATGGAGATACTTATGAAGGAGAGTGATTAAAAAATAAAAAACATGGATAAGGCATTCAAAAATGAAAAGATGGACGTAAATATGAAGGATAATGGATAAAAAATTTAAGAGAAGGTAAAGGAATATTTCATTGACCAGATGGAGATACTTATGAAGGAGAGTGACTAAAAGATAAAAAACACGGATAAGGTATATATAAATGAAATTAGTGCCTTAAATATGAAGGATAATATGTAGATGGTTTTAAGAATGGTAAAGGAATAATGCATTATCCAAATGGAGATATTTATGAAGGAGAGTGATTAAAAAATAAAAAACATGGATAAGGCATTCATAAATGAAAAGATGGACGTAAGTATGAAGGATAATATGTAGATGGCATAAGAAATGGTAAAGGAATAATGCATTATCCAAATGGAAATATTTATGAAGGAGAGTGATTAAAAGATTAAATACATGGATAAGGAATATATAAATTAAAAGATGGATGTAAGTATGAAGGATAATTAGTAGAAAATTAAAGAGAAGGTAAAGGAATATTTCATTGACCAGATGGAGATACTTATGAAGGAGAATGATTAAAAGATTAAATACATGGATAAGGTATATATAAATGAAAGGATGGACGTAAGTATGAAGGATAATATGTAGAAGGTTTTAAGAATGGTAAAGGAATAATGTATTATCCCAGTGGAGATATTTATGAAGGAGAGTGATTAAAAGATAGAAAGCATGGATAAGGCATTCATAAATGAAAAGATGGAATTAAATATGAAGGATAATGAGTAGAAAATTAAAGAGAAGGCAAAGGAATAATGTATTATCCCAATGGAGATATTTATGAAGGAGAGTGATTAAAAGATTAAATACATGGATAAGGCATTCATAAATGAAAAGATGGAATTAAATATGAAGGATAATGAAAATTAAATTAAATTTTAGGAAAAGAATCAAACTTATATTTCCCTGATTATACCTTTTTCGATTCTTTTTATTTTAAAATGGATAAAAATAAAATACTCAATTAATAGCAAGATTGAAATAAAAATTTAGTTCTTAAAAATAAATATTTATTAAGAAAGTAAGAAGCACAAAACTAATAATTACTAATTTAATTGAGTTAAAATATCCTTAACAATATATTTAGCTTCCTTAACTAAAAGAATATTTGCTCTTTATAAATGACTAATAAATTTTTAAGTTCCTATAATTATAAGTTCTAAGTAATAAAGTTAAAACATTTTAATGGAAATAAATATTACATAGAGAGTAAAATAAAGTGAATAATAAAATAAATATAGAGCTAAGATGTAATAAAGCTAGTCATTGATTTGAATAACTTATCTCAAAATTAGATAGATTAATTATAAAATAAGCTATATTATAGTATTTTATTTAGATAATGAACTAACCTTAAATAAGGAAAAAAAAATTAATTAGAAGATTTTACTCTTCAAAGCTAAAATAAAATCTTCATACTTTCTACTTTTTTACCTTATTATAATTTAAAAAGACTTACACTTCAAGGATGTTTTACGGATGATGACTTATATTTTATTGAGCTGTTAACTAATCTTGAAGCATTAGATTTGAATGCAATAAGAGTTCTTCAACAAGATTAAGGATTAAGTGGACAATTTTTAACTAAGTATTGTATACATTTAAATAAACTTAGAAGCTTAAAAATCAAAAGTAAGAAGCTTTAATAAGAATTTATCATTTCATATTTGCAATTAAAAGGAAACATTATTTAATACCTTAATATTAATGAAACTTAAGCTATTCAGTATATCCTTTTATGTCCTAACTTAACTGCTTTTGATTTTTTAAATCATGGTCCTACATAGTATTATATAGATAAAGATATGAATCAAGACATTTTAAATTTAGAACATTTCGGTTTTGAAGGTTTTTAGTTTGTTTCTAAAATGAAATATAGAGGACTTAAAAAAGTTAGTATTTAAAACAATGATAGCTTCAGTGATAAAAGCTTGTAGATTCTTTTATAAAATGCTTAAAGCATCTAGTCACTTAAATTAAAAAGTTTAGTACAACTTACTAATTCTTCTCTAAGATAGATAGGCAATTATGGATAAAACTACCAATAAATCAGTTTAATTGACTTAAATCAAATAACACATGGAACTTTAATTTTTATCTTCTAAGGATGTAAAAGATTAAAGTCAGTAGAACTCGATTAACTAAGTTAAGTAGATATAGAAATCTTCAAAACGATGAAGTAAAATAATTTATATTTAAAAGAGTTAAAACTGAGAAACTTAAAGCGATAAAGAAATAAAAATTGGATAGATGAAATACTTTAAATTAGCCAATTAAATTACTTATAACTTAATAGTTTAAAATTAAATAATTAAGATATCACTAAAATATTATAAAAAGAAGTAAGATTAAAAACATTAGACTTATCTGAAAATAAAATCTGAATCAAAACATTTCCTATAAATGATGGAAATAATTAGTCTTATCCTCTTTATAAAAGTTTAAAGATTTTAAAGGTAAATTTTTAAAAGCTTAAATTATAAGAATAGTTTAGAAGAATAAAGGAGATTTATAGAAAAATTCAAATATTTAACGGAGATCAAGAGATTGAAGCTTCAAATGAAGAGCTTAATTTGATATCGTGAGATATGGGCTAAGAACTATTATAACTCTATTATAATTCTTTTATAAATAACCTTTCTTTATTTAAAAGATGTAAAAATAATTTTTAAAGTTGAATTATTTAAAAAATATTCTAATTCTTAGATTAAAACATCCATATATACTATTCGCTATTTATTCTACTGCAGCTCGTTTTACATGTATTCCTCTTACTTAAACGGATTTGAATATTCCTTATTTATCAGGTCCTAATAAAAGCTATTATTTACACTTACTACTCCTGATAACATTGTTCCAGCTACTACTATTCCAACACCTGCAACTTGATAGGTACCATCTATTATAAACTCAGCTCCATCATTTACTGTTTTAAACAATCCAGAAATGTTAGTTCTTTACTATAAGCATCTCAAATATCATTTTAAATCATCTATTCCTTCTCCTGTTACATTTGAAACGGAGAAAATAGGACATATTTTATTTTCCATCAAATCAGCTTGCTCTTCTTCTCTATCTCCTTATTTACTTGTACTAACATATCATATATCTTTTTTCCTTTATAATTTTTTTATAAGCTTCCTTTCTCGCTTTTATATTGACTTAATGTAAACCTTCTTGTAAATATTACTATCATATGTAAAAATTTACTCCTTAGATAACTTTTATTTTTTATTAATTTACAGTTGGCAGCCTTCAAAGTCGTCTTTTATGGTTTTTTCATGTTTTTCATATTTTTTCATATCTCTTTTTTTAATTTTCTATTTGCAAGATTTAAAATGTTTTAGCTATTTTTAACTTTTCGATTTTCGTAAGGTTAATTTATCGTTCTTCGCTTATTATTTTTAATATTTTGTTTTAAAATGCTTTTTTCACACTTTATATTCTAAGAAATCGAAATTTTTATTGAAGACTATAGATTTTTTGGTTTTCAAACTTGTTTAAAAGAAACTTTTTTATGATAAAGAATTATTTTAACTACATGGCATTAGTTCATCTAATATCAAAAATTTAATAAATATTAATAACTGCTTTCGTTTTTTTTATTCCATTCAGATTTTTTATCTTTTACTCATTTTTTTTAATTTTTGATTAGCTTTTTTAGATAAATGAAAATGTCTCTTTAATATATCGACTTAAAATTTAACAAATCTCAGTGTCTTTTTGAAAGCTTAAAGTTTCTCCTTTTTAATTAAGAAAGTGTATCATTTCCCTTTTAATTAAAGTTTTTATATCTAATACTTAAAACGACACTTATGAAAGCTTATTAGCAAGTTCTCTTTTCAATTACCTCGGTAGATAACCAATTCAAAGTGACTTTTAAAGCTTGAACAGATTCAATTAAATTGCAAACTTTATTCAATAATTTTAAGTACAGTATCAGGACTTGCAGAGGGTTTTAGAATATTATCAGATTTCATACTCTGTGTTGTATCTTTTCAAAACGACATCATAAAAACCTTAAACAGACTACCTAAAAATCTTCTAAACTCTTAATACTTAACATTCCTATTTATTTAATAAAGAGCTAAGCTTCTCTTTTCCCATAATATAGCTTTAGCAATCACTATTTTTATTAGCATCTTATGCATCAAACCTGATAGATCTGATAATTTTAAAAATTTCTGATTTGAAATATCTTCCTTCGTACAAGATCTTACTTGCTTATCACATTTCTTAAGATCACTAGATAGATTAAATATAAGTATAATTATCATTTGAAAGTTATGTAAATACTGTTGTACTTGTAAAGGTAGTATACTTTTAATTTGATTGCTTAAAAGCTCTATTAAGTATTACTATTATAGCTATTTGAAGCTTATTTCTATAGTTACTATATAATTGATGCTTATTTTCCAAAATTGTTTAAGTTCGTTTTATCTTATTTTTAAATAACTATAAAACTAATAGTGATTGAGACTTAGTAAAGTAAGATAAAATACTTGTTTATTTGATTTTTTCTTATATAATAACATTAATAGATAGGAACTAAAGAAGTAAGGTAAATAAATGGAAAAGAAAAGATTGAGGACTATTATGAATTATTTAACCTGCAGGCATATTTTAAGAAGTAGCACTTACACTAGAGTATTAAAACTAAGATTTAAGGACTTTATCAATTAAAGATAAATATAAAACTAGTTATTATCAATTATAAGGTATATGGAAATAGCATTCTACTGAATATTCTTTTAGTAGCATCATATTAAGAATATAATAAATATAAGAGTTAGGATATTAAAACCAATTAAATGTCTAAATTAGTCATAAAGGTATTATTTATCATAAAGAAGCCATAGTACATTTTTAAATAGAAGCATATAATTAATTATATTTTAAAGCTAACTAAGATATCTATAGCTATATTGAGAAGAAATCATAAAATATTCATATTTAGTTTTATAATAATCTTCATGTCTTAATATCAGATTAATATCCTTGTATAATGTTTCCCAACCTATTATTAAAGCAGTTTCCTTATACATATCACTATATAGTCATCTATATCTTATTCTCCATATTTACTCTTAGAACTATCAATAGGCAAACAGTGATCTTTATATCTCCTTTCTTAATTTGTTAGTTTGAGTTCTCATTTTAAATATGCTAACAATTTCTCTTACATGATGCTTTCTAATTTTTGAATACATTATTTCTGGGGAACTAATACAAGCTTCGAAATTATTTAGCATGAGCTTTAGTTATTCTCTTGAGTTTATCTTTGAATTGAATCTCTAGGCTTACCAAATATTAAAGTTCTGCTTGTTTTTGTCACTAAAGCTAGTATTATAAAATTGAACCGTTTTCATCACATCATTATAGTATTAGTAACCTTCTTTTCAGCTATAAATATAGCTTATAATATGTATTTTAGATTGAGTTAAAAGTATAAGATTGCAGGGTATTCTTAAGAATTAAATTTTGGTATGAAACTGAAGCAAATGAAGGGCATAAGGAAATTGATGTGATTAAAATGAACTAGAAGAGATAAAGGAAAAAGAAACATAGTAGGTCATAATATCATTAAGACTATATAACAGTGATATTACGAAAAGTCTTTACATTACCTATTCAAGAATTCCATGAAATTTAAACATTGAAAGAGAAAAGAAGACTGGATGCTGTGAAGAGAAATAACAGTCGCATACTATAATCAAGGGAAATGATTTAGAAAAAATTCCTAAAATTTAAAGAAAAAGCCAGTTCTATAACTTGTAAAATCATAGTAATTTGTATATTTCAATTAACCATAATATATAGCTATTTATAAGAGGAAATTAAGACAATAAAACAATAATTCTTTTAAGTTAAATTAATAAAGCATTTAGATGTTTAATAAACACTTATAGATAAAGAACTCTAATCAATAGGTTAAAGATTTTTAGTGATTAGGTTCTTTATTTTGCTTGTATTTGCTTAGAATCTATTTAATTAGATTATAAATGCAGATATATTTGGTAAAAATTAACTGTAGAGTAAGGAAAAAGAATTATATATAATCTGTGTAGATCTATTCGTGACTACCTTGTTAAATTTTAATTCACTGATTAAATATATAAGGCCTTTCATTCACTTGCTCAGAAACTAATGGAAAAATTTATGATAAAGTTAAAGTTTAGGGATATTCGAGGTATTTTAATCTCTTTCTAAACGACTTACAAAAATTGACAGAAGTTAAAAAAAGTGTCTAGAAGTTTTTGAAATTTGATTTCTTTATCTATGTATATTCTTGGATCTCATTTTCCCTATTAGCAGAATTAAACTTTTATCCTGAAAATTTGTTCTTCTTTATTGAAATAAAGCTTGCTATCTTCTTGTTTTAACTAGATAATATTTCTTCTTTGCTGCTGTATCTTTTTTCTTGCTTTTAAGTAGTTTTAATTAAATTTTAGGAAATTGTGACAGTGTTTGCAGAAATATTCTTTTACATTGTAAGAATAGTATTTCACTTTCTTTTTTTGTCTCTTTACCTTCAAGTTTTTCTATCTACATAATGTCTTCTTTTAGATCTTGTAATCCTTTCTAATTCTATAAGTTTTATTACTTTTCAAGAATTTGCTCTACTTAATTGTCTATTTTTTTTAGTTTTTTATCTCAATTATGTGATTAACTACGTTGAGTTTTTACATATTGCAGAAGGTATTTAGGTCCAGTTATTGTGATATATGTCTTGATTCTATTTCTTTTTGCTTTTTAAATTATTCAAAAACTTAAAATTATCGTCTTTAGTATCTAAACCTCTTCCTGGAGATTTTTCATCGTTTTAACTAATTATTTAAAGCTTTTGTGCTCTTCGGTGTTGATCTCCGAAACTTAAGCTACATAATATTCTTAACTTATTTCCAGATCTTTCTAAAGACATCAGTATCGCAAACTGATCCGTTACTCTTTTACTGACTTTTCCCTAATCTTAGAGATTCTAGTAAGTCGCTTACTTTACCTTTTTTGAGCTGCAAGAAAACATATTAGTATATCTTACTCCTTTTATTTTTCCCTAGTAAAAATCCTGATTAACTAAATAAGTAAAAATGTTCAGTTTTTCTATGGAAAATAGAAGTGATTAGAAGAACTGAAACCCAACTGAGTACTCGAATGTTATCCTTCAACTATAAGATAATATACTAGTTAATGATCTATTTTATCTATTGAAGTCATTTCATTAATTCCTAGGTATAGGATTTTCTTTTGTTTGGATTACTTTTAAAATACTCCAATAAAATATTGGACTATAGTGATAAAAAGCATACTCAGATATTGCTTTTGGCTGCTATGAGATTGCTATAAATATTTGAAAAATTAAGCTTAAAACTTAGAGGATTGATAGCGAAGCATTTGAAGAGAGTTTAGAATTATTGTCTAGCATAATTATAAGAATAGACTATTTAGTCAATACGTTAATTATTTGGCTACTAAAAGTAAATATAAGAACTGAGATATGTGAGTATATCTGCTGTATAACATATAGTTGAATATAAAAAGATGAATATTAAATTAGAATAAACAGTTTAGAATTTTAGAGATCAAGCAAGCTACTTGTTTGAAACTATTTTAAACTAACTCGAATTATATAAAAATCATTGTTAGAAAGTACCCCAGAAATATAAGAAAAGCATTAATTGTGCTCTAATGTAGTTATCTAAATATTTAACTACTACTGTAACTACAATTTAATGTTGATACCTTTTATCCAAAAGTAGAATGTGTATAAGAAGATATAGTACTGATCAATCTCCGTGATTTTAAGAAGACAAAGCATTGAATATATTCAGGTTAAATATTCATTAAATGATTATCGATAAAGTCACAAATGCAATCGATTTGGTACTTTTAATCGTATTAGTTCAAGTGAAAATATGTAAGTTTGAATGAAAAAGTATAAGCATTCAATTGAAGTAATTTGATCAAGTAAGTAATTTATAAATAAGGTTATTAGCTTAATCATAATTTTCAACTCTTGGGGAATTATGGAAATATATCTAGAATAAAATTTCATAAAAAATACACCGAAGAAGAAGAAAGAAAAATATTACGATTGATGAAGTATTATTAGACAGATTTAAATCTAGGTCCACTTGACGTAAAAAAGAGTGTAGGAATAAGAAGAAGAAGGGATATTCAAGAAATGTAAAATTTATTTATTTTCTATATGGATTAATAATAAAAAATTATAATAATTTTAGTTAATTAAATATAATATGTTTTCTTACGTTTTCGTGCTTGGCTTGTCATTAAACCATAAACCTTCATAAACTTTTCCGTTTTTAGATTAAAATCTTCCTTATCCATCTTTTAAATTTTAAGATCATTCACCCTCATATATATCTCATTTGCATAAATTTAAATTCCTTTTCCTTATTTATGCCCTTAATATCATTGTCCTTCATAGATATCTCCATTTTTATATAAAAACTTTCCTAGTCCATCATTATGTTCTTAAAACCAATCACCCTCGTAGCTATCTCCATTAAAATATATTTAACTTCCTCTTCCTTGTCGTAATCCTTTATTTCACTGTCCTTCATAAATTTCTCCAATTTAATTTTTATGCTGTCTTATCCATGTTAAATATTATAAAATCAATCACCTTCATAAACGTCGCCATTAATATAAATTTATTTTCCTCGTCCTTGTCTAATCCTTTATATCATTATCCTTCGTAAATATCTCCATTTAAATAAATTTCAGTACCTTAACCTTATCTTTATCCTTTATATTATTATCCTTCGTAAAAATCACCGTTTAAAAGTTAATACTTCCCATATCCATGCTTTTGATTCAAGAATCAATCACCTTCGTAGTTATCTCCATTAATATAAATTTCTCTTCCTTATCCTTATCTCAATCCTTTATATCATTATCCTTCGTAAACATCTCCAGTTATTCATTTATACTATCCTTATCCATGTTTTTGATTTAAGAATCAATCACCTTCGTAGTTATCTCCATTAATATAAATTTCTCTTCCTTATCCTTATCTCAATCCTTTATATCATTATCCTTCGTAAACATCTCCAGTTATTCATTTATACTATCCTTATCCATGTTTTTGATTTAAGAATCAATCACCTTCATAACTATCTCCATTTTATTAATATTCAATTAATTTTTCAACGTTATTTTCATTATCAAATATTCCTTTTATTTTATCTCCCATTTTCATTAAAATTAAGCTTCTTTTAAAAATGTATCTTAAGTGTTATTCCCCCTTATGATATTCTCCTTCATTGCTTTATTAAAGTTTTAGCTATTAACTAGTTATGTTTCTTTCATCCATTATATTTAACAAAAATAGATTGCTTTCGTTTTAAAATATCTGGTTAGTTTTATTTTATGTAAGATTCAATTTCAATTGCTTCAGTTACTAAAATTTTAATTTTGCTTGTCTACTCATTTGTTATCTCATACTTCGATAATATTAAACTACTTAATAAAATTATGTCATATAGACTTATTTCATTTAAGCGTCAAGATATTGCTATAACCTCTAGAAAAGTTCTACTTCTTTAATCAAAAATAGTCTGTTTATTACCCTACTACTTTACTTTATTTGGTACTTTTCTCTTTTTATTATAAAGCTACATTAAATCAATTTTTATGCTTTCTTTTTCAATTACTTTGAATGATTGTTTTATCAAAGAAAACATTCACTAAAATAGCTCTTCTTACATAAAAGATAAATAGCTTTTTAGATATTGATAACTTAAATATTGCTCTATATTTTGTAAGTTTTTCAGTTTCTTATACTGAAAAGATCATTCCACGAACTTTTTATCTCATTTCCTTGTATTTTAAAATTCTACTGGATCATTTATAACTCTTTGACTTAAAAGTCTATTAAATAAATGCTTAGTTCTTATTATTTTTTAGTCTTCTAAATCTATTAAAATGCCCTTTCCCTATTTTAAACCCTTGATAAAGAATCCTTAGAATATCTATTTTTCTTACCTATAAAAGATTTTTCCATAACAATGTGGTTTATTTAGTGAATCTAGTTCTCCTTCAATAGATTTCTTATTAATTAATATTAACTAAGCAAAGTCTATTTTTTTCTATAGCTACCTTTGTATTCATTATTTCAGTAAATCTTTCTATTAGTTTCTTTATCCTTAAATCATTAATTTATAGTTATGGAAAGTATATGTTAGTATCTATAATTGAGATATCTAGCTTGTAGTTTAGATTTAGTATTAGTTATTAGTATATTTTTTATCATATTCATAGTAAACTCTTTCTATAGTTTTGTTCTCTAGGTTAATGAGAAGTCCATTTCCATTTTTAAATCCATTTCTAAATTCTCCTTCATAATACATTTCTTCATATAAAAGTCTTCCCATTCCCTCAGGAAATAATTAGGAGTTAACTTATCAAATGTAAACTTTTGATTGATAGACAACTTAACTAGAAATGAAGTATTTAGTATATTGTTATGTATAAAGCTTTTACTACTATAGGTAAATCAAATAAAAGGATTAAGAATAATTAGATTCTATTTCATCTAGTTTAAGATAAGGAATTTTCTCTATTTTATACAAGCCTTACAAACTATTTTTTAAGCTAGCAGATAATTAAATTGTCTTTGTAAGTTAAGAAGTTCCTAAGTTGCTATTTTAATATTTTTTTAAATCAGATACTTAAGAAACCTATTGCTAGCTAACTGACCAATCTTCGCTTGAAATTAATGAAAAAGCTAGAGTTTCTTAGGTAGTTTCTACAGACATAGTCTACTATATGCCTTCATTATTTATGATGTAATCACTAGTAACTTAGATTTCTGCCTTTTACTTTAAGTTATACTATTTTATATTATACTTTAGATAATTGAAGGCTTCATTTCTATAAGCTTGCTATAATTATTTAAAGTCACATCTCATTTCTTCATCATACTAAAGCATTAGAAATAGACTCCATTATAAGAGTTCTCTATTTTAGTTGGGATAGCAATCATTTATTAGCTATCCTATTAAATCATATAGCTCTTAGCTATCTCTTTTTACTTCATTCAGTTTAAGATAATCTTGGTTTCTAAGAGTTATAACTTCAAGTAAAGTAATTCCTAATGAAAATGCATCTGACTTATATAAATTTCTATCTTTATAGAATATTTAAGGAGATTGGTAGCCTTAAGTATAGATAGTTGAAGTAGACTCTTGAATCTAACTTTAAGGATCTGAGTAATCAAAATCTCCTATTTTTAAATTTCCTTGCTAGTCAATGAAGATGTTATGAGTTTTGATATCTTAATGAGAAATTTCTAAATTTTAAAGAAAAGCAAATGCATCTATAAGAAACAGAGCGATTCTATTAATTCAGTCAAACTCAAAGTTTGATTAATTTCTATTATTGCTCAGTTGATATAAGGATCCTTGCTCACAATATTACATTTCTATCCAATACTAATTCTTTTGAGAGATATCATAGCTATAAATTTGAACACAGTACTATTAGTATGTTTCATTAGAACTTCATAGTTTTTTGATGATTTACCCAATTCTCTGATGATTTCTAGCTGATTTAATAAACTTTATAATTCTAACTTCCTATTATCAATTTAATACTTTTATGATGTAAACTTTATCTGTTTCATATACTTTTTCTTTTAAACTATATCCAGGGAATTTATGCTAGAATGTTCATAGTGTGTCTTATTCACTATACTGATTAAAGTAAACTTCTATAATCTCATTTTATGAAAACTAAGAAGATCTATATTCATATTAACGAAACTGTACTATCATTTTATTTCAATTCTATTTATTTTACTCCCAAATATCTATAATAATCTAAGCATCATTTTGTCCTAAAAAGTAAGGAGATATAATATTTCTATTCAGTCAATCTAAAGAAATTCAGTATGATATCTACTGATTATCTATAAAAAATAGATGCCTAATGTTATTATAGGTATCTCTTAACTTTTGCTCTACAATAGAATAAAATTCTTCCATTTGGTTATTTTGTAATAAGTGTATATATTCTTCATTTTGATCTTTTAGATTATAGAAGCAATTGATAACGTTTATTATCTATGAAAACTCTTCTATTTCTTAAAAGCAAATTAGATAAACTAGATGTATTAAGTCAAACCTAGTAAGTTTACTTATAAACTCTTACTTCTCATTTTCTTCTTCTAAATGTTCTCTACAGAGTCCAATCATTTCTTTATTAGCTATTTTTCTAAAACTATATCAGTTATTATTCTATTCAACTCTTTCAAAAATCAAATCTACTTTCTATCATATTTCTATCAATTATTTTAATAGATTTAACTTATTTATTAGTATATAATTAAATACTCTTATGCAAATCTACATTTTTCCTTTTCCTATTTATCTACCTTATATCTTCATCTTCTCTTATATCTTATACAATTTTCTTCTCAAAAGACTTGCTTTCTCTATTCTATATCTTATTTTATTTATTCTATTATGCTTTACTTCTATTTGAACTATTGGTTTTGATATAAGATTCAATCTTCTTAATTATCACCTTTACTCATTTATTTCATTTCAATTCAATTGCACATCATTTAGCTCTCTTGTTATAAGCTTTCATTTTTTAGTTCTTGAGTTAAATATTTTTTCCTTTAGCATAGTTTTTCTTCTCAGAACTCTAAATAGTCTATTTCACTAATTTGATTTAAGTCACATATATTTTAATATTTAAGTTACCTTTCTTTATCATATAAACTTAGTTAACTAGTATCATTTTTAATTTCTATTCTTTCTATATTTCTAATATCCTATCTATTCTCTAATTCCTCTAAACTATTCGTTAGAGTAAATCTTTAAGTTTTTTAGTTGTCATATCTGAAAAACTTAGTCATGTAAAATCCAAAAAACTACATTCTATATTTTATCCTTTTTCTGTCAAATATGTAGATATGTCTTTATATGGTACCATCTTGTCTATTTATTTGATCGTTCAAGTATTACTTCAACTATCATTTCTAGTACTTTTATATAAGACCAACAAGTATTTTTGGATCTAGCTTCTACTTTAGATTTGATTTTGGAAATAAACTTAAAACTTGATCGAGAGTTCCTTTTATGCAGTATTATGAAACAAATCCATAAAATATTTAAATAAGGGAGAAGTTTTGTTCTAGATATGCGATTAAAAGCTAAGATAGCTCTTTCGATTTAAAAATTTGATCTAGCTTTTCAGATAGATGCTAGTTATTGATTTTAATATAGTCAGTACAATCTTTAGATTATCTCTACTCTGTAAAGACTTTAATACTTTAAGTCTCACTTTAATCTTAAGAATCAAAAGTTTATTGTCTATCATCTATGCTTTCCTGTATGCTTAAACTCTTTCATATAGATAATATTACTAGTCATAGCAATCATAGACCTTCTTTAGAATTTCATAGGTTGAAAGTTATTTTTACCCTCTACCTATTTAAATTTCCTTTTTGTTTTCTAGAAAGAAGCTGTTTACTTTTCCATTTTATCCCTTTAATTTTATCTTTACTATTATCATATTTTCTTCTCAAATATTCAAGCTTTTAGTCTCTAGAAGCTTAAAATAATGATTTTTTAGGTCTTTTTTTATTTCCTAACTTCAAGAGTTTTTTCTCTTATTGATCAAATCTAAAGAAATCTGAATTTTGACTGGCGAATGAAATTAAATAAAGTTCTTGCTAAACTCCGAACGCAAATATATTCTTTCTCTTTTCTCTCCTTTAGGTCCACACATTTATTAACTCTTAAATTCCTCTTAGCTATCTAAGTTAGTCTTGCTAGATGTATGTAATCACTTCTTCAGAATTAATTGGATCATTATATGAAAACTATCACTATTCTAGAATTTATGATACTTTTGCTTATAAAACGTCTTTAAGTATCAAAGCATATAACACTTTGATGAACCCATAATTTTGTTCCAGGTACTTAAGTAATTTAAATTATAAGTCTGAGCTTTAAATTTCCTTTCATTTTTCTATTAGTTTTGATTCTTATAATAGCTTGAAATCTTACTTAGAACTGCTTAGAAAACTGGGATTTTTAGCTTAATAAAATACCTAGAACTTTTCTTTTAGTATGATTGATTAGCTTTAAAATCCACTTATTGTTTATCCCTTTTACTTAGTTTCCTTTCCTTGTTTTCCTTTTCTTATACTAGATTATTAAGGTTCTTCTACCTAAGCTACCTCCTAAAGGCTTTGCTTCATTTTGGCCTTTGCTTCTATACTTATTCTCTTAAGTTTGCCAATCAGGGTTTTCAAAACTTAGTCTATTATCTTTTCCTTATTTAGACTGACGCTTTGATTTTCACAGAGTATGTCCGGGGGAAGATTTTTAGGGTTGCAGAATAGTGTCATGATTAGATAACTTGCCTATGACACTTTATTTGTTTTCCTTAGCAAAAATTAGCTTTAAATCAAACAATCTACTTATTTAAGTCCAAAGCTGATTATTAAATCTAGTCAACTGGATATCTAAATTTAAAAGCTTGACTACCAATCGAATTATTAAAAAGGGGCATCCTGTCTTGTATAAATCAGGTAATTTACGTTCTGCACTCTAAGGTAATTACACAGTCTTAACTTCCAATAAATGAGACTGAAGATTCTATTTTTATAAGGGAAATAAGATTAAAGAAGCAGTTAGTTTTAGATGCTAGGGAAGTATAATAGAGGAGCAGTTAGATAAAGTTAGAGTCCTAAAGTAGAAAAATCGGGAAGGCTATTAATTTTGGATTGCTAGCTTAAATTACCTAACTAGATGATAAATCAGAGTTAGATTCCAGCATTACCTGAACATCCTTAAGTATGATACTGATATCTAAGCACATGATTAAATTTCAGAAGGTTCATGAATATTAGCCTACTATAAAGATAATTCTACTATCAACAAATTTCAAAACTAACTAATTTATCCATGAACTATATAACGGAAGTTTGTCTCATAACTAAAAAGCTAGAAAAATAAGGAAAAATTAGTGATCATATGAATAAAATAAAGCATAAGGTAAACTCCATTTTACTCTAAAGAGATCTAAATTATGAAAGAATAGAAAAGATTTCGAATCTAATTACCTAAATAAATAAAGGCAGCACTAAAAGATACCACAAGTTTAAATATTTTTGGTGATCGAAATGAATTGAAATCAGAGCTTTTCAAAAAGACTTTTTTTTATTACCCCTTTAGTCGCTATTAAAGCTAGATAAAAAGTTAACCAACGTAATTAAGCAAAAATAGGTAAAATAAAGTATCAACTGGAAATAAAGTTGATGCGTATACAAATAATCCGGCAAACGTTCTCTAATTTAATCCAATTAAGTTTTATCTCCATTTCTACAAGCATTTCCTTTCAATTTTTTCCTCAGTATGCACTACAAAATTTTTTGCTGTTTCATTATTTCTAAAATCAAGTTACTTTTTGTCAGATCAAGCTAGTGAAAAAATTAAAGTTTTCTTAGCTTCTATTTTAGGGTTTTAAATTAATGAGATATACAAGTAGCATCATTATTAGCTTATATACAGCAAAAAGAATAGGTAATGTAGACATATGAGAGAGTAACTTTAGTGCTGTGTTGAAACTAAGAAAGCAGAACAAAGCATTATTGGTTCTAGGAGTAGAAAAGGAATAACAAGCTTGCTAAATCAAAATCTTCAAGGAAATTTGAAGATAAAAAGCCAAAGAGACTGGCTATAAAAAAAGGAATCTAACTAGGTTTTTTCCATTCGAATAGATGAATACACAAATAAAATGATTAAAGGTATTTAATTAACTTTCAGACACACAGAACTAAGTTTATTAAGAAATTGGATGAGTAGATAGTCAAGATATTTGCTAAATGTTCTAGCTAATTAGAGAATGTACTTAAATAGAAAAATGAAAAAGAAAGACCCAAAAGATTAAATTGATAGGAACATTTTGACATTTAAATTGATGACTACTCATGGTAAAGCAACAAGAGATATTGATAAGGATTCACATATTGAATTAGCTTTATTGTAAGCTAAATCTTATAATAGCTTCAGAGTTTCTAAAATTATACGATTTTATTATCATTGGATACAAAGGATAAGCTTGGCATATTAGCATTAGATTATATCTCGAGGATGTTTAAACATCCGCAAAAAAATTCTCCCAAAATATTGATTTTAATAAGCAAAAAGTTATGAAATTCCTAGCTTTTTGGTAATGAAATGATAGTGACAGATATAAAATATTGAATGCTTAATAAGCTTTTAAATAACATACCTAACATGGTTAAATTTCGTAAAAGGTAGATAAAATGAAAGATGTAGGAATAAAGGAATTGTAAGATCTAGTTTCATTTACGAAAAGTTTAAAGCTTTGATTGCTAAAATAGGTAGTAAAGTATGAGATAAGTAAAGGAAGATGAAGTATAAGTAATTAAAACAAAAATGGAGAAAGAAAGAAGAGATAGATTGACAGAAAGATATTGCCAAATTAAAACTAGAAAGCAAATCAAAATGGTAGCAAATGTTAAACAGCTCTAGAATCATAAGCAAGTATTTAGCACTAAAATGAGATATAAATCCTTAAAGAAATTTTTTAACTCAAAGTATTGATTAAAAGGACTTAAATTATAAATATCTTGATTAATGGGTTAAATATAGAGAGTTGTTACAACAAACGCTTATAAATAAAAGAACATGCTTTGAAGCTAAATTTTGTATAGTATAAGAGTAAGAAAATATAATATATACACATAAAGTTGTATAAGTATCAAGAAGAAGCTATGAATAAGATGGTCATTTGAGATATTATAAAGATTTTATTAAATTAACTAGATTATGATGAAGGCTTATTAACTAAAAAATTGTGAAGCTTTTAGAATTAATAGTACATAAAGCATTGAGTACTAAGAAAAATTTGAAGGGAGTAAAGCAAAAACTAGTGTAATTAAAAAAAATGTAGCTTGGGATGATTTTTTAAGATTAAAGATTTAAGGTAAAGAGGAAGAGGAAGAGAAGTATGCAATTTATTTAATTATATTTTAGGATTGCTAATTCATCTAAGGTTATATTATTTAAAAAAAGTATCCATACAAACTATTATCATTCTTGATGGACTTAACTAATTAAATCTACCTCATACTTTTTATAAGCAGTCTTGGGTTATTAGTCTGTATTCTAAATATTCTCTACAACCTGCAAAGAATTTTTGATATATATATTATAATCTAATCGCCTTTTTTTAAAAGCTATTGAGGTACATATATTCTTAAAAATATGAGCTTTCAATATATTGTTGTCGTTCTAGATCTCTGATGTATTTCCTTAATTTTATACTATTCCTATATCTCGATTCTTTTCAGAATTCAACACTAGTTTTTTGCCTGTCAATCTACTGATTTTCTTACTCATTTAGATCTATTACATACTTAATCAAACTACTTCCTTTCATATTCTTTCTTCGGTTGCTTCTATGATATCTTGATTTTAACTTCGAGAAGTAATCTCAAATAGCCATAGAGAAACTTAACGTTTAGAGTAAATTATTTAGTACCTACTAACTTGAAGATCATTTACACCGTTTTTCTATTTAAATTGCTGCCAAGCAAAAGTATCAAAGCTAAGCATTTCTAACTATCATATGACAAGCTTGCCTATTAAAACCTCTATATCCTTTCCAAAATACCAGCTTGAAATTTCTTTATTAGCCTTATAGCTATTTCCTATATCTAGAAACTAGCAAAACTTAACTTATAGAAATATATTGGAATACAAAACCCATGAAGGATCTCCATTAGTTTAAATATATTTTCAGCTTATGCTTGATAGGAAAAATAGCTGCTCTTCGAAAGCGTATAAGTGACAATTATATGAGTATTTGATTATAATAGTTTTCTACCGTTTACTTAAGAAATTACTCATTAATATAAAACAACGCTCTGGCTTAATTTTGCCATATTTAATATAGCAATCTTGTACTTTCCGATTATCTATTTCCACCCTTTTTCTTACTTTTTACAACTAGAGGTACTTTATAGCTTGGATAATTAGAATTTTTTAACTGTATGATGTATTAAGATAGTATGTACTTTTAAAGCAATGAATGCTTCTTTTAGATGTCTATTTGTGTAGATTTGAGTTAATTGAATAAAACTTTTAAGTATGTTTTTATAGTTGTCCTCATACTTTTATAGCACAGATAATGCTGAAAGGAGTGTTTCCTACCTTTCTTGTCTCGGTAAATTTCCATCCCGACTATTCGAATATATTTATAAAGGATTGCAGGCTTCTTTCTCTTCCTCCTGTTACCATCATCATATGGATATCAAATAAAACACTTTACTTATTCCCTGCTTCTAGGATTAGATCAAGGTTATAAAATTTGCTTCCTTAAGGAGCTACTTTTGCTATATTACTTAGTATCTAGATACATTCTTCATCAGTCCAGTCATGAAGTACTGATTTCATCATATAGCAATCAGCGCTTATTATTGCTTCAGTATTGAAAAAATCGCCTTTATAGAAGCAAGCTCTATCTGACAAGTTTTAATCTTAGATATAATTGACTGCTTTGGATTCTAGCGCTTAAAGTTCAAAGACAACTCCTTTCAAATGAGGATTCATTTTCAAAATTGAGCATAAAAGGATGCCTTCAGATCCTCCAACATCCACTAGGGTATTTACATTAGTAAATAGATCCTTATTTGCCTTCCAGTTCGATTCTGATGCTATAGTCTTAGTATAGTTAGCCATATAGTTAGAGAAGAACTCAGCTCTTTCTTGTGTTTCATTCCAATAAGAAACTCAATTTTTTCCGAATGCTATAGAAGATCCAGGCTAGCCCTTTTAGATTGCTTGAGGAAGACTCATCCAGCATTTCTAAGGAAATTCATTTACAGTGAATACAGCTCTATACCAGAAAGGTCCATTCTCTTTTAGAAGCTCTCCTAAATCAGTTAGTTAGTATTTCAAAGGTGCCACTTCATTAGTCTTGACTAGATTAAGCACCTCAGCAGATTTTAGATATCTTTCTAAATACTCCTAGTTGCAAGAAGGAGTCATCTTATTATTAATTTCTTAGACAGATAGAGCAGCGCTACCAATTATATCAGCCAGCTTCAACTTAGCAAAGGTTCCAACGATCTAGGTATTCCAAGTTCCCATAATCATACTCTGTAGTTTTTCAACAGTTGACAACATCTTTATTTTAAGAAGAAAACACTTAGAAAGCACTAGTGAAATTTACGCTAATATACAATATTAAGAATGCTCATGTAGCATCAATCTTTCAACTTAATCTCTATCTAATTAAAATCGGATTTCACATATAAAAGTACATTGCCTGTATTATTTTATAGCTATATGGACCTACATGAAAATACGTTTAGATGTAAATTTAAAGTCGCTACAAAAAAGAAATTTTAGACTGAACTTTAGTCTTTAAATATCTTGCCAAGTTTTCTTATCCATAGTTCATCAATGCTAAATCAATTTACTTAGCTTGACCGATATTTCGCTAGTTTAGTTAAATATTTAATTTATAAACCTTGAACGAAAAAATCAAGCTTATAGTCGACTTTTTACTTCATATATAGATAATAGGGTTATTACTTATCAAACTATTGAACTGAATTAAGAATTAAGTCTAAAAGAAATCGTCACGATCTACTTTTATTTCTCTAGTTACTAACTCCCTAATATTTCTCATTCCTCTTCCCTAATTTTTAAACTACATTACTTGAAGTTGAAAGCCATCCAGTACTTTCTGAAAATCGTTTTAGATTACTGAAAATGATTGTGTTAAGCGTCTAGTTTGGTTATTTTTTTAAGTTACTACTTAGATAGTGAATACTAGTGTTTTTAACTGAGGGAAGAAAGATTGACAGCTTTCAGATAACTAAATATCTTGTGCTTTATATCTTTGTTATAATCGATAACTTTTCCCTTTGGTAAACGACTAAAAATCTTAATATGTACCTGAATATCTCTTAAGTAAGACTATTAATGAGAGATCTAACATCATATCAAAGAACTAGCTTATTCATACACTTTGATATTAGTTGGTTGTATTTCAATCATTAATGCTATAATACTACTTCATCAACTGAGAGTTGACTGAGTATAATAATCAAGCGATACGAAAAAAGGAAGGATTCTTGGAAGCCAAGAGGTTCGTGGTATTGCTTGGTTGATATGAAAATGCCACTCTTTGATATATCTAAGTACTACAGTAGCAGTATTTGAATAAACACCTTAAGAATAATTTTAGCGAAGCATTTATCAACCCAAATTAAAATAAGCAAGCACTACTAGTTGCATGTGCGTTATACATCCAGTACAGTTTCAAGAGATTGCTTGGTTGGATATCTTCAGGCTAAAATAAATCAAAGGAACCTTTTCTCTTTTTTAATCTTCATAGTCACCAACATAAACTATCCCTTAAGAAAAAAAGGACAATTGATAAGTACATCTGACATATTTACTCCTTAGGTATATAATTCTAGTATTTAAACTAGTATACTAAATCTTCAAATTTAGAAAGTAATTCCCTTTTTTCTATTTCACAGTAGTTATTATGCAATCCTTGGTATATAGTTACGCTCAAGAGCTATCTAGTTTAGTATCCTTTAATTTAGAAAGCATTAATGGAAGCAAAATTTCTGTTCCTCTTCAGATTGAAATTCTGCTTTAGAACGATATTCTGATTCTGCTTATTCTAGCTGGTATAATTTTCATTAGCCTTTTTAAAAAATTGGTAGTGATGGGTTTAAAATATCTCAAATAGAACTCAAAAGCCTCGTTATTATTAAAAAAGCTAAGCTTTTTTGATCCTTTTTTCATACTTAAATTTGGTTATATAGCAAGCTTAAATTTATATCTCTTAACCAAATTATTAAAGACAAGACATCAAGCTTGAGAATAGTACTCAATGAGTAGTCAGTTAGAGATAAATAAGTTGAATCTGTAGACTAATCATTTAACTTAACTATATCAGAGGTTATTAATATAGTCCGGCTAAAATCAGTAGAATAGAATTTAAAAGCTTAACTCAGAGATGTTTAGTAATCAAAGGGTTCAGTGGATTTCCTCTTATATGCTTCTATATTAGATATAGATTATAGCAATTCTACTTCCATTGAGACTAATATATCTATCAAAAAAAAGGATCTTTAATAGTACTTATAAAGGTTCTTTCATCTTACTCTACAGAAAAAGTCTAAATAGTAAAAGCTACTAAGCAATCGAAGGATTTCTCTTTATAGAGTATTTCCAATTCATTTTATAGAAATCAAAGACTTTGAAATTATAATTCCCAGGACTTTACTTACCATCTCGTTTTTCTTCTTTCGATATAAAAGCACGCGAATGTGATTTAAATAAGAGCATTGGGCTGATCTTGCCTCTTTTTAAAGGATAGAAGTAAGTTTATCACTCTGTCTTTTTTTCTTGAAGCCTATCTGAAATTTTATATGTTGAATCCGTTTTCTGATCCTTCTAATTCTTATCTTCTTCTAGAGTACTTCAAACTAAAAGGAATTGAAGAGAAGAAGTAGGATCGGAAAATTCCTGGATTTTGACCTAAAATGTACAAGTATAAAATTCCTTGTCTATGTCTAGAAATCTAAGGAAGCAACTGCGCAAAAACTGAGATCATCAAACCACTAGAAATTGATACTTAGGGTAGAATCTAACTATCATATTGATGCGAAATAAGAAAAAGAGCAAACTGTATAAGTCTGCTTTAGAAATGGGAGATAAGGACTCAATTGGTCTTGCAATTTATAAACTGAGAAAATTAGTCTTTAGCAATAAACTGGGGAAGTAACTAAGTTAAAGAGGAAAAAGGGAATAAAGCAGTACAGGTTAAGTAAATTAGGCTATAGTAGCTTGATATGATAATAGTGTGAGGAATTTATTTGAGCTTATGCTAGAAGTTAAAATACTTTAAGAAATATCAAGTTTAATAAGGAAAAGCAAGGGGATTTGGATTGTGAAGCAAACTAAATACAAAATTTGCGAAACGAAAATGAGCAAATTTATTAAATCATAGTTAGTGAACAAAAAACCTAATATCATAAACAGCTGAAGCATTACAAGAGACATATACAAATAATCTTTTAGAACGCTAGATTAATAAAGAGTTTTGATAACCTGCAAATAAATTAAATTTCAACTTTTTCTTTTAAAGACATATAATCTATCTTAGCTCTAATATTATCATCATGGAACTAAAAATTGATATAAGCAAGAACTCGAAAGGCGTGCTCTACATTTTTCTTACCTTTATTTCTTTTTTATGGCTCTTTATATCAAAATTATGTTCTAAAGTACATAAACATTTCCTTTAGAGCTTCTAGAATAAGGTGATATATACTTTCTTTATGCTTTCTTAAGTAAGATAAACTAAAAAGCTCTATTTTTCATATTTCCACTGCTTAATTTTTAGAACGATATAAAGAGAAGTGACCGTTAGATCTTAGATTTATCCGAAGCCCAAAAATGAAAAAATAAGTCGAAAAATAGAATTCGATGATTTGAGCTTCAGTCTAGCTACTAAAAGTGTGAAGTACAGTATTAGCGCAGCGATGTTTTATGCTTCTATTGGAGATCCTTAACTAGCATTTAACTAAAGCTCGTATTAAAAAAATGCTGATATAGGATACTTTTTAGGTTTATACTAGCATTCTATATCCTTAAGTTTTGAAGTGATATAGTATAAATAAACTAACGGTAATCATATTCCATATTTCGTTCTATAAATGAGACTCATTTTTAAAAAGAGTGACTACTTAGTTTAAGCTTAAAAGCTTAAAAAAATGTAGTTAAAATCATAAAAATGTGTAGCTGAAAACTACTTAAAGTGCATATCTAATTTTGGTTTTACAAGAGATACAAACAATTTTCTGTTAGCTTGTAACATTTTCAATTTATATGTTCTAATGAATAAGAAAAAGCAACAAGGGAATTTCAGTTTGATGGAAAAGAAGCACTTTTAAGGTTTTGATATATGAGTGTGAGTAGCTTTAAGGAGACTAAAGATAGAGATGCTTAATCATTTTTATACTTCAACTAACTTAAAATTTTTTAAGCACTTCTTTTATATTTCAAGAGCTTATATAGAAAGCTCTCATTCAAAACTCTATAACTAGTTGCATATTTATTATAAATCTAAGACTCAAACTTAAACTAACAGCAATAGTTTCTAGAAGATTCCTTTCTTAACTAGATAAGGATATGAAGTTATGATTCTTTCCTTTGATTATAGCTTAAAGTGTGGAACATTGAAATGAAATATCCATTGAAATAATATTAAATAAAATGTTACATCACAATACAATTTTCAAATTTTGCTTTTCACTCGCCCTTCTATTTTTTTTTGTTATATTTTTTGGGTTTTCTTCAGTTTTATTTCTTTAATCCAACCCACAATTTAAAACTTAATTCTTTTCTTAATTTTAATCTTTCATTTTCGGCTTTTCTTTTTCCTTAGTCGGAGATTATTTTTTTTCTTTATTTTGCTTGGTTTATTTTCCAAATAGCTACTCTGAAAATTTCGGTGTATATTTACGTTCTAAATTCGGTTTTTTTCTCTCTGTTTCCTTTTATTGCTACTTAGGCGCTTCTTCATTCTTTTTCTTGGTTTCTTACTCCAAATTCACTTTTTAGAATAAATTTTTCTCTTTAAATTACATTCAAAAATCATCTTCATTTCGATTTGAATAAGTCACTGTTTTTTAAAGCCTGGCATTAGATTAAGCATTTTGCAGTTGAATTTCTTCAATATTTTAAAATAGGTCAAGTTAAATAACAACCTTCTAATCTTATTCCTACTCCTACTTTGTCTCTGAGCTTACACATGATAAGCATCTTTTAAGAAATTGCTTCATTTTTGATTAAATGATTTATATAGGGAAATTATTCAGACGTTAAAAATACTCATTAATTGGTTATTTTTATAACTAGCGATGCTTATCTCTTATCTACCTTCATTAGGACATTCTCAGGTGCATGTTTACCGATTGATCGATATTATTCCCACCTCTTGTCCTGTCTTAAGGTAGGCTATTTCCTCACCATCTAATATGTATATTCTACCTTCAGAAATAGCAATGCAACTATGCTTGTTTTGCATTCTTAGTCTTAGAGTATTATCAAGTGCTTATTTCCCACCTTGGTGGTATAATACCCCCAAGAGTGAAAATTATATGCCATTATCATGAAAATCCTACTATAAAGCTTTTTACGAGAACAGTAGGTTAAACATCCTATAATGTATACTTATAGAGAGCTTTTTTAAACTAGTGTCAATGCCAAATTAAATAATACTCCCACTTGAGTTGCTATTGCTATTTATAGGAAGTCTATAAGGAATAGAAATTAAGCCTTCTGTCTAGAAGGTTTCAATAAAGAATCAAATTAAAGAAGCAATTAGGATCAAAGAGTGCTTAACTAGACAAGCAGCGATTAAGAGCTTTCTGGTAGAGCTAAGAACTGGTTTTCGAAGGTTCAAGTTGTAATATAAAAGGCTTGGATAGGTATAAAATTACCAAGGGAAAAGGCAGTTAAGGGAATGAAGAATATCTAGCTTCTGGCTTTATTTTGAAACATAAGTCATGACTTTAATAATACTCTTAAAGGTAAAAATTGCTATTGCTAAGCTTTAAAACTATAAATATTTATTATTTCTAACTTCAGTCAGCAATAATTAAGATACCCTCTCTTAATAACCATAAACCTAAGTATTATATAGCTTCCTTTAGTACATCAGAAGGATAAAGATAGCACATACATGTTTATATATGCTTTGGGTATAATCCTAGAATGATGATTTAGCTCCAGGCTTTAATAATCAAAGGGCTGGGATAAGTTAGATAAGTATTATAAAACTGAGAAGTCAGAAATTGTAGTAATCGTCTAGCTTTGAGGAGTTAACTTTTTAATACTGAGAAGCTTAAAAAATTAGCAGGGAATAAAGCACAAAACTATTATAATTAAATACCTTTATGTACATAAAAGGATCAAAAGAAACGGTGCTAGTTAATGAGATAGACTTTAATAAAGCACTCAGGCTTAAGAATTAAAATGAGAGCTAAAGATAAAACATTAAATAGATCTCTTTAGATATCTCATAGCCTTTTCATTGGTACTAATAAAGCTTTACACTACTAAAGCTAAAAATAGATTAGATTAAGTATTCTAGATGATGAAGAATGAATGTATACGAGAAGCTTGAAGGTACTATACTTAAAATAGAATGCTGAATATATCTAATGAGGTTTAGTGTATGAGTGATAAATAAATTTTCGATCATCTTACTTATAAATTTAAATGCCTTTATGAAAAAAATTCCTTATTGCATGCTAGAAAATTTGAATTATCTTATATAAATTCTCATTAAGACGTCAAATTATATATGGTTTGCTTGGGTAGTCATTTTAATATTAATTTTCAGCTTTTCATCAAATTTTTTTTCGAAGTTTGGATAAAAGAAGACAATTATAAGCGTTACCAGGTATAAATATTTCTCTATCTAATTTTTTTATTTTTCCTTGAAATTTTTTTTCCAAAGTATATAGTTAAATTTTCCTTCGTTACAATAGAGCTTTTTCATTTGGAATGTTAAAAAAGATTCAAGAACAAATCAAGAAAACTTGATATATAAGCTCTATTTTCTCTTTTCCCTTTTAAACTTCTGCATTTCTTTTTTTTAATCAAGCCTTGAGAAAAAGTTCTGAATTTAAATTTTTTGATTTTCGACTGAAAATTTATTTTTTCTCTGCTTTCATTTCAGAGTCAGAAATATTAATACCATTAAAGCTTAAATGCCTGAGAGTTTTTTTCTTCTTTTTTTGTGCATTTTTATTCCTATTATCCCAGACTTTTAGTCTATTTACTTCACTAGGATATAAAAATGACTCTAGTAAAGAAGTTAAATATGCCTCTAACCTGATTTTAATCTTATAAGCTATGTAATTATTGAAAGATGCTTAGGACATTTTATTGAACAGACAATCGTTCAGACTTATTAAAAGAGGATTTATTTCCCTCATTTAAATACTATTGGCTTAGCTGTCTGAAAATGAGTTGGGAGAGAAAATGGGAGATAAAACCTCTAGAAACTGAAAGTGATGTTTTAGTGAATTGAATGAGTAACTAGATCAAGATTTTCTTATTTAATGCTTTTCAAATTTGCTCTTAAAGGTTCGAAGCAACTTTTTAGAAACAGCTTCTTATAATTTACTATTTTACCCTTGTGTTAATTCATACCAGCAAGCTTCATATTGGTTTTCAAGATATTCTCAAGAACGATTAATTGATAATAAGTATCAAAATATTAGAAAATAGTTACTCAAGACTTAGATATTTTGCTTTGCTCTATGAATTTATTCTATTACTCTTGATTTGCATTGCCTTGCTTAGAAATAGCTTATCCTATCTCTAAACTTATATTTTTAGATTCACTTTGCTCTTATCAAGAGGTATCTTTTCCTAATTTAAGGCTCCTGCTCTTTAACTTCTTATCGCTACTTTAAGGGATTTCTTGATTGAAGTCTCTTTATCTTATATCCTTGTTATGTCTTTTTTCCTACTTTCGTGAAACTACTGGAGTAATTAACCATCCTCAGATATTTAAAGCACTATACACTAGATTTTTATAAAGTATCTATCTTTCTTTTTTCACTACGCTTTATTAGAATCTTTAAGCCTTTTCATTCTTCCTGTTTCCACTTCAGTTATATCTCCTATTATCTAGCAATCTCTTTTTTAAGCCTTCGCTCAACTCTATTAATTTACCTTAAAACGCCAGTATTCTCTATATCTATCTTTAGCTCTCTGATTATCTACATTTTGAATCCTGAGTTTCTTAAAAGCATTTTTGGTTGGTTTCTACCCAAAAATTGCAAAGTCTACTTCTGATATATTTCTGCATATATACCAAGGTATCTTTTAGCGTGAATCTAATTAGAGAAAGCCATTTTTCCTTTTTTTAAGTCCTGATAAAGCATCCAAACCATCCTAGATTCTCCGCTCTTTTATCCCTCTTTGATCTTGTTTATATAAATAGTCCTTCAATAAGCTAAATCTTCGTTTCTTCATTGCATTTGGTATTTAATCGAGTTCAAAGAGGTTTCTATTGAAGCCTGCTTCATTAATGTGATTTACTCCTAAGTTATCCCTAAAAAGAGTAGCCTTAACTACTAAAACCCAGGCTTTGATTCCTAAGTCTGCTAACTAGCTCCTTTTAGCTTATAAAGGTAGACGAAGATATACCTCAACTAGCTAATTTAAAGCATTAGACCTAGCAATGGCCTGATAGTTCTAAATATATTAAGCAGAAACAGCAAAACTTTGAATTGGAATAGCAAGGAAAGAGTAAAATGAGACTATTAAGTATCTTAGCCCTCTTAATAAGGTAATCTTAGAATTATGGCAATTTTAGTTAGTAGCGATTGAAGGTTTATATGGGAAATAAAAAAAGCTAGAGATTGATGATTTGGTAAATTGACTCAGCTGGTTAAAAATCGAATAAATGAGGCTAATTAAAGAGAAAATACTTCATCAATAGACATTAATCAGGAGATCTAGATATAAGGTTCTTTTGAGAAGGCAGAACTGGTACAAATCTTGAGTTCTAAGATAAAGGAGATCGAAAGACTTTTGGTAGATAATTCTTCGAAGCATGCTAAACTGTAGAAACTTTGAAAATGAGTATTGAAAAAGTTATAGGAGTAAAGAAGTGCGTACAACGTGAGATTTGGCTTATCTTCTAACAGACATAGATAGTAAGAACAAAGATCTGAGTGCTTATTAGAGAATTTTAAATCTAACTAGAGAGTCAAAATTCTTATTTAATACTCCTTAAGAGTTTTATTAAGAGACTTATATACCAACATTTCGGTGTTTTTAGCTAGATATTAAATGAACTAATAAGCATCTAATCGAAAAGAAAATTTGGATATAAAAAGTATGAAAGGGTTCTTCTAGATAGACTGAAAAGCAATTTTCGATTGGCTTTGGAAATTTTGGGAATCAACGTTGCTATGGTAAAAGCTTTAAGAAGCTGTAAGTATAGAAATTGAGTTTATATAAGCAGTAGAGTGGTTTTTAGGTTTAGAATTGCTAGATTATTTTAGAAAGCTAGTCAAAGCATAATAATAGCTTGATATAAAATAAATGCATATATACTTACATAATTTAGCTTCAGCTTTAAAGATATAATCTAATCATAGACTTACATGACAGCCAAATTGAATAGATTGTTTTATGTCTTAACTTTTAACTAAAGCAAGCAATCTACAAAAGAGAGCTTGATTTTATGTATAGCTTTTTTAATTAAGTTTGTTAAGCTTTACCTGCTTTTAAGTGGATAAATATACTAACTTTTTTTTCAAAGTTGGTGCTTATTATCTTATACTTATATTACAAAAAGAGCTTTTACTTATAATCTGATTATATCTTTTAAATCAGAAAATCAATTAAACGAATTTGATTTTATAATCGTAAAGGATATTTCACATGCTTTAAGCTCAACTACTGAATTTTTAAAACTTACTCTTGGAGTGACTTAAAGCTTTTCCTAAGGTTGAATTTTTATTGAGATTCATTACTTGAAATTCAAAATTCAACGTTAGACATTTCCTCTTCCCCATTTCTCTTGAACTCATTTTTACTTCCCCTCCTTCAATCTACAAGCAATGAGCACATCTATCCATACTACTTCCAAAATAAGTCCTTCATAGCCTTAACAACTCCTCCATTTTTCCTCTTCCACTCTTCTACTATCAGACTCGATTCTTTCTTCTTCCTTAAATTCTAAATTAAACGCTAAAGCATCTCATAACTTTCCTAAATTCCCCAATATTGCAAAATAACATAATTATCATATCTTTGATTACTGGTAATTATATGCAATAATGACTAGAATGTATCATAACTATCACATAATTGTATGTTATATGTATCATAGTGTATATCAATATTATAGACATATTCAATATTTGTTCTTTCTTACTGCTATTCGTAATTCTAAATGTCTTCTTATGGTTTTTTGTTTTTTTCTTTTTCTTGTGAATAAAAAATGTGATTTTATATGTCAATTATCTTTCATAATTAGTATTCGAAGTTTTTATATTCTACATATATATGAAAATTGATGATGACATATATACGATAGTTCTTTAGTAAAGTTATATTTTGCTTAAGCTGGTTTAACTTTTTCGCTACCTTTTAGTACTCTTTTTGAGTACTGCTAATGATGAATCTTTCAATGTTTAAGTTGAAGTTGAAGAAAAATTTGTTTTCCTTCCAACTTCCGATTATAGTAGAAGAGACCTTTTAATCATAGAGGAATGTTACCTTTTCAATTTCTTGCTTTTTGAAGTCGATTTATATTCCTTTTCCATGTCTCATTCCATTTTTAAACTATCCTTCAAAATAAAACTCGCTTGTTAGCAGTCTTCCATTTCCCTCAGGAAACATGAAATCGCTAACTTCGCCAACATATGTTCTATCTTGAAAACTAGTTTGACCTGGTTTTCAGTATCCAACTTATCTATTGGTAATTTATCTTTTCTATACCAATGGAATAAATTCAGAGGCTATCTAATGAGAAGATTAGAGATTAGTGAGATCCAAATAGGGAATACTTTGTATTTGCACATGAGATTTTATCTCTTTGATATGCGTCAATATATCTTCCTTCTATTACCCTACTCAACTATCTGATTTATAATCATGATTGGTAGTTTAAGAAGAGCTACTTTGCTAGTTAATTGAAATTAAATTCTCAAGCATGTCTTCATTTTAAAATCCTTATCGATCATCTTTATCTTCTACCGATCTTATGCCATCCTATTTTGAATCTTTATTTTCTAAAATTTCTTAAATTTCCTCGTCTGAAGAGCCACATTTCTAGCTTAATAAACTCTATTAAGAATCTCAAAAGGAGCTTAAGTTCAGTTTTCTAATATCAATATCCTTCAACTATATGAAATCACTTCTTTCTTCTTCTTCATTTTAAAACATTTTCAACAGCAGTACTTTAAAGCCTTCACAATATTCGGACTATTCATTATACTCTAGTTGCTTTCCTAGCAGTTAGAGTAGTTAAAAACTATTAAACTTAAATTTGTTCAGCTTGAACTTTATTTGAAGCGTTGCTATTTATAATAAAACTATTCCTAGAGATCACACATCAGATTTATAAGTATTTCCTGACTTTTTTTCCAATAATTATGGGGATTAATAACCATCTGTATATGTAAACTTGTGTCTATCTATAATTTCTAGCTAAGGATTGGACTGATCTATGTCTCCTACTTTCAAATTTCCTTTCAAGTCAATGAAGATATTTTGAGGTTTTATATCACAATGACATATTCCAATTTCTTAAAGAAACGCGAAGATTTAAATTAGAATTCTGGCGTTTTCTATAATTCATTCTATAGAAAGCTTTTCCTAATTTTAACTCTCAATTTTATCCATTAATGTCCCTCCTTCGCAATATTACATCTCAACTCAGTACATTCTCTAACCTTCTAGTGTACCATAATTAAATATCTCAACACAGTATTCAGTATACTCAGAGTACTTCCACAGCTTTCGTATTACCTACTCAACCACATTCTGATATTCTTTATCCTAAACTATCTTTATCACTCTCTTTTCTCCTTTCTAATTTAGCATTAATAAAACTACAGTTGATTTGTTAGAGGTTTGATATATAGTACTTAAGTAAGTATATTATGGAAACTGTCTTTAATATCTCCAAAAATTGATTTCTGTTCTGTTTTAGCTTTTGAATTAGATCTCTAGTTCTTAGCTTTACCCTTGTTTTTGCTTCCTTTTATTATACTTTTCTTGCTTCTTTTTTTGAACTTGGACTAGAATATTTGATAGCTTTTAGTTATCCAGTAAGGCGAATAACCATTAAGGCTCGCTTTAGCATAGTTTGAAAGGGGATTTTAAAGAGCAACTATCTCGATTAAGTCGAATGTTAAATAGATATTCCTACTTATTAACAAAAATGATTAAATCAAGCTTTTGCTAGTTCTGCTTTAAGAGCTTCTTTATCAGTTTTCTTAACTCACTTCATGACTCATTTTTTATTAACTCTATTACTTGCTCATTTTCACTCTCACTCTCACTCTCACTCTCACTTCTGCTTTTAAATTAACCAATTTCAGATTCTAAGACTTAGTTATTACTCAGCTTTTAGAACAGTTACTAGTAAACTACTTCAAGTATTGGTTTTCGTTTTAGTTGTTGTATAATATAATTTTTCTCACTCTCAGTTTGAATATATGAAACTCAGTCTTCTATAATTTATAAGTTTGGATATTTTTAAAAGAATTGTCAATTATCTTTATCATGATGCAAGTTAAACATTACGATGTTTTGACATTCCTAAGAACTCATCTATCTGCTACTGGGTTCTTAATCTAGACTCTCTTTTATTTCAGATCTGGTGTTATTTACATCTTTTTAGCTTGCTACTAGATCTTGTAGAGATTCAAAAGAGTTGGATTTTAATCCGACGAGTATCTTATCCTCCTTTAAGTGGCTTGATTAATCTCTAATCGGTTCATTTTAACATTAAGCATTTTTCAATCTTTTTAGTCTTTTCGTGTTTTAGTAACTTTAAATAGTTCTTTGTTATAGAACGCTCGAATTAGAACGATCGCTTATTTCTTAGATTTAACCAAATGAATTTTATCAACTTAGTTAACTAGAAACTTAGATTTCCTTCTCAAGTTATATTTACTTAACTGATCCCTCAAGAGTTTGCTGTGGATTTTAGTTGCTCAAGTCCAGTTTAAAATGCTAGCTTTCTCAAGAGTTTCTTGACGTGCATTAACTTGAAAGTGGCTCTTGTTTGCTGTCCATAATTTGTAGCTCCAGAGATCTTTTGCTTTTTAAGATATTCTATATTTGATTTTTTTTCATTTGCTCAGAGCATTTTTAAAGTATTTTCCCTAGACAGTAGAATGCTCTATTTACTAGTACTGGCATTTTTCCATTTCATCTCAGCTAAGCGCAGATTTAGTTATACTAGAGGATAGTATTTAAAAGTCACCAAAGTGTGTCTCTATTATGGATGAATTTGGCTACTGATTGCTGTTCTATCTATAAAAGTGCTGGAGTATTCTTATGTGTTTGTATTGAAATCTAAAACTGGGTATCTAGATCAGTTTCACCGAAATAGCTTCAAATGCTTTGACCAAAAATAGCTTTTTCTTTGCAGGTAAGTATATTTTCTACCTTTTATTCAACTAGGATCTACATTCTGTAAACACTGATCTAATCATAGTTCTCTAATATAACTTGGAATTGAAACCTTTTTTATACAAAGGCAACTAGTTCTGAGGTTTAGTGATAGTTTATACCTTTTTCTTCATTTTGGAGACTTTAGTTCTCGTTATATAGACTATGAGTATATAAGCAGCTTAAAACCTTTTCAGATTAGCTTGATTTATACAAGATATAACTTTAATATACTCCGTTATTAAAACCCTAAACTATTGTATCTAGATTTATATTCCTTGCACTTTAGATAAAAGTATCCATTAGATAGCATATTCACTCTTCTCTTTCCTAGCGAATGATTTATAGTTGATTTTATAAGCTAGCAAACACCTCCTCTTTAGTACTTATTTCTATTTATCCACTTCTAGATTCTTCAGATTAATAACTGATAGATTCCGCTTTTATCTTTATCAGTTCTCCAGTAACCAATTATTCTTCATTTTCTCCCTTCAGTTATCCTTTATTCTAATTTCTTGGCTTATAAGTTAAACTCAACTTCTAATGTCTTTACATATCCAAATCAAAACTAGTCTTTTACTATACTGCTCTTTGAATTGTTTGTTAACACTAATCTTTAAATTCATAATTCCTTACAGCACACCTTTCTTGAATATGTACTTCGATCTTCGATTAATAGCAAGTATATTCACTTCTACACCCTTAAGTTTCATATTATCTAACTACCTTATTTATCTATCTACCTATGATGCTTACATTATCTTCAATTAAAACTAATCATTCTCTTTTTTATTATAAGCCTATAATCTTTTTGTTCCCACTACTATATTTTACTACTTCTTAGTCTATCTATAGACATATACTTTTCCATTTATCTAATTTGCTTTTCAAGGTTAGTTTATACTGAATATTCTACTTTGTGATTCCCTAGAATTCGAAGTCTAAACAAAGTTTGATATCCAATCTCATGCTCTTTGTAATTCCCTCAATATGCTATAAGATCTAATCTGATTACCAAATTTACTATTTGTCCACTACTTCTAGTTCGCTATTTAAAACTCTTGATTACTACATAGTTTGTTCACAGAGCTGATCTATCTAATCACATTGAATGCTTGATTTCTTTTCAGCATCAGAGTATCTTTCCTTCCCTCTTATTACCTTTAATTTCCCTTTTTCATTTTATTATAGTAGTGTAGCATACTAGCTTTTAATAACCCTTTACGTCATCAATTACTGCTATATATCAATCTTCGCTTTTATTGCCTTTTTTCGATTGCTTTTAGTTTTTACCCTTGGACTTACTGTAGCCTTTTCCAAGTTTTGTTAGGATTACTCATAAGGATTGGAATAATTATATTGAAGACTGCTAGGATATGTAGAGTCTTAGTAGTAAGATGATGAAGATAGCAAGACTTCTTATTGGCTAAATAATAGTTTGATATAAAGCATACTTGCTTATAGCACTTCTGATACCTTCTTTATGTCATATATAAGCTATTCATATGATGAGCTAATAAGCTATAAGGTAGCTTATATCTTACTTATTACGCTTATATTATAGGAATTTGAAGAGCATTCAGTAGTTTAATCGTCACTCTCACAAGCGGTATAATTTGGACTATAATCGCTTGGTATACTAGGCTCTTAATTAAGTTATGCGAGTAGTATTGATGTCTCTTAAAAACTGTTCTAGATTTAGTCATTTTAGGAATCCTTAGAGTTCACTAGTTCATCTAAAGCACTTTGGTTTTCCTTTTCCAAACTATCTTCCTAATTGCTATCTTTGGTTGTTGAAAGTTGCATTTTGATAAATCTAAATTATCTTACAAAGAAGGCTATAAAGTAGTTAGCGACTCTTAGTTAGTTACCATCTACAAAGCTATTGAACTATTGAGCTAAGCTTGCTAAGATGTACTATCTATTAAGTTGAGCTAATTCTAAATAGGGTGAAAATGCTTTTTACTGTATGATGGGTTGCTCTTTTGAAATGTCTTATAAGGCAGTAAGGTTCTTAGATAAGGAGCTGGTTAGTTGATCTTTAGAAAAGCTGAAGTCGTTTGTTAAGGTAAGGGACAAATATTACAGATAGTATGAGAAAAGTATCTAGATGGAGGAAAGAGAATACGCTTTCGTTTCCTCTTAGTCACGCTCTATAAGAGGTTTGGGTTGCGCGATTACCTAACCTGGATTTTCTTATAATAGAAATGAAAGAAATTTGCTTGTTTTTTTGTCTAATAGAATGATCTTCAATTCTAGACCTCTACCGAAATTAATTTGAGCAGCCTATAATGAAAGCGAACTTTTAGCTAGCAGAATCATATTAATACTGCCTTAAGAGAAGGAAATAAAAATAGTGGGATTTTATAAGATGGAAAAATCTTATCCAAGCACAGGATAGTTTTGTAATTCTTCTCTTTAATAACCTAGCAAACCTTTGAGATATTAGAGTTATATCACAACACTAAAAGTCTTTTACTAATAGACTTTACTTAAGATTGATTTGCTTGCTGAGTCTTAGCACCTTCCTATGATCATTTCGTTTTGTATCTTTACTTGTGGCGGTTGAATTTCTAAATTTATATGCTTTTGAGTTTTTTCTGGATCTTGACTTCAGATAAAGTGATGTGTTGAATTATCCATGGTAGGTTTGGAAGCCAAAATTGCTGTCTTTTCCTCCTAGTTACTCAAACAATTTGGTTAGATTCTATTTAATATCCTTTCTTAGATTCCATTTACTTCTTAGTTAAAGAGAGTGTAACTTAACTTCTCTATCTGATTTAGATTTCTCATCTTATACTCATTCAATTGATTCAAGTAAGGGTTTTTAATAAGCACTTTTTCACCTAAATTACAGAGTTTGTTCAAAGATTGAATATTCTAGGGAATTTAAAATTTGAACTGCTCTATATTATTCCTTTTACCTAATTCAAATTGTGCTGTTTCTTCCAAATTATTTTGCAAGTCTCTTTACATATTTTCAGTTTACTTTTGCAAGCTAAAAGTTCCTTTAATTAAGACTGAATTTCGCTTATAAATTCCTTAGACACTGAGATCATTTTATTTCCACTATCCTTCTAGGATATCATCATTGCTAAAGTACATTGTTCCATAGCCACAGATTTGATTTTCACAAAACTATCCTTCAAACCTGACTCCATTATTTAGTGAGTATATACCAAAGCCATTCATTTTGCCATTTTTTCATTCGCCGCTATAGAAGTCTCCATTATTGAAATGGTATTTTCCTTCCCCTTTGAATTCATTATTCTTAAACTCCCCTTCGTACTTTTCTCTATTCTTAAACATGTATACTCCTCTCCCTTAAACGAGATTATTAGTAAAGTTTCCTTTATAAGAATCTCCATTCTTATACTTATAAATTCCGAATCCCTCTCTTTTATCGTTAGTTCAACTTCCTATATAAACATCGCCACTAATGTGAAAATATATTCCTTGATTGTTGTATTTGTTATTTCTAAACTGTCCTTAATATCTATCTCCGTTTTTAAACTTGCACTCTCCGTATCCTGATTTTTCATCATCTTCAAATCCTCCTTCATATTTATCTCCGTTCCAATTCGAGATTAGTTCTTATATATCTAAGACTTGATCGATCAATTGTACATCCATTTTTTCTTCATTTTATGATTAATCTTATTTGCTAATGCTAACTTATGTTGGGATATTCTTTTCGATATCGAAATAAAGAGAGCTTGTGAAGTTTCTCTCGTTAATGAGATAAATTCCTTTTCCTCATTTTTTATTGTTTTTCCACTCTCCCAAATATAAATCACCGCTTCTGAACCTATAAATCCCTTAACCATTTTTTTAGTTTAACTTTCACTCTCCTTCATACCTTTCACCATTCTTATACTTTTCAACTCCTTTTCCTTATTTCAAGTCTTATATCCATTATCCTTTTTAAATACTACCATCTTTGTATTTATAGATACCTTCTCCATGCTTTTTATTATTGTGCCATTCTCCATAATAAACATCTCCATTACTGTAATATTAAATTCCTTTGCTTTTTTCCCTATCTTTGTTTCATTATCCTTCATAGATGTCCCCATTTGCATGTTTCTAACTTCATCTGTCTTGCTTTTTATCAAATCCGAATTATCCCTCATGTTTTTCACTAGCTACTTAGGAGATAGCACAGCTCTGAACTTAATCTGCTTTATTTTTAATTAGCTAATTGAAGTTTTGTTGAGAAGACTGAGTTACATTAACGCTTTGTTCATGCTAACTGATTTGATCAAGTATTGATATCTAATCAACCTCATATCCTATAATTCTATTCCCTAGTAAAGACTTCTGTTCAAAGCTTAAATCAGAGGTACTTTCTTTGAAGTCTAAGTCTGACCCCAAAATAAATTTATCGGAATAAGGCAACGTTATCTATCCTAAGCTTTATGAACCCTAATTATAGTCTTATAGGATTTAGCGAAGGACTATTTTAGAGCAGCATAAGTAATTGAGTTGCTCGTTCTTTCAGATTTCAAGTTGGTATTATATAAAAAATGAGCAACTATTACTCTTGTAAATGCTTTATGCACTGTACATTTAATAGGCTTTTGCTTCCATTTCAATTCTTCTGAGACTCCTTTCTTAAGCTTCTGGTCTATCGTTATGAACTTAATAGCATTGAAGTTTTCCTCGTTCATTCCTTGGTATTAGGTCTTTAGTTTTTGAGTCCTGAAGGCTCAATTGATTTTAACTTTTTGGAGTTTGCTGATTCTTTTCTATTAAGCTTTCAACTTTTTAAGGTGAGCATAGGGATTTTTGATGTGGCTGATTAGTTAGAGTTTGATTACTCTCGCTAAATTAGTTAAGCTTTTCTTTGGAGTCAATGTTTAAGCTCTAAGACTTACTATTTAGTTATCTAGCTTATTGAGATTGGCTTTTTACTTAAGTTTTATCTTAGGCGCTTTCCTTTTTGCAGCTCTCTGGTTAAAGAAGTTTCAAGTCTAGACCACATGGATTTTATATCCTTTCATAAAGTTGAGTTTGTATCTTGCAGATTTCAAAGCTGCTCTGTTCTTAGTCAATTTTCTAACCCAGCGTTGATATTTCAAAACTTTGTCTTAGCATATTGATAAAGTGAAGGCTGCGCTTACTAAATGGTTAAATTTTCATTAAAGCCACCATCTCTGCTAAATATCTCCCTTACACAGGATTACTTTCTAAATTTCTACCCCTCAGCGCACTAATTTAAATCCCATTATCTTAATCCCATTCAAAAATTTGTAAGTTGCCCAGTAAATTCCTTTCATGTCTTAATCACCCTAGCCATTTCCTCTCTTTTTCCGCATTAAGCGAAATTAAAAAGCCATACCCCCCATCCAACAGTCCCTCTCAATTCTTTTTCCCCTAATATATCTTCACATCCCTCCGATCTTCATTCTAGTTTGATGTTGTTAAGTTAACAATCCAAAAAACTTCCTCCATTTGAAATATTATTATAAATACCTAGATATTTTTAATATTAATTATCGTGAAGTTTATTTTATACCCTTACTTTTTTTATTTCTAACCATAATTTATTTAGCTTTTTTATTTATTGACTAGTTTCTATGAGTTACTTTAGTTACCTTTCTCAATTTATTTTACTTTATTTCAAGATTTAGTGAGGGTTAGTTTGAAGTTGCTTGGATTTAATTATTTAGCTTGGTGTTCTATTGTAAATTGTTTAAACGTTTGGAGGAATTAAATGTTGAATACTCGCTTTTGGATTTATCTTTAAGCTTTGTACTAGCCTAGTTCCTACTTTTTCCCCCTTTAGCTTATCTTTCATGCTTATCGCCTCGCTTTATTACTTACCTCAGTCTAAAATTCTAATCCTTATATTTCATTTCCCTCTTTAGATAATACCATTAATACCTTCAATTTAAAAGCCTTATGCTTAGCAATGTAATTGACTAGAAAAAGCTTATTTGATATATGAAAAAAGCAAACTAGCTAGACTTATAAGTCATTAGCTAATCTTTATTTAGTTAGCCCTTATAGAGGTACTATCTAAGCCAAAATGATTAGCTTCTTTCATAGCTTTATTTACTTTCTATTTAGCTCTTCTTGTTGCTGCTATTTCTTTTATATTTATCTCGATCTTTTCTACTGATTTGGCTGCTTTTAAAACTAACTAGACGAATTTAAATTTTTGCCTCTAGATTTACTTTTCTGATTGACTTTGATTTATAAAGCTTAATTATATAATGAAAGATTAATGAAGCTGCTAGTTTTATTTACCTAACAAGCTTCTTTATTGATTAGCTATCCAAGCAATGCGCTTATTGCTGCCTTTCCTTATTAGAAGGAATATAAGCAACTGCTAGTTAAAGTTCTCTTGGTATTAGTTATTATCAATTGTCTTGATAATGCCTCCACTTATGCTGTTTTTAGGCTAAGATGCTAGATATAAGAGGATGTACTTATTCAGCCTTCTAGCTTTATCAGCATTGATTACTTCAATCAAACATGCTTCCTTTTTTATACCTCAGTACTTAGTTATCTAAGTCTGTATTTATGGCAGGTACTGAATAATATCTAATTAAAGGGTAGAAAGTTTGATAACCCCACTTTTATTTATAGCATCAGACTATCCTAGTCTTCAGGAATTGGTCTAAGCACTGTTTATTTCTTTTCTTAACTCTTGATCTCTTCTTATTCTTACTGCCATTTTCCCCTCCCATATTTAATGCTTAGATCTTCCCTTTTTGCTAATATAAGCTATTATACTCTTTAACAAGCCACATTTAGTGTTACTTAAATAAGTTAGCTAATTAGGCTCCTTAACTTGCGTTATTTCTAATTAGATAATCAAAGGATTACCATATGCTTTGAGTATCTTCACTAGCATCTAAAATGTTCTATCGTGATGCTCTTTCACCCTGAGAACTGATGAGATCTATAGCTTGCTTCATCCCCTCTTACTGTCTTTTTTAGTAATGCTCTAGATTTCTTTTCTCACGCCACTTTTACTTTTTCTCTGCCTTTTTAACCTTTTTCCCATATGAAAACTCAGTACTATTTCCTTCAATTTTAAGCTTCAGACTAACTTTATTATTCTGGTATTAGACCTTTAAGCGTTCTTAAGACAAACCCAATATCAAATGCTAATTAAATTGATTTTGAGTTTGAACTTCTAGATATATAGATAGATAGCAGTCTAGCCTAGCCTCTTTAACTAGAGTCTAATCCCTAGAATAATATATATACATCATTGAGATTTTTATCCCTTAGCTCTATAGCTTTAAACATTGGTGACTTTAACGTGATGCATTTTTCTATTTCTAAGACTGGAAATTAAACTTATAGAGTAATAGAATTGGATTTTAATGGTCTATATGCCAAACCTATTAGAGTATAGGGTTGGAGATGGATGTATAATGCAGTTTTGACGATAAGATTGTATCTATTAATAAACGATACCAGATCACTGTCACTCTGTCCTTAGCTTGATATTTCAAGCTTAAATACATCCACATTTCACTTCTTTACTCTACGCCAACTGATCGATTTAAATAGATAACTGAGTTTATGTATCGGCTGCTTAAAAAAGGCATGCTATTAGTACTGAGAATTGCTTAGATATTTAGTGTATAAAGCATATCTTAATTCGATTGCTTATAGACTGACTATAGTCGCTTTGACGTTTTGATCTCACGCTTTTAAAAGCTTAAAATACTCATTTTGGTGCTTTTAATTTTTGTTTAATGGCTCATATCCAAACTAGCATTTGAGCTCTTCTAGCTCTCTTAAGTTTAATTACCTATTAATCTCTAGCTATAATATCCAAGCTTCGTTAGTTACTCTCTAGTTCTGAAATTATTGCTTCTGTGTGCTTAATATAGTTGACTGTATAGTCTACTTATCTGCTGCTTCTAACCTTTCTGCTTAATTAAGAAGATCTAAACTAAGCCTTTCTAAGTACCTTACATTTCTGGAATCATCCAAACTCTCTCTTTTTACTATACCATCGCTCAGTTTCTCAGCTCTCATTTTCATATATCAACGCTTAGTTGATTTCTAGGATCTTAAAGTACCACAAAACTAGGACTGAAACTTAAAAACGAAACCTGATTTGATAGTCTAAGAAATCTCCTATAAGAGTCAAGGGATAGACAAGAACTAATAGATACAAGCTCTTTACAGCAGACAAGCATCAAATCTATTCATCCGCCTTACAATAGAACGGACTTCCTTAGGATAAGAAGGGAGGAAGAACGGAATAGGAAGCTTACAAAGTAGCGATTGGAAATGAAGCCCAAATGAAGTTATTTAAGCTAAGCCAGTCAAGAGCTATAAGGCTTATAGTAAAGGAAGCGACTTTTGATAAAGTATTATAAAAGAAGACTCAATTGACTTTAAAATAGGGTTTAGCTATCAAATCAAATGATTCGTCAGTATAAATTTAGTATCCTTCTTAAACTTCAGCTGCATCACAGCATTTCTAAGCTTTTACTTCGCATTTAGAAACTAAGCATGTCACTCAATGCTTCTAGGATTAAAGCTTCTATTGCTACTAACCTTTATTACCTTTTCTATCAGTCAGTACTTTATAACTACACTTAACTAGCTATTTAATAAAAGTCTTTAATACTTGCTAATGTTGGTCATGACTGATTAAAAAGGTAAATAAGAGTATAATATAAAAGGATGGTCTGAAAGGCAATAAAAGGACTACACTTAGAAATGCATTAAAGATAAGATTTCGCAGCCTAAAGTTAAACTAGGATACTTATTCATGGTACTAATGCCAATCCTTATCTTTTTATGCTAATCAAAGGAAGAAACAAAAATAGCATTAGCATGCTAAATAGGTAGTTAATATATCAAAATAGCTTGGTTTGAGTTTTTCTTAGATAAACTTTGAACTATAAGGATAAATTTTAATCTTGGAAATATTATTCATAAAGTAAAGCCATTTAATAAGAAGTAGGAATTGCCTATTTATGAGGTCAATACTTTACCTTCATTATCGATAGTAAACTTACTAGCCAGTTATTATATCACTAGTAGAATTAACGCAATGAAGCAAATCTTATTATATAGATCTAACTAGCTACTTACTAAGCCAGATCAACTACTATATTTGTCATATAATCACAAACAAAACATCTTTGAATGAAGTGTTAATAAAACTTCTCTTCATCTAACTCATCATCCAATCTTAAGCCCTTTCATTAGATCTTGGCTATATCTTTACCAAGTTGAAATTAAAGCTTTAATTAACTAAATTTCAGAACCAAATCTAGTTTCCCTTAATTTAGCTTTCTTTAATTTGCAGTATTATTTATAGATTGCTTAATAAATTAAGGTACTATAACTTGTATAATGTATATCCTTAATGAGGCTTATTAAATACTAATTTAATATACATTTATAATCTCCTCTTATCCAATAAAATCCCTACATACAGTCGTATACTGAAGTTTTCTTATGTCCCCTTCTCTTGATAATATTAAAACCTTCCTGAAATCAGGATCTACAGTATGTTACTTACTTCTAGCTATCAGAACTAAAATTCTATACCTATTTTACTTCAGGTCCGGTATTAATATCTTACTCCTAGTGATACGAAATTGTAAAGCATTTTAATGTTTTCTTTTAGCTCATCTGGTTAATCTCAGTCATGGAATATGTAATTTTATATAGCAAAGCTAAAAGCAGATGACTAATGAAATCTTACTTCACTAACTAGCCATCATGCTTTTTGGCTTTATTTTTTAGAGTTGTTAGCTGGTTTGCTAGATTATGATTTCTGCTGGATAGGCTATATCCTTGCTTTTTTTATCTTAGTCTTATGTAATAAAGTTTAGATGAAGATCAGGGATTTGATTTATTACCCCTTGGCTTGAAGGTTTATTATCCCCTTTATTTGAATTGTTTTTAAAGTCATTTCTAATAAAATGTTGTCAAGCTCTTTTCAGAGTCTAAGGGAATAATTTGGCAGTATATACAATAAGTTAGCATGTGGAGTCTTATAAGGGTAAAGCTAGTTTGCTCATAGTGCCTGATTCAGCATTTTAGCGTTTATGGTAATTGGAACGTTCAACTTCCTTAACTTTATAGTATTGGTAGTAGAGAAAGAGATTGAAGGGCTTAGCTAGACTCTAGTTCTTTTAATCTGGAGCTTGTAGTTCGTTCTAGCTCCTTCGTTTCATATTAAGATACGACATTAAGTGTAAAGTATGAACTTAGTCTACCTATCAATTTGAATGCTGGGGCTTTATTGGATCTCGTAGAAGTGATGCTTTACCTTCATAGCTATAGAAATCTTCATAATACCAACTGTAGCGTATTTGCTGACTAAGAGCAGAGAAGTGTTTATGCTAGTGCTGATGATAATCCACTTTATTTACGAGAGGAGCGATGTATGCATGCACTATCATCTATCATCCTAGAAATTCCCTCAAATTACTCTAAGCCTGTAAAGCTAGCGTAGCTTCTTAATTATTAATGTTCTTTGTAATGTTTCCTGAGTATTCATGTTAAGCCACCTTAGAAGAACTTCCATAACTCTGGAAAATAAGCTAAAGCAGTGGAGTCGCCAAATTAAGTCCTAGAAGAGCAAGAAGTTTTCCGTAGTTTTTAAGAACTCCTAGATTTTATCTAGGAAGAAGTACAAGAAACTGAGAGCTGAAATATATAAGCTGAAAAGCTAAGTTATGCAATACGAAGTTGATAAGGTAAATAAGAATCAGTTCATTGCTGCCTTGATTCATGAGTTAAGAAATCCCCTCAACTCTGTCCTGGGATATTTGGATATACTTTCTAATAAAATAGAAGAGCTTCCTTTAGATAAAATTGCACTTATTAAAAACGCCCAAGACTCAGGAGAAGCTTTACTGGGGATGATTAATAACATCCTTGACGCTTCAAAGATAGAATCAGGAAAGTTTGATTTATGCCTAGAAGCTACAGAGCTAAGGAAGTTTCTCTTCAAGATTTTCTAGATTAATAAATCTAACGCTATTAGAAAAAAGCTTCAGTTCTCCTTAAAGACTGAGCCTCGAGTACCTAAGTATTTAAATCTAGACTAACAGAGGACAATGCAAGTGCTAATGAATCTGATAGGTAATGCAATCAAGTTCACTGATAAAGGAAAAGTAAGTATAAAGACTAAGTGAGTACCTGATTTAGAATCAGTTGATGTAGAAGATAGGAAAAGGCTACCTATCATAAAGTATTCTAAGCAGTATGAAGAGCATTTGGTATACTTTAAAATTAGCCATTCTACCTCAGAATAGAAATCAAGTAGCATTTTGTTTACTTAGTCACTTATTCAGTCTAATTCATGCTTAGAAGGATAAAACTTAATAAGACCAATGACATCCTTTGATCTGATGGAAAAAGATGGAATATTCTAGCCTCTAGCATTCAACGATAAAATGCTTTTTAAAACTCCAACCTCAATTTTTAATTTACAGAACTAGGATTCAAATATCAGCGAAGATAGTATCTAGCTGAAATCTTGTCTTCATCAAACTCTACAAAAATCTTTAAACTAGCTAAGCTTTTAAAAGTAGCTTTCTGAACTAATAAACTAACCAGAAAGCTAAGAAAATAAGGAAGATAAGGAAAAGTAGAATTAGCTAAAGGAAGAGGATAATAGTGATATTCTAGATGGTTAGTTAGAATATAAAGAGTAGAACTATTAAATTACCCTTAACTAGCAAAATATATGTATCACTACCTAAGAGGAAGAATAATCACACGCTAGAATCTTTAATGAAGAGAGAAAGAAAAAAGTAAAGAACTAAAATATTTCCCTAACACAAGAGAAAATATCGTCTAGTTTTGAGAAATCTGAGTTAAGCATCCAGAACTCATAATCTGGTAATTTTTGCGAATTTTAAAATCCATTCCAGATAAGATTTAATGAAAGCTTGTAAAAAGGGAATTCACTGTGCAAGCTAAGGAGATTACAAACTAGTTCCTTCATAGATAATGAAAGCTCATCGAAAAGCTTTTAAAATACAGTTCTTTATGAAAAGGGATTTGAGAAGAAGGGAGAACTTTAAATAGTCATAAAGGATACTGGATGTGGAATATCTGAGGAAAATGTTAAAAAGCTATTCCAACCCTTCCAGTAAGCTCATAAGGAAGTTAGTAAGAAATATGGAGGAACAGGTCTTGGACTTTGGATAGCAGAAATAATAGTGAAAGAAATGAAAGGAAATATAGAAATCGAAAGTGAGATAGGAAAAGGAACAGTATTTAAGATTAATTTGCCACTAAATGTTTCAGAATTCTAAAGATAAGACAAAGAGAATTCAGTTTTAAGGTAAATGAGAATAATTTATGTAACTGAGAAAGCTGAAAAAAACAAAGTCATTAGTCTACTTAAAACAATGGGAATCGAGATTTTTCAACTGAAAGCAGAATAGAATATCTTATCTAATTTTCAGCTTATAATAAAAAATCAACTGATTGATATGATCATAATAAGCAACGACATTGAACACTTAAAAACGCTAAAGATAATTAGCTTTGTATAAGAAGTAGAAAAAGCATCAAGTATAAAATAGATTCCTTTGTATGTATTTTCTAAGAATAGAACTGAGGCTGAGAGATCTCTGTAGACACTTAGGAATATAAGCGGAACTATTCCGTTGAAAATAAGTCAGGAGTAATTAGTTAAGCTTCTGAATGATGTAATTCTTAGAGCAAGCATAAGTTAATAGAAGTCAATACTGATAGTAGATGATGATTGGTAAAATCTCTAGATTTTATCTTTATACGCTGAGGAAGTAAAAATAAAGTTCTTCACAGCTGATTCAGCTTTAAAAGCTTTGGAAATAGTAAAGGATAATTATAGTGAAATTGGAGCAGTTTTTATAGATAACGAAATGCCAGAAATGAGTGGGTTAGAATGTGTCCAAAAGATAAGGTAACAAGAGATGAATACTAGAAGAGAGGAATAACTTAGAATAATAATGGTATCAGGGAATTCTGACTAGGAAGTAGAAAAGCAAGCATTTAAGAATGGAGTTGACTTATATTTTGCAAAGCCAATGTCTCTTACTAATTTCAAGAAAGTGTGCATACAACTAGCTAATAGCTGATAGTAGTTACAATCTAACTGCTTTAAAACTGTAATTTTATCTAATTTTCTTTCTAATCTACAATTAATTTGCTTGCTCTTACATAAAAATGCTATTCATTCTTCTAATAAAAATATCCAAAATCAACTGGATTAAATGGTATATTTAAGTCCAATTGGCTAGTTTTAAATCAAGATTCATTAGCAATCTTGCCTTTAACTAAGTTACTTACAAGTAATAAGTTAATGATATTCCGCTTTACTATCAAGTTAGTTTAAAGTAAGGTTTTGGTAATTTATAGTTATACTAAGATTATAGCTGTTTTTGACATAATTAGAATAATATTTTTATTAGGCTCTTTAATAGAAAAATAATAGATAATTCATGTGCTCAACCTAGATTATCTTACCTTCCAATTTAAGAACAAAATTTGTTAACCTGGAGATGAAAACTATTCTCTATACCTTAGTTATGCTTTACCTATCTACAGTCTTATTCATAGCCTAACTTATTGGCTGTTATATAGATGAAGTAGTAAGCTTTGGTATAAGTTTATTAAGTTAGATTAAGTAAAACATTGATGAACTTTTTTCTTTAGCAAAACAGTTTTAGTTAGTAAAGATGGTAGAATGATTTAGTGCTAGGTGATTTATCCTTTAAGATTAGCTCATATTGAAAATAGTTAAATTGGGACGCTTAAGAAAAGCTGAGGTTTTGTAATGTTGCTTATTTGTAACGGCATCTTAATGGATATAACGGTGATATTCTACTAATCAGTTTCTGAAAATAGTAACCACCATGAGTAATGAATGTATCTCAGTAGATATTGGTTTTAAACTCCTACCAAGGTCGACCTTCGTCTAGAAGTCGTTCTTCAAGACCTTAAATCCAACTAGCCTCATCTCTTAATCATAGGCATAATCAAGCAATTCGAAATCTTGTTCCCGGCCTTCTTTGGATTTATTAGAATAGTATTTATTATAGAACTAAATGTTTAATACTTTGCTATTATTCTGGGTTTTTCAACTCATTTCAGAGTAGCCGATTTCTTTCGTTGTTTGGACTACACTTTCCAATCTACTCTTCTCTTCTATTAAAATATTTTATCTTATTTTCATTACCTCATATGCCTCTTTTTTGAAAGATACAGTATATTTTCAAAATTATTGTGTTTTATTTCTCTCTCATCAATAACTCTCTTGCCAATATGTTTTTACCTTATTTAAAATAGTTAAGACTGTCAATATAAATGATTCCACAGTAGTTGCATTTCTTCTCAATTGGCTTAGTTGATTGTATAAAGGACTTTTTTCCATTTTATCTCCAATTTGCTTTTCTTCTAACTGTTTATTCTAGATTTTCAATTCTTTATCTTAGTTCTGTCTGCTTCTACTATTAGGTCTAAGATTAACTTTTCTAATTCTGATATTTGTTTTAAAATGCATTCAGGTATCTTTCTTATACCATGATTCTCTATTCTATGTTCTGTGCTATTTCAAGGTTTTCTATTAGTTTCTCATTATCTTCCTTCAACTTCTTGACCTCTTCTTGGAGATTCAGTACCATTTTAATCAGCTGCCATAGTTTATTTGCTGCTCAGTAGAGAAATATGAGACTTCCGAGTGCAAAGCATTTTTAGTAAGGCTTCTCTTCAAAGGTAGGATTCTTGACTTAGCGGACAACCTTCTACCAGCTTTTCTTATCCTAGAAGACTTAGAATATCACTTGCTCCTACTTCTTAGGAGCGAGTAACTTTTGCATATTCCTTCTGCTTTTTATTTTAAATTACATACTTATAAGGTATCTTTTAAGCTAAGGTATTGATAGACTAAAGAATAAAACATTGCATTATAAAGAAAAGTTAATGAAGGTAAATGAACCAAATGATAGGAAGCAATGGCTTAACAATAAGACTTAATCAGTTTAAGCTCTAAAGATGGGAAATGGTTCAAGAATATGATTAAGATAGTCTAACTTATAAGTAGCATAAATATAGACTAGCTAAGATTATTAGTCTCAAACTAAATTATCAACCTACTAGGGTTAGTTGATCGATTCTTTTTAGAAACCATAGTAAAGTACAATCAATATGCTTCACTAAGAAAGAAAAGGGAAGTAAATATAGTTGTATCAGGATCTATAAATTTAATGGTTTTTAACACCATTCAGTTAGAAATTTCAATTTACCTTAAATATTCGAAAGTCCTAACTCAAAAAAACCTGCATGAAGTAACGAATTTAGCCTAATAATACTCCAAGTGTCCAAGGTAAAATCTTTAGCTAAGCAATGATGATCAGTGATAAGAAATAGAAGAAGGAAGCACTAGGCAACCTAAGATATAAGAGAGGCTATAATGTTAATGAGAGTGTCTCTTTTATGACTATATTAGGAACATAAAAATGAGACAGGAAAAGCGTATTTTAGATAATCAGATTGCAAAAGTTAAAAGTGTAAGACATATAAAGAGTTAGGTATCAAAGTCCTCTATAAATAATGGTATGTTTCCTTAATATTTGAACACACGATGATCAAAGAGTTAACATTCAATCTAGGTATAAATCAAATAAGAAATAGAGAGTATTTGCATAGTACGCTTAATATAAAATCAACTAGATTAAAGCTAAATATTACTAAGCTTAATTTCACTCTCAATTATAACAGTAAATAGAAAAGGCGAAAGTAGATTGATTCATATAGGTAATCCAGTTATATTTAGTATTCAAAGGGAAAAGAACAAGAGAATGGAAGAAGAGTCAGAGTTTAAAATGTTGCTTGCTATTTTAGGTTCAACATCTATCGCTCCTTTATATGGTAGTATTTGAACCTTTAAAGGAGAAGCAAAATTAAAGGAAGTATGGAAATGAAAGCTAATAAACTAATTTCAATCTTTAAGAAGCTAATTAAACCAAAAAAGCCGGTTAGTTTGGGATAGAAATGCAACTTTATAGAAGCAGAAACTTGTCAATATATAAGGACTAATCAATCTTGCTTTTAGATCGAATTTTCAGAAGCAGAAAAAAAAAGTTTTTCTACATGTTAGAGTAAAGTAAATTATCACTAGTTAGTAGCTAGTAAGTTTACCTTCTTCAAAAGTGAAAAAAGTTTATTTTAAAGAGGGACTTTAAACTGGTGTCAATGTGGTATGGATATGGAAAAGTATATAGCATAAGGAAAGAAATAATTACCTTAAAGATGGAAATATTAATACTAAGACAAATAATTTGAGTTTTTAATATCAAAGTGACTAACTAACAAGATGACTAATTTCATGAGATGCAAAATAAAGTTTCTTATACAGTAGCTAGTCAAATAAAAGGATAAGAGTAATATAGATATCAAATAGAATGAAAAAGAAACCTAAAAGCAATAATCAATAGTTCTATCTAGAACTCACTAAAATATTCTAAGTTTACGTTAGTTACTATAGCAATGCTATATACTATATAACTCATTATTAGATAAGCCAGGCAGGAATGAACGATTGTGGTTAATAGCTAGTTAAGAGACTTGAAAGCAAAAAATGAGACTAAGTATAGCATCAGAGTATACTTTAGTATCTAAAAAGGCAGTTACCTAGCTTATATAAACTACCAAATATATCAGGCATTCTTACTTAAACTAAACCAACAAAAGAAAAATACAAGAAGAACGAATAAAAGTCTAACTTATTAGCATGTTAGAGGAAAGAGAACTAAGTTATAAAGGATATATCTATCAATGGTACTATTTGGTAGAATAAAATTGACTGGTATTTTAACTAACATTTAGTGCATATCTATAGGAAAAAATTAATTTAAGCTCAAAGGTACAAAATAATGTATCTCTATAGTTTACGAAATTAAGTTGAGATACGAATGTTTGAACATAAGGAAAAAATGGTATAAAAATAGGTAGTAAAGCAGGACTAAGTTATGCTTAGATAAAGGATACATTTGACTAAGTATTTGGACTTTAGTGATTAAAAGAGTAATAAAAGTATTAAAATACAATCATTGGGATTTTTAAAGTTTTAATATAAACTAAATTTATGGTTTAAGTTTTTCCAAGCAACAAGGGTACAAAACTCAGTTTAGCAATCTAAAAAATCACACCTAATTTGATGTAAATAATTTTGAATACCTAAAGATAATTTATGAAAGGAGATTTGTTTAGAATGAAGTACCATTTCTAGCTATTTAAGCATAAATCTAGAATCTTTACGGTCATAAATTATTATTTTTAACTTGTCTCTTGGGAATTAAAAGGGCATCTAAATAAAAAATCTTGTGTAAATTTTTTTTCAGACAGCACTATAATTTTTTCAGATGAAAATAAAATTGAAATTAATTTATTAGAGTCATTGACTCTCAATTTCCTCCATATTTAACTACTAGAACCTAGAGCATTTTAACTCTCTTTCAGTTTATAAAGCCAATGAGAAGTTTTATTCCTTTGAGTTGCTTTAAATCCTTTAATTTCTTAGTTCTTCATTTGGAGAAAGACCAGGTCTATTTTACTGGCTTTTTCCTTTAGTTGCCAGTAGCCTATTTGTGCTTTTTGGTGTACTAAGACTAATTTTTATTGCTCAGTCTAGCTTCTAGTTACAAATCTCTTTATTTTCCCTCTCTACCATTTCCAATACCTATACTTCATTTAAGACTTAGAAGAGACAAAGCCTCAAGTATTGAAGTCCTAAGCAATAAAGAAAAATTTCTGATGCTTAGGAGTAAAAAAGTAAGAGAGGAGGTAGTAAATACTTACATTAAGCCTCATCATTAAAAGACAGACCATCATGAGTATTTATTAAGTTGCTTATTGGCATTTTTCTTAACTAAATGGGAAAAAATAAAGCCAAGGAAAGTGAAAATTGAAAGGTTTAAATGGTTGAAAGTAAATAAATTTCACTGATAGCTAAGTAGAAAAACAGACATTAGATTGGAGTATAAAGAATATAAGCTTAGAAGAAATAAATTAGCTTAGTAGTAAAATAATTGGCATAGACAATCATTTCTAACTTAAATGCTATAATCTGTATATTTTCTACATATGTAGATAAATAAGTTTAGTCACTAGTGATATCTACTTATTATAGCTTAACTGGGGAATTATTCTAATGGAGTATAGAATTAAGTATGCTTGCTAGAAATTACTAAAGTTAGTACCAATTATTGGTTCAAAGAAGTATAGCATTAATAGAAAAATTCTAGGTTTATATAATGCAGTTAAAAAGACACTTTGGAAATTAAAATTGTACACTAGCAAATGTACTTAAAAAGGAGAAAAGCTTCTAATATAAAAGGTTATACCAGCTAATTAGATTTCATTTTAACTGAATTTCTCTTAGTATTAGCCAGATCTAATAACATAAGGACATGAAGAGTAAGATTTTTAAATGCGTATTTTTGATAAATTCAATTAAAGGGTAAATAACTTGATATTCAACCTATAGGATTCAATTAGGAGCTATTGGATTGAGCTTGCATAAGTATTAGAAGAGAAGTAAAGAGTGACTTAGGGTTTTTGAAGTTTTTATTGAAGATACTGACTACAGAATTTCTGGAAATTACCTTTAAAAGCTCTTTCAGCTCTTCTAATAAATTGATAAGTATATAAGTCTCCAATTGAAATTCAATCATTCTAAGATATGATCAAGAAGGAAAAGCATGATAATCAATTCCTGGAGCAAATGGATATAGAAGTATTCAGATTGAAACTTTAACAAAGCATGCTACCTAAATTTCAGTTGGCTATAAGAAACAAAGTCATCGATTTAATAATCATAAGAGCTTATTTGGATCTTATCAGAAACATAAGGCAATCAATTTAATCTAATAGATAGAAAAGATCTAAAGCATCCAGTAAATTCTCATATGCATTTTAATTTAAAAAAGATCAGAAGCAAAAAGAATAATTCAAACTCATAGGAGAATAAATGGAGCCATTCCTTCAAATATAAACTAGGAACAGCATGTGAGTTTCTTAAATGATATAATAGAAATAGTAGAAAAGTTTAGCAGAAAGCTACCTTATTTGTAGAAGATGAGTAATAAAATATATTGAAGAGGCTGAAGTGCTTTTATTGCAGCTAACTCTGGATCAAAACTCTAGAAATTATAAACATTAGATATGACTAACTTGGATCAGTCTTTATTTATAGAGAAATGCCAGAAATGAATGGGTTTGAGTGCATCAGCTTGGCAAGATAGTAAGAAATAAATTAAAAAAGGTAATAAAAATTAAAGGTCATAATGATATCAGGACCTAAGGGCTAAGAAGTTGAGAAAGAGACAAAACTAAGGGGTACTGATGAGATACATAAAGCCTATATCTCAGGCCAATTTTAATACATATTTAATAAATTAATAAGCTTAAAGGATTTTTGAGCTAAATAGAACATAAACTTTAGAATATTTTATTCAGAAGTAAAAAAAATAAATCAAACTAGGTCTTAACTAGTTTGTATTTTAAAGGTATTAGATTAGTTTAATTTTGCTATTTCTGTTTAAAGACTCTTAGAAATCAGCCTTCTGTTTTTTCTCCATCAAGAAAAGAGATTTATTTAAATATGTAATCTATAAATGAAAAATCAAACCTAACGCATCAAAGAAATTTATGTACTCTCAATATAAACTTGCAACTCTAAAGTTCTTAAAAGAACTTACCAGAAACCTGCTAGTAGGTAGACTAGAATTTCTCCTTTTATTTAGCTAAGCGTTTTAACGAGTATATACCTTCTAAAACTAGCACATAATAGTAAAATTTAGCTTTCTTTATTGCTTTAAAAGGAAGACTTTTGATTCTTCAGTCTGCTTATAAATATAAAGGTTAAAGTCAATATAGCTCTAATAATAAGGTAGAAGCTACTGATCTCCACCCTTCTGTATCACTTTTACTATAAGTTCTGATTATCTTACCTATATGCAAAAGCCTCTATATCTTAGCTTCATTTCTACATCTATTAATATGGCTTTTTAGCTTGCTCACTGCAGTTTAGCTTTAAATTGAATTCTCTAAGTACTACATTTTTTATCAGTTAACTAAAGCATATAAATCCACCTCTAGACTTGAACATATAAGCAGACATATACCTATTATTGATTTACAGATTTGATCTTAACTTCTCATAAGATACCTCCTGTAGCATAGGTATACTGATAATAGCTTGGGTAAGTATATAGCAATAGAGTTATTAATTATATCAATTATGTGATTGATATTATGATAGTATGGTATTCCTATGTATGAGGTACTTTAGTCATTTCTTTATATGAAGCTTTATACTGTATGAGTGAAGTAAATAGCTTTGAGTTATTTGGCTCGTTTTACTCTCATCAATTCTTGGTATTTGAGCTTGATTAAATGTCTATATTGGCGAGATAGTAGTTGATGATATACCATGATTGTAAGTTTATACTCTTACTTTGATGTTAACCTATTGAAGAGTAAAAAAGGCTTAATATATTTTAAAGCATTGATTTAACTTAACTTTAGTAAAGAAGATTGCAAGCAATCACTAACTCTAAATTAGCTACCGGTTGAATAGTAAACTAGCTATTTCTGGAAAGCAAAGAGGTTTATAAAGTGGAATTGGAATTTATAAAAGAGAGTGTATAGTACTCGAAGAAGTATTATTCTTCAAGGCTTTAATTATATATCACACTAACTTGATAATATACCTTCTGCTTAAGTAAAATACTCAACTATATGAAATGGCTTAAGGTTTGAATTCGCTTAGAATGTTATCTTCTAATAGCTTAACTTTTTAAATTTTATAAATGGTATATGAATAGACCTTTTATATGGTCTAATAAAATAATTGAAATATTGTAAGGAATATAAGGAAATGCACTTTTTACAGATTAAAATGGAATTATAACTACAATCAATTGTTAGCTAGTTGTATGCACACTTTCTTGAAATTAGTAAGAGACATTGGCTTTGCAAAATATAAGTCAACTCCATTCTTAAATGCTTGCTTTTCTACTTCCTAGTCAGAATTCCCTGATATCATTATTATTCTAAGTTATTCCTCTCTCCTAGTATTCATCTCTTGTTACCTTATCTTTTGGACACATTCTAACCCACTCATTTCTGGCATTTCGTTATCTATAAAAACTGCTCCAATTTCACTATAATTATCCTTTACTATTTCCAAAGCTTTTAAAGCTGAATCAGCTGTGAAGAACTTTATTTTTACTTCCTCAGCGTATAAAGATAAAATCTAGAGGTTTTACCAATCATCATCTACTATCAGTATTGACTTCTATTAACTTATGCTTGCTCTAAGAATTACATCATTCAGAAGCTTAACTAATTACTCCTGACTTATTTTCAACGGAATAGTTCCGCTTATATTCCTAAGTGTCTACAGAGATCTCTCAGCCTCAGTTCTATTCTTAGAAAATACATACAAAGGAATCTATTTTATACTTGATGCTTTTTCTACTTCTTATACAAAGCTAATTATCTTTAGCGTTTTTAAGTGTTCAAAGTCGTTGCTTATTATGATCATATCAATCAGTTGATTTTTTATTATAAGCTGAAAATTAGATAAGATATTCTATTCTGCTTTCAGTTGAAAAATCTCGATTCCCATTGTTTTAAGTAGACTAATGACTTTGTTTTTTTCAGCTTTCTCAGTTACATAAATTATTCTCATTTACCTTAAAACTGAATTCTCTTTGTCTTATCTTTAGAATTCTGAAACATTTAGTGGCAAATTAATCTTAAATACTGTTCCTTTTCCTATCTCACTTTCGATTTCTATATTTCCTTTCATTTCTTTCACTATTATTTCTGCTATCCAAAGTCCAAGACCTGTTCCTCCATATTTCTTACTAACTTCCTTATGAGCTTACTGGAAGGGTTGGAATAGCTTTTTAACATTTTCCTCAGATATTCCACATCCAGTATCCTTTATGACTATTTAAAGTTCTCCCTTCTTCTCAAATCCCTTTTCATAAAGAACTGTATTTTAAAAGCTTTTCGATGAGCTTTTATTAACATTGAGATAAGTTTTTTATTTACTATTTAACTTGCTCAAATAATTTTCCTTTTACAAGCCTTCATTTAATCCTAGTTGAAATGGATTTAAAAATTCGGAAAAATTACTTGATTATGAGTTCTGGATGCTTAACTCAGATTTCTCAAAACTAGACGATATTTTCTCTTGTGTTAGGGAAATATTTTAGTTCTTTATTTATTTCTTTCTCTCTTCATTAAAGATTCTAGCGTGTGATTATTCTTCCTCTTAGGTAGTGATACATATATTTTGCTAGTTAAGGGTAATTTAATAGTTCTACTCTTTATATACTAACTAACCATCTAGAATATCACTATTATCCTCTTCTTTTAGCTAATTCTACTTTTCCTGATCTTCCTTATTTTCTTAGCTTTCTGGTTAGTTTATTAGTTCAGAAAGCTACTTATTAGAGATTAGTTATTTTAATGATTTTTGTTGAGTTTGATGAAGACAAGATTTCAGCTACATACTATCTTCGCTGATATTTGAATCGTAGTTTGGAAAATTAAAAATTGAGCTTGGAGTTTTAACGAGCATTTTATCGTTGAATGCTAGAGGTTAGAATATTCCATCTTTTTCCATCAGATCAAAGGATGTCATTGGTCTTATTAAGTTTTATCCTTCTAAGCATGAATTAGATTGAATAAGAGACTAGGTAAACAAAATGCTACTTAATTTCTATTCTGAGGTAGAATGGCTAATTATAAAATATGCCAAATGCTCTTCATACTGCTTAGCATACTTTATGATAGGTAGCCTTTTCCTTTCTTCTACGTCAACTGATTCTAAATCAGGTACTCACTTAGTCTTTATACTTACTTTTCCTTTATCAGTGAACTTGATTGCATTACCTATCAGATTCATTAGCACTTGCATTGTCCTCTGCTAGTCTAGATTTAAATACTTAGGTACTCGAGGCTCAGTCTTTAAGGAGAACTGAAGCTTTTTTCTAATAGCGTTAGATTTATTAATCTAGAAAATCTTGAAGAGAAACTTCCTTAGCTCTGTAGCTTCTAGGCATAAATCAAACTTTCCTGATTCTATCTTTGAAGCGTCAAGGATGTTATTAATCATCCCCAGTAAAGCTTCTCCTGAGTCTTGGGCGTTTTTAATAAGTGCAATTTTATCTAAAGGAAGCTCTTCTATTTTATTAGAAATTATATCCAAATATCCCAGGACAGAGTTGAGGGGATTTCTTAACTCATGAATCAAGGCAGCAATGAACTGATTCTTATTTACCTTATCAACTTCGTATTGCATAACTTAGCTTTTCAGCTTATATATTTCAGCTCTCAGTTTCTTGTACTTCTTCCTAGATAAAATCTAGGAGTTCTTAAAAACTACGGAAAACTTCTTGCTCTTCTAGGACTTAATTTGGCGACTCCACTGCTTTAGCTTATTTTCCAGAGTTATGGAAGTTCTGCTAAGGTGGCTTATCATGAATACTCAGGAAACATTACAAAGAACATTAATAATTAAGAAGCTACGCTAGCTTTACAGGCTTAGAGTAATTTGAGGGAATTTCTAGGATGATAGATGATAGTGTGTGCATACATCGCTCCTCTCGTAAATAAAGTGGATTATCATCAGCATTAGCATAAACACTTCTCTGCTCTTAGTCAGCAAATACGCTACAGTTGGTATTATGAAGATTTCTATTGTTATGAAGGTGAAGCATCACTTCTACGAGATCTAATAAAGCCCCAGCATTCAAATTGATAGGTAGACTAAGTTCATACTTTACACTTAATGTCGTATCTTAATATGAAACGAAGGAGCTAGAACGAACTACAAGCTCCAGATTAAAAGAACTAGAGTCTAGCTAAGCCCTTCAATCTCTTTCTCTACTACCAATACTATAAAGTTAAGGAAGTTGAACGTTCCAATTACCATAAACGCTAAAATGCTGAATCAGGCACTTTGAGCAAACTAGCTTTACCCTTATAAGACTCCACTTGCTAACTTATTGTATATACTGCCAAATTATTCCCTTAGACTATGAAAAGAGCTTGACAACATTTTATTAGAAATGACTTTAAAAACAATTCAAATAAAGGGGATAATAAACCTTCAAGCCAAGGGGTAATAAATCAAACCCCTGATCTTCATCTAAACTTTATTACATAAGACTAAGATAAAAAAAGCAAGGATATAGCCTATCCAGCAGAAATCATAATCTAGCAAACAAGCTAACAACTCTAAAAAATAAAGCCAAAAAGCATGATGGCTAGTTAGTGAAGTAAGATTTCATTTAACTGTGTCGTATTTAATTGAATTAGATTATTTTATACGTGAAGAAATTTGATTAGACAAATAAAAAAAAAAACTAAAATCCATTTGCATTTTAGTGATTTTAGAGGTAAAGCCTTGGTACAAAATTTGAAGTAATATAGGTGGAGAATTTTAGTTCTGATTATAGAGAAACAAATTGGCATTTGCTCGAATACTAAGGAGAGAGTTTTAGTGCTACAAAATTAAGTGAGGATAAGAAAATTTTAGTATATGAGCTAAATATAAATTTCACTGAATGTAGATAGTTAAAAGCTATTTACCTTTCTTAAGGATATTACATAAGCATTGCTTAAGTCTTTATTTATATATCAACATATCTATACAAAGGCTGAAATAAGGATAGTTAAAGCTTTTCTATCATAATAATAGTAATGAAACGCTATCCTTTCAATAGATTCTTGTCAAAGAGATCGAACATAAAAAGGAATATAAGGGACCTTAGCGTTTCAAAACTATTCGCTACTAAAGCTATTTCTTATTAGTGTCTTTATTGATTTTAGTGAAGATCTGAGAGAAACTATTTAGCTAAAATGAGGCATTTAATTGAAAAGGTCTTTGAGAGTCTTCAAAGTAGCTTAATAGTATAATTCATAAACGGTTACAAAACTAATTCTGTAGTCGATTCATACGAAATATAGTAGATAAAGCTTTATAAAAGGATAAGTTTTTAGACCATCAAAGAGCTTTTCCCTACTATTCAGTTTTAACTCTCAAAGTACTTTGACGCTTATTAATTTCTCCTTTTCCATACTTTTCTAAAGTTAATATAAACTCCAGAAAAGACCTTAAGATATATCAGTTACTCTTAGACTTTGACTGTTTAAATTTAATATTTATAAAATACCTAAAAAAGGGGTTATTGACTTAGAGTTGTCTATATAATAACAACTAACTTGGAAGTTTATAAATGAAAACGAAGGTAAGAGTGATAGTCACTTGATAGGCTACCATAACTCTGTTCTAATAGGATTTTAATCCCTAAAATAGTTTTTTTAAGTTAAGAGTTCAACCAACGTCTTCTAAGCTTAATTAAGACAAGCTCCAATCAAAGTACTTTGATTGGTTAACTACCTATATAAGTATGAAAATGCTATATCTGTCTCTTCTTTTGATGAATATATAAGCATGCTTGATAATCATGCCATGAGTAGTATCCTAGTAGTACTCAATTTCCTTTTAACTTCAGGTAAAACAATGTCATCCTGCCCTTATCTCTAAGTACTGAGATTTTTACCTTTATATCTATCCTTTTATTTTGATACTCATATGTACCTTTTAAATCTGTCGTAGCTAACATTAGCAAGGTCTATAGACTTTTAATGAATAGTTAGCTAAACGTAGTTATAAAGTATTGACTGATAGAAAAGGTAAAAAGGTAAGTAGCAATAGTTGCTTTATTCCTAGAAGCACTAAGTGGAAGCTTAATTTATGGATGTAAGGATAAGCTTAAAAGAGCTTGAAAGGCAACCTAAATCAAAAGGATACTAGATTTAATGCTTTTAGGTACTTTCAACTTATACAGGGGAAAATCATTTGATATATAGACTCGTTTAAAGATGAAATCTAATAAAAACCAGAAAGTATAATTAGATCAAAACCATAGCTCTATTTCAAGTAGCCTAATAAGTTAATTTAGTTTAATACATACCTTCAAAATGTTGAATCCTTATAGAAGCAAATTACTTAATAGCCACATACCTTCAACTTCAGAGATCTTAATTTAGCTTCCTACTTGCTAGCTATAAATGAGATCAGGTTGATTCCTCTATGATATTGGCTTTTCGCTTCAAAGAGTTTAAGGCTTCTCTTTTAAGGTATAAATATATGTATATTGACTCACTTTGCTTGCTTTATAGTAGCTAAGGAATATTATACTCTTTAAGCTTCTCTAAGTCTTTTCAGTTTGAAGACTAATTGGATTATAATTCAATGTATGACTTACGTTTCCTTTCATTCTCTAATTGCGTTTCCACCTATAGAGAAAGAGATAGCTTTTCGGATAAGAACTTAGCTTTTCTCATATATACAGATAGGTTTAAATAGGATGATGAATGTACTAATTTAAAGGTTAATCATCTAGCATAAGATCAACCTACATATTTGTTAGACAAACCTTGAGTCAAATAAAAAGCTCTTCAGTGCTTAAATTCTAAGCAACCCAATAAAGCTATATCGTAGCTTATTACTCACTTTACTATACAGCTAGCCAGTTAATAACTTTATTTAAAGCTAGATTTGAAGGAAAATGGAATATCACTGACAACCTATTTTTATAAGTATCCTAGCGAAGAAATATCTGATAGTTGACTCACCATCTAAACCTCCTGACTAGTAGAAAATACTCTTAAGACGATCAAATGTATTTTAAGAGGCTCGTTTTAACTTAAAATTAGGGTTATTAAAGTAAATAGACTTTATAAGATTAAGCTTAAGAATAGCATGCTAAGACTCTGGTAGATACAGTATTCTATCTATTTAAAGCTGGAAAACTAATGAACTGTCTTTTTAATATCGTTCATATAATTTCGCTCTATTCAGCATTTTTCAATTCTTATACTTAGGGAGACATAAGCATGCCTAATTATGTATCTGTCAACTCTGAAAGAAAGGCCTTAAACCATAAGCGACTAGTTGTAGTTATAAGAATATCAGAACCATTTAACTTAAAATTTCAACTCAATAGTCTTTGAAGTCACCTGAGCAAAACTATCATAGACATTTGAATAGAAATACCAATATAAATAGCCTTTATAAATGGCTTAATATCAGGCTCTTATAGCCATACTAAAGGTAGATCTTAACTTTTATTTACCAACTAGTAGGTAAAATATAAATGCCTCTGCTCAAACAATGAGGTACATTTTTGAGATTATTCTTAATTCTCTTATAAAGTAGAGATAATGATAAGCGCTCATCATAGCTAATATCATTATGTAGCTCTCAATCTACTTTATAATCAGATCAGATGCGTATAAATCCGTCCTACTTTATCTTAGTAACCTAACTTTTATAACTACCAAATCTTGAAAAATTATCCTAGACCAGAGTTTTTCTCGGTGCATAGCTATAGTAAAGCCTACTATCTCTGATTAAAGAAGCAATCATGATTATTAAGGTTCGAATATTATTTCATTTTACCCCTGAAATGTATAATTTATCATTCCGAATTCCCTTTTAAAGTCAAGTTTGAAAATAAAATGCTGTTTAAGTACTTCAAATTTTAGCATAATAAACAAAGCCTTGCATATAACTAGATTTTACCTTTCTAGTTGAAATGATAAGTATACTAGCATAAAGGTATCAAATAGTATAGCATAATCTATATCAGCATTTTAATTTTTTGACTCTTAAATTCCTTTTCATTCCTTTTTTGGTTCTAAACCCTTCCACTTATCTAAACCTTTTTCGTATCTAGTTAGTTTTGCTTTCCGGGTAAAAATAGTAACGAATTATCTTCTTAAGGACCTCTAGATTCTAATCCTTTGCTTATAAAATTATTTCAGTAGCTTTTATTTAACTCTAGACTCAATACTTAATATACAGTTTTAGCTATTTAGACTGATGATTTCATACAATGGAAGATCCTTTCTTGAGTAATTAAATTCTCATTGTTTACTATTTTTATACCTGAGGTAAGTGAAGAAACGCTTATATGTCTAGCACCTTTATAGTTATATAATCAAAGCTGCTTAAAAAAGGGAGAACATGGGTATTGATCCTGTTGCCTCTCGCATGAAAAGCGAATGCTCTACCATTTGAGCTAGTTCTCTTTATTTAACCTTATAAGCCAAAACCTGGACTAGCTTATTTACATGATATATATACTTAATCACTCATGATAGCTTTACTCTAACATCTCGGAAAAGAGCTAGAAAACTCACCTATATAAAAATAAGATTCGGTACTTAGTCAATAGGTTGGATTTACAATTTCCTTTTATCTCAGAAAAAAAAACAGTTTATGCATCATAAGGATTTCAGCTTATGGAGTTAAAGTTAAAAAGCTTGCTAAAGTCATAGTAGTCAGCCATCTGACCTATTCTATCAGCTTTCTCCATTAGTTTGTCTTGAATTCCTACTAGACTTAGTTAGGCGGTGTAGAACTTCATTAGTGCATCATCCTTTAACATTCTGAATAGTTTCAATCTTTCATGTAGCGTTCCTAATTATTTCCCCAAGGATTAAGATTTGAATTAAAGTTTTTTAAATTCTGGCAAGTGGTTAATGTTCGTCTTATCAATCATACTTCTCACTTTCACTCCTTTTAATTATTTCGCTTTTTTTGTTTTTTAGAGAATTTTCCTGTTTAAATGTTTAGCTCAAAGTTCTGCTATTTCTTAGAAGCCATTTTATATAATATAAATCTTGCTCCTTTTTAGCTGATTTAAATAGAAGAAATTAATAAGTAAGCTTTAAAGAAACATAATAGACTGAGTACGATATAGCGATCTTGGTTAATTGAGTAATACTTAAATTCAAATTTTGTAAGATGTTAATTGCTTTTTTTTCCTTTTTTTTGGCTTTAAATTAGATTAGATTATCTTTTTATTATAAGCTAATTAGACTATTATTGACTCTCCTGGTATTTTTCATATAAAGGATTTCAATTTCTTAAATAAGCCTGTATTTTCTTTTTTCTCTCTCAAGCAGATTCTTTTATCACTCATGCTCTTTCATATATAGTAAGCTATCATTCTCTTTCTTTTAGTTCATCTTCGTTTTTAACTTTTACAAATAGAATTCCCTTTTGTTTCCTCACTTTTTTCAAGTAAATTTTACTTTTTTGTTTTGATAAATTATAAAGTTGCCTTTTACTAGAATGCCCATATACTTTAGATCATCTCTATTTGGCTTAATCTTCACTCCTTTACTTAATCTTTATCCCAACTGATTTTTTCATCTCATATTACCATTTTTACGGCATTAGATTCAATATTACGTTATAACTTTCATACTAGTAACCATCAAGCTCATCTCATTTACATAGAATCTAATAATTTAATTCCATTTTTCCCATTCCTAGCATATCTTATTCAAGTCTTTATCCCAATGAAATGAATTAAATCTCTTTTACTCTTTAAAAACGAATCTCTTCCTACCAGATCTATGCAGTTTCATAGTGGGCTTTTATAAATTCTCCGTATCTTTTTTCTTAAAATTTGCTTCTTCAACCTAGAACATTATTTCATGGTCTCTTAGCTTGTGAGATTTATTTCTAGCCTTTTCATCGCAATTAATACTATCTTTTGCCATCCTTTTTGAGCGAAATCTAGAAATAATAGAATTTTCGTCTTCAACCCTTTAATTCTCATCTTCTCTTTTTTTGTACTTTCTAGACCGAAACTCTTTGACCCATCTAGTGAACTTTTTCTAGTCGAAGCATTTCTTTTAGTTCTAGAATTTGAAAAAGTTATTTAGATCGATTGCTTCTTTATTTCAAGTTTCAAACTCTACATATCATCTCGTCCGTTCAGACTAATCAAGCTTTATTTACCTGCTTTTTAATTGAAACTTTGTATTATCTGGTATTTTTCTCTTTTCATATACCACTTTTCCAAGCCATGCATTTCATGTGAGTGAGACTAGGTTTATAATTAAGTGATTTAGTCTTCCAGATGTTAATCGAGTGTATCTCTCGAAAGCTCTTTTATTGCTAAGTTTGCTTTGCTTACTAGTATTCTTGCTTATTAAACCAAAGACTTACTGCCATAACAGGTATATTGGGGTGGTTTTTCATCACTAAGACTAGCTTATTGTGAGAAACTTCAGATCGAACTTTTGAACCAATAAGATGAAAAGCCTAGCAAAGCTCTGCTAATTTTCCTTAATAAGCCCTACCATCTAACTGTTCCTACAGGATAAAATCCTATTTTTAATTAATCTATTCAAGTCCAAAAAACTAGCAGAGATACAAGAGAATTAACTAGAGAATGATTCGAAATTTTCAACAGTAAAAAGAGAGCGAAAGGAATTAACTTAGAAAGTAGCTTCGATTCTATAACTAATGCAATACGGAGTTCATTAAAGAGAATCACCAAGTTGGCAGCTTTAGAAGAAAACTAGACCGGATTTAGGAATATTGTAGGGGCTTTTAAAAGTATTGAGAGTAAAGAGTCTTGATAGAAAATAGGCTGAATGGAAATAGTTATATCCTCACTGCTAGATCCTTTAATATACTTATATAAGTGGCAATATAGGAGCTTCATAGATCGATAATAAACAAGTCTAAGAATCCTATTTTTAATTGAGTCTTAGAGCTTAAGGATCCCTTATAGTTGATAAGCTTAATTGAATTCAAAATATTAGAGGATTAATAGCTTGGAGCTAGAAGCTAAGCTTTTGATCGTTTTAATTCAGAGGTACTCTCTGTAAGCATTAGTTTAATTCTCACAGTCTAAGGAAAATAACTAAGCTAATTCTAGAAGTCAAGAACAAGGTATTAATGATTTCCTTCTATAGTTCAGAAGGAAAGTAAATGTAGAGATTTAGAATAGAGGAAGATAAGTAAGAATGAAGATCTCCAGTTTAAGTTGAGATAAGCTCTGAGAAAACTTCGGAAAAGCTCTGAATAAATCGAATGTCCAAAATCTTAAAAAGGCAACTTATTAGATAAGGATTTGGATGGGGTAATAAGCCTTATGATACGATAAATATGTATATGAATAAAGCTCAAAATTGGATTAAAGGAATAAAGTAACAAAGTGCTTATCATACTATCCTATTCATTAGAATAAGATATGTAATATATATATAAAATAAAGGAGCTTGGAGATATAAGCTAAATATAAATCACCTAGTACATTTATTGGCATATTCAAACTGTCAATTAAATTTCATTTGGGTTTCGTTTTAAATAATACTGACAGTACATTTAGTTTCTCTTGCCAAATCTATAAGCAGAGACATATCAATTCTTAATAATATACCCTAAGTCACTTCACTTGAGTACTTCCAAAGTCCTCTAAATTCAACTCAATTTTACACATAAACCTGACAACTTCTTCACTATATAATACAAGCCAAAGTCCTTAGAATTTAGTGATGTAAAGACAAGACTAAATAGCAAATGACTCATCTTGAAATTTAACTAAGAGCTGTATAATTTAAAATTCCCTTAATTGATAAACTTATAAATGAATTAAAAAAGCAATAGAGATTGTTTCTCTAAGCAAGATTACTTCATCATTCTTCTATCATTTAAGAAACTCCTTAAAAAGCAGGCTGACAAACATCATAATGGCTTACTTTTCTCTAGAATCCCTCTCTTGCTCTTTAAATATGAAGTTCTCCCTAATCTTTGTTATACCAACTCTCTTAAAAAATACTTAGTGTTCTAAATTAGTACTTAGACTATCCATTCCTTCTCACTAACTAAGTTCAAGCTGGAAAATCTGGAAAATGTTGCTCCGTATACACTGGGACATAAAGGATGGATAACTTAGGTAAGTAACAAAGACTTTGCAACTTATTCCGAGGAAAATTTCTATTACTACTAGATGACCCAAAAGAAGTATTTAGTTGAGAGCTATAAAACCATAAGCCCGAAATATTACCATCCTATGATCTATAATAGAAAGCATCTTATTTACATCCTCAGCAAACCTACAGAAACCTTTGACATTCAGAAATAAAAAATGTCCTTAGTAGCTGAACTTCCTGATAGATCAGCTAACACAGGGTGCTGCTTTGTGAACTAAACTACTCTGTACGTTGCTGGTGGATATTCAGATCAATACTCAATGTCCTCTTGATTACACGTTTATGATGAGATGGTAAACTGTTGGAACTCTACTGAAAAGTGACTTCCTGCTGGATGTTAAAGTCTCTAAATGTGTAAATTACAAAAGCAAGAAGCAATTATTCTGATAGAGCTAAGAAACTACCTATAGCATACTTATGTATGAGATTTCAAATCAATGCTAACTCATGGACCCAAAATACCTGAATCCACATCTGAGTATGTTCATCATTCCCATATCGAATAAAAGAACTTAATTTACTAGTTTGTAAATGGCTATAGTGATATAGGAAGGTATTCTTTATATAAGTATGACATTTCTAGCAAAGACTGGACCAAAATCCAGTAGAATATGGACTAACTTGCTTGAAATTGTAAATACACTTTTTGAGATTTAAACCCATAATTAGATTAAAACTTAACACTAAATGGATTTTGTCCTCTCTTCCATTCTCTTAGGCTGCAAATAAGCCTTTATATCCTTTTCTCTTTCTTTGGTCTTATTAGGGCAGTAATCAACGAGCTTAGTTTGAAGTTGAGATTAGTAGAGTGTAAGTTGCTGATACCTTGAAGATTGATAGACCTAGTCTGGCTAATTTTGACTTGTTTAGCTTATTTTGGAGTATTTTTATACTCCTTTGGTTTGAAGCCAAATCGGCTAAAGGTAAGCAAGTTTAACTATCTTAGCCCAACCATTCAAACTATATAAGAGTCCTCTACTAGAGCTTGGAGTATATTAAGGGATTGTAGGCTTAGACTCTAAGATTATAAAACGAGCAAGCGATGATAGATAGGAGAATGAAATAAAGCTATTGCTATTTAGGATTGTAACTCCAGTCTTTAAGAAATGAATCTGAAAATGTCAACATTTTCTACATTCCTTGCTTGTATAAACTTAAATATGAGCATAGATACTGTTATCAAATGAAGCTTGAACATTCATATCAATAAGTAGACATAAGAACTAACCTCTACTCAAGGCTAGAATATCTATTATCTAGAGTTTTAGTATCTAGGTAGTCGAGAGAAGCTTTCAAGTGTAAATATATTCAAAGCTTATAAAAATGGTATTCGCTTTAATCTATGCTTTATTTTTTAATGCATTCCTTTATAATCAACCTTAACTCTCTCTTTTGTAACTTGCTTAGTAAGTCCAATGAAACCTAGTTTTCTATCATCACAGCTATTTAAAATAGCTGGCTGATATTAATATGAATATGCTTCTATTCTTTCTGGTATATTATTCTGAAGAAAGTACGATATACTCAATATCGTTTACAATGCAGATCTACCATCTAATCACTAAGAAAGAATCAAGCTTTCTAAGCTGCTAAGCATGCTTTGATATCTATATTAGTTAAGATTTATAGTTCCTAGATAAAAAATACAGTATGCTTATACTAATTTCAAGCTAGAAGTCTAGCTATGTATGTTTATAGATATAGCTAAAGCTGTAATCTTTAGCCCTTTATTTTATAATACAAGGTATTTCTTAATCCAGGTCTATTTAAGATCCTTGCTAGACTAGGAATATTTATACCTCCTACCTGTATGGCTTATACAGTTGGTTTATGATATAATTTAATAACCTTGCTTACTTTGGCTGGTAATTCAACCTTATAAGTGTTTGGTCTAACTTTAAAATCTCATTTAAATTAGAAATTTTAGCTTTAAAAGCTTCAGTTTGACTACTATAAATGAAGCTAGTTAAGTATTCTCTTGCTATCTGATTTAAAGCCTCTTAATGGAAAGGCTATTCAATACGGATATTAACTCTTGCTTATTAATCCTAAGCAGTAGACTTCTTACTGGTCTCTTTTATTAGCGAAATAGGTTATTGACTCTTCCGCTAAATTAGCTTCTTATACCTTTTAATACTTTTAAGCTTCGTAAACTGAGATCATTTTAACTTCCTTGCTTTCCTAGTTGTTTAGCCTTTCTATGAATGAAGCAAATGGAAGTACACTTCATGACTAGTCTCAATAGCTATGAAAGCTTCCTTTCCTACTAATGTCAATAGACTCTATTATACTTGCCAGTCATTCTAAGCACCTTCTTAGTCTATTAGCATATGTCTTATAAGGTAGATACTAATCTAAGCTAACTAGAAAGACTTAAAGTACCAGCAGAAAAGAATGAGTATATAGTGGCTAGAAAACTAAGCTTTTGAAGAGTTAGCAAAGGCTAAAGAGACTAAAGGCTGGATATAAGAGATCTAAGCAGTAGGATTATCAAAAATCTAGAGTTTAAGCTTTTAAGTCAACTGATCCAAATATCTAAAAAGGATCAGAGTATAGCAAGAGATCAAGTCAAAATGCTTCAAAGATAGTTTTAATAATTTAAGCTAAAAGAATCCAGCTTTTTGAGGCTAAAGTTCTATTCTCAATTAAACAAGGAAGGCTAAGCATATTCCAATCAGTTTGCTTTTGAAGTAGTGGTAGTTAAGAATGACAGGCATAAGTTGAAATTACCCAGGATACAAGAAAATAGATAAGAGCTTGAAAGCCTAACTTTTGCCTACTTAATAGTTATAATAGAAAGAGGCTAAGATAGTATCTGGATAAGTGTAAGAATTAGAAGCAAGTTACGTCATTTTCAATGGTAAAATAAACTATAAAGCCAGATTGAAATATCCTTAAGATTTCTATTAGACAGGCTAAAATCTGACTAAAGAAGTAATCCAACATTGTTTGAAATAAGCATTCTATTAAAAAGCATTAGTTGGCTTAGTGGCTATTAAGAATTGGGTATACAAGCTTAAGAAGCAATTCAATCATAAATAAAAATAGTCAAAATGAAGATAATAGTAAGGGAAATAACTTGAGCTACTTAAGAAGTAAATTAAGCTAAGAGAAAGACAAGTTAGAGTAGCAGATTTAACTATTAGTTGTGAGGGTATTGAATATTGATGATGTTGGAAAATGTGAGAATTGAATCAAAGCAATCTTTTTGGAAGTAACTAAATGAAATAATAATCAAAGCAGAAAACTTAAAATTGTTAGTTTGATAGATTTAAGTTCGGGGCAGTGAAGATTTAAATGATTCTATAGTAACTAAAACCAAGCTCTGACAATAAGAGATTTTAAGGAAAATTAGCTTTAGTACTTCGAAGTTTGAAAGACATTGATGTAACTAGTCAAGAATTATTAAGAGGTAGAAGTAATGGTAATGCATATATAATGCAAATAAAGATAGGCATTGGTTTTTAAAGCTTAGAATGACTAGAAGATATGAATACAATTTCTTGGATAGAAGATATAAAATTAAATAGTTCAAGGCAAAAAAAGCATCAAGCTGTAAATGAAGAAGATGAAACTTAAAAAGCTCAATAAAATTTTGGTTTACAAGCGACAAAATATGAAAATGAAGGATTTATTTGGTTTAATTAGCTTTAACTTCATCTTATTTGAAGCTTAATGAATCTAACTACTATGTTCTTCTAATTATTTTTTCAATATCTAACTCTAAAATAAATTTAAAGCTAGCAACTAAATCTTTTAGTACTATTATCCCCTCCATAGTGTTTAGTCTATTCAACTTCCTTTTAGAAAAGGAAGCATTAGATAAAGTTTACTCTAGGTACTTGTTTTACCAAGTGCCCATATATTAAAAATGCTTTTGCCTACTTCTCTGATTGAGCTTTTTGATATAAGAATTAAATAAGATTACAGATACCTTTAAATGCATCCTAGCTAAAAAGTTTGTTACTCTTAATGAAAAACTTCAAACTAAAAATTTAAAAATCCTCATCAATCACTCATTTCCCTAAGCATCTTGATCTTCTCTCTATCTTGAGCCATTTTCATCTCGCTTTTAGTTTTAAGGTCTCAGGGGTAAAGATTCTCCTTCAAGTTAGTAATTCATTTGAACAGGAAGAGATTGGGCAGATTTTTATTTCTTTTTCTAGGTTAAAGCTAGAGTTAGTTTATAAAGCTCAGTATTTTTAATCTTTTCCTTGTTTATTCCTTTTTGTATAATCTCGATAAGTATTTGCCTTTTGCTTTTACCTTCGTGTCTTCTTTTAATGAACCGCCTTCATATTTTCCTCTTCTTACAAACGAAGATTAAAAATACTAACCAAACCACACCCCAACAAGATACTAAGACTAAAACCCACTTCCACCAATCCCAGTCATGTGCATTGCTGATAGTTGCTAGAAATGAAAAAATGAATACTTTCCAAAGGCTAGTTCTTTCTACTAAATTGCACCAGTCATAGTTAAAAGGCTCTAGTTTATTTTATTTAAAGGGCAAAGTAGAAAATATGGTGAAAAAGCCGAAAACTAAAGTGTAGATTATTCCATGAATGTAAGGAACAAGAGCTTGCATAATTTTAGTGATCACGACTAGTAAGACCTATAATAGCGTTTTAGTTAGCAGTCAGATATTGTTAGCTTTAATATTCAACCCTGATTTTATTTACTACCACAATGGTCTTGAATAGACTGCTAAAGGCACATACAGTAGAAGAGCTATTAAGCTGGCTACTACATAAGCTGTATGATTTCCCTATCAGCAGGTTTACCAGCAATCTCTCTATACAAAAGGTTCCCCTTAAGCTTTTTTCACGCATACAATCGGATCTAGTAGAATAGAGATAACAGGTAAAAGCAAGGTGTTACCAAATAAAGGTAGAAATATGCTCTAAATTCTTTCTTTAATCTTAATGACTCACCAAATGGGATTTATGACATTCAAAAGGATCATTCTACTTTCGCATTTTTCTCCTATTTTTTCCTTATTAATTTCCATAAGTAAAAACATCAAAAACACAACGCACATAACCTAAGTAAAGAAGCAAAGAGCTCAGAACTACTGAGAGTTACTTAGGAACACTTTTATGATATCAATCATAAATATATTCGAAATTACCTTTACTACTTTTTCAAAGCTTTTGAATTCAGGAGCTATTGCTATAAACTGGAAAAATTCTACCCAAATTGTAAACCAAACTGCTGTATCTTTCCATGAGCGCAAAGTGGGTTGGTTTATCTTTTCAATTTCCAAAGCTCCTGCTTTTCTATATGCTTTTATTACATAAAAGAATGATATTAATACAAAAAATAATCCTACAAACAAAATGATCAAAAAGCCTTTAAAATCAGTTTCTTCCATAAATTCTTCATGTGGGCAATCGTAATAATTATCTTCATAATCATCAAATTTTTTATTTGGGCTTATTGTCATTTTAATAGCCTCACTTCCTTGCTTACTTTAGGTTGAATCATAAGTACCAATTCTCTCGAACTCAGGTTCTTCTTAGTCATCTTCCCATTTACACTACACAATATCGTATCCTACTGGTTCTCTATCATTTATTGTCATATCTAAATACTCAATTTTTCCACTTTTTCCTATAAAAGACATTTATCTTAGCTCAGTTATCAAAGTGAAAGAATCAGAGAAATCTTTCTACTGTTATTGTAAGCTTTAAACTCCCCTTACAAACAACTCAACAGCATCATATAGAAATGCTTCAGTTTATGATCTGCTTTATTTATCCCAATTAGAGTTCTCTTATGATGAGTTTTAGTCCAAGTTTAGGCTTAAGTATTCAAAACCATAAGCATATTTTATCACTTTTTAAATATTTTTTCTTTCATCACTCTTCTTAATTAGATTTTTCATGGTATCTGTCAACCAAAAGGACCCAATGTATTTGAATTTTTGTTCTATCCACAAGTCTTTTTTATACCCCTACTTTAATACTTCAAGTCCTGTTAATTCCTTTCCTAGATAAACTATTACTCTTCCATGGATTAGCACAGCATTACCCATCGTGTCTTCAATTTTTTGCTTTCTTCTATCATTTTCATCATCTGACAGACCTTCAACTATCGGGTCGACTATCTAATCATTTTCTTCCTTATTAAGAATGTTTACTTTATAGCTTTAAGCGTTTAAAACGAAGCTTTTACGTAAATCTATTCCATAGCTATCATCCGTGCAAATTAGGAAAATATTAGTGATTTCCATTGATTAGAGTAAAGACAGCAGTCCTAGCGCTTCATAAGATACTGGTTATATGGTTCTTAAAAAGTTAATACTCTGATTATATGAATATTCGTCTGATTTTACATGGTAAGAAACTGTTGGCTTTTCATTGCAATTCTTTATCTAATAATCATAAAAAGGACCTACGACTCCTATTATGTTTTTTTATTGACTTGAAAGATAATCACAAATATCCATGTCGATAAAATCTCCAACCAATTCGTAATCTTCTATTTATATTTAGCTATTTTAATTCATATCATCAATTGCGTCTTAAAATGCATTCTTTAATAGAGTTTAATTACAATCTGACTCTTCCAATTGAGTTTCACTGCATCTTGCATCTAATAGCAAATAAATTTTTGGGTCTTACTCCATAGATGGAGCTAGTTCGATATCTCCTGGCCATCTTATTTTCCCTTAGTTATCATATATCAAAATGTTACCAGTAGGGGTATTCCACTATCCGACTTCTTTATAATTACAGTCTTGCAAATTGTACAGCTGATATTTATGCAATTGGGTGACATTTTCTTTATAGTAATATTGCCAAGTTAAATAAGGGTTCTAACTATTGCTAGTTAAAAATTATTTAGTTTCATTTCCTTTCTTACTGCTTCTTTATTAAAATGCAAAGACGGCTTGTATAGTTGAATTCAATATTTGTGATGTTAGATTATCTCCATACTGTTCCTTAATAAAGCCTACAGGTCCTACTTTTTATAGACCTATTTTTTTCTAGCACTTTTATTATTTTTAAATATTGCTTTATATCGTATCTTAGCTGACTATTCAGACATAACCCTCTCCACTTATTACTAAGTTATTCACGATATCTAAGATCTTAGATGTAGTCTAACTATCAGCTAGAATGATTTTGATTCTAGTTTCGCTTTATTTACTCGAGGCTTTAATTCTTCGCTCTAGTTACTTGTCTTTCTAAATTGTAAAGGAATCTAGAATAGTTTCATCCTTGACTGCTATCTCTTTTTCGCTCCATAGCTTCTTTGCCAAAACTTAGTTTTCTTTTGTTCAGGTATAAATAATCGAAGCTCCTGACCATTTATAGTATTTCATTAGATCGATTATAGCTTGGGAATATTCACTAGTCTTAGGCTCTTCGAATAAACTATTCGGTCCAATCTACTCCTTCTTTAGTTCGTCAAGCTTATACTAAACTACAAAATGAAGAAGATTAAGCTTAAAAGCCTGCAGAGAGTAAAACTAAACTATAACCCAATCATTTGAAGCATCGACTATACAGTCCACATTCTCGAACTCACTTGGTCACTCCCATTCAAATAGGTTATTTTCATGATGCTTTGAGATAAAAACCACATTCTCACTCTGTTTAATTAACGAAAAGGTTTACTGCGATAGAGAGTTTATAATACTTCCCGGATCCTTCAGATTGATACCAGTTGTATTACTAGAGGTGACAACTCCTATTGAATACTTAGAGTATGCGAGTGATAGAGCCGAGAGTACGATAATTAAGTAATAGGGTATGCTCATTTTTATTAAACTGCAGGTAAATTAGCTTTTAAAGGCTATTTATTAGATTTTTTTTATCGTAGTTACTGTTAAACTCAAATATACACTCAGTTTAAAAAAGAAGGAGCTTGGCTAATTTATTTCTACTTAGATTTCTTTACACTGGAGATAGTCAATCTAGTAGTCATAATAAGAGCTTCCTGGTTAATGGAGCTGTATAAGGGTAATGAAGGAGTAGGAGAGAGAATGAGAGGTTGAAGTTTTGGAAGGCTAGCTTTGAAAATTGGATTATAAAGGTATGCTTGAGGAAGGTTAAGAGATTATAAAATAATAATTGAAATCTAATAAGCTAAAGGCGTTTAAATAGCTTTATAGAATCTTGAAAAATGCTCTATTTAGATAACTGAGGTTAGATGCATTCTATTTAGTAGAGTATTCTGGGTTTAATAAAGTGTCTAAAGAGATTGATTATCACTTTTAGTTTTTATAAAGAAACTAATTCTAGACATTGCTATTTCCTAAGCTTATAGATTAGATATATAAAGACTGATAGCTTTAAAATATTTTTTTACTTTCCATCTTTTGTTCTTTTTTACATCACAATAAAAAAGAATCTCTGTCCTTTTCAATTTGAATGGTGAAGTATTTATTTTATAAATCTGCTTCCTTAGCTGGGTATAACATTCTTTCAAAATACCAAAGCTTCTCTTCTTTTTCAAGCTATTGATTTACTCTTCTGTCGTTTGCTGCTATTTTTGCTTCCTTAATTTACTTGCGAGTAATTTCTAGATTCAACTTAATTTGACTTAACATCACTTGATCGATCTCTCCTATTTCTGGCAGCCTTTATTATGCAAGCTTCATTATTTCTCTCCTTTTACTTTACATTTCGAAAGCTATCTAAATACTTATTTCTACTAGGCATTTATACTCTACCCTAGTTTATTTAAGCATAACTCTATAAAACTGATTTATATCCAATTCATACCTTTAAGAGCTAATTTTTTAAAACTCTTAGGCTACATTTAGCCTAAGGTTTACCTATTTGATACCCTTTCTAATACATCTATATATAAAGCTTTATTATGTGCCGATTTATGAGGAGCAAGCTTAGATATAACCATGCTACCATTACTTTAACCAATGTTATTATATTACTAGATATTAACCTATAAGCTTTAGAATTGCTACGCAATTCTCTTTTTCTCCCAAGAAAAGGATTAATTGCTCTAATATTCTTCAATAGAAGTCCTTTTTTCCTGCCTTTTTGTTCTATTTTTGTATCTTTTAAGTTCCAAACTTTTGCTTAGCTTCTTCCTATGGAGATATTAAAGGTAGCAAGTTAGTTCTAGCATTATGGTTAGCTCTCTTTATGCCTCTCTATCTTCCCTTTACTTACTTTGCTTATCCAAGCTTTATTTCCTTTAGCTACTCAGTGCTTTAACTCTTCTATCTTACACTTTAGATCTGAAGTTAAAGCTTGTTGCTACTAGAAGCTTTTCAGTTTAGTAATATAGGGATAGTGGTATCTACCCTATAGCACTAGAAAGAGTCTGGTGAGTAAATTTACCCTAAAGAGCTGGTAAAAAATGCATGGACTAGGAAAGTAAAAAGGCAATGACTTCTGCTCAAAGCTAACTATAAAGCTAATATAACTAGCATAGGGCTATTTACCCTTATTTCTGTATATGTTAGGATTAATCGGGCTAAGATGTAGATGTATCTAGCTTTGTAATGAGTAAGATGAGAGTAATCAAATGGTAAGGTAATTAGAGTTAGCTTTAAATATATAAATAAGAGTCACTTAAGGCTCTTCTTTTTAAGCCATAAATAAGAGTTAAAGGATGTTATAGAAGAGTGATGCTTCAAGAAATGTTTACCCTATTAGCTTGAGTACAAACCAAAAAGCCTAGATTTCTACTTTAAAAAGCTTCTATTTACTAGGCATGAAATCTGCATTAGTGCTGGATATCAGTTTTAGCTTATTTTCTAGCATACTCAGCTAGATATCCATAGAGTAGGAGAAAGTCATTATAAAGAAGAGAATCTTAATATTGATACCTCGAAAGTCAATTCTCTGTAATCTCTAGAGGTAGACTAAAGCTACCTAGCCATCTAAAATCCCAAATCCTATAAGGTTAGGAAAGTAGTTAGCTATCTTGTATCAACAAGTCAAAAAATGAAGTAAGACTTAGACAGATAGAAGAGCTATAAGTAAATAAAGTAGATAAGATTGACCAACTTAATACCCTTCCTTACTAGAAATATAGTATAAGCTTGCATCTACTTAGCCAATTATCTTAGGTCTCTAATATCAGCTTTGACTGGAAGTAGAACTTGCTTATTCAATGTTATGCTAATTATATTATAATTCAAAGCTCAAGGTAAGAATTAAATAGCTAGACCTATTTTTATGCTTTTGCTATGGAATTGACATTTAGAAATTAGAGGGGGGAAAATGAGGGAATAAGTGAGGAAGATTTCTTCAAGATTAATGAGTTAAGAGGGTATTCAATCAAACTAGCATCAATAGGGTTGATTAATAGAATACACTATTCAGTGCTAGTTGCTTAAGTATAATTTGATACGAAAGAGTCAAAACAAGTCTAAATAGATATTGAGACTAATCATAGCAGATGATTCATACGAAGCATACTTCTTAGTACATTAAGCTATATTTTATTAATATCGATCAATTAAACCTAATCTTCAGGTATCTTAATCAATTTCAGTTCTGGAGGGTAAGGATATCATATATATAGCTGAAAAGGCTATTTGCTTGACTAGGGTATATAATCTAGCTAATGTTAGATAAGAGATTAGATATACAAAGAGCGAGGGACAAATGGATAGATTATACTGGAATGCTCAGCTAGGGAAAGATATGCATATTGCTATGAAGCTTATTCTCACAGAGCTTATATAGGAATAGAATGGTAAGAGTATAAAGGCTTCGTGGGCCTTTTAGCTTAATAATTAGAGGATTGTAAGCTTTAGTTAGCACTTGTTGTATGCTTGATCTTTAGTTCTCTTTTTAAATTCGAATGTCAGATGAAAAGCCGTCTACAATAAGCTAATCTCAGATCATTTAATGGAGTCACACAGTTAGAACTCTAGATGCCTAAATTAGATTTTTCTGCTTTGTCATGTTCATAAATAGAGAATAAGAATCCTATTTAAAGGAAGTAAAAAAGGGGAAAAAATAGCCCAGTATTATAAATAGAAAGCAGTGAAATGATCCTTTGAGAAAGGAACGTTAAAGTAAATAAAAGGCTAATAAAGGGAAACTGGATTGCTAGTAGAGTATAAGTAAAGCTTCAGTTCTTTAAAGTAGAAATTCCATGATGGAGGTATAGCTCAGGTTTAATAATTAAAGGAGCAAAATTGAATGATTGATAAGCATTTAAAGATAAAGAAAAGAGAAGAAGTAAGTGCTTTGAATCCTTTAGCTAAAATGAGTTTAATGTACTTATTAATGAAACTAGAGAGAGCTAATGAGAAGTATAATTTCAAATCTTGCTCATGATAAGGATAAACTTAAAGCCGCTTAAAAGCATAGTAATTAAATAAGGATTTGATAAGAGAGATATAATAGAACTCTGCGTACTTCAGTTTGTAGAAGGTAAGCTTTCTAAATACTTTATGATGTACCAGGAGATAGAACTATGATACTGATTATCTACACTTATAGAGCTATTACAAAATCTGAGATTCAGAAATGCCTTTAAAATGAATTTAAACTAGAGTACTTTAAGTTAAATAGAACTAGACTTCTTAAGATGCAATAAGGTGTATAAGTAAAAGGCAAAGCAAACTAGAGTTAACTTATCTAATGAGGATAAACAGTCTAATCCATAATAAGTGACTGTTAAAAACGAACTTAGCTCTAGTGATTCAAAGCTAGCTCCTTATTAGCCTCCATTCAAAAACTAAAAGCTAAGAAATTTCTCTTTCAGAATTATATTTTCAGCCCTATTTAATCTTTGACTCCCTTTTGTAATATCTTAAAGACTACTTTAGTCTTAGATATATAATGAAGAATTTACTTAAAAATAGGAAATAAGAAATAGAGATAGACCTTTCAAAGGTATAGTGTAACGATCATTAGTGCACTAGAAAGAATGAACTTTAGATCCAGTTCCAAGAACTTGACATTTTGGAAAGACTTTATAGTTTAAATTCGTTTGAGGTAAAAGGAAAGTAGACAACTAAAGAATAGCTGGGACTTTCTTAGTCTATTTTAAGGAGTTGTCATTAAACTTGAAGGAGCTCATTGAAACGTTTTAGAAAGACATCATATAAAATTCAAATTGGAGGAAGTGAAGCCATTTGAGTAGTTTACAAAGAGAAGTTCCTAACTAAACTTATTGTAAATGCTTAGAAGGATAATTGTTAATCCAACTAGCTAAACTAGAATGAAATATAATCAGGGAGGTTAAACTAAAAATGAGGTTTTGTATCAAGCATTTAATTACCCATATTTGGAGTATCTTAGAAATGCTAAATTAGGTAAGATATACTAGTACAGCCAAATAATTAAGAACTCTAATTTCTTAGTTTTAAGCATGTTAGATATAACTACTTAAAAAGGTATCTTTCATCTATAATTTCTAAGGTTTTTTTCGCCCTGAAATTATAAAACTTTGCTTCAATTTAAAAAGCCAGCAGATCTAAATATTTGATTTAGCCTTTTTAAGATAAGTGCTAGTTGTTTTTATATCCTTCTAAACTTTTTAAAATTCTCCATCTTTTTAAAACTTTTACTTGACTCTTTTTACTTATTTAGACTAGAATAAAACAGTAGAAATCTATCTGTTAGCACACTTGTAATGTTCATACTCTCATTTATTTCATATGCACCATGATATTCACTAGTTTAATAGCCTACCAGGCAAATCAAACTTCACTCCTATTCTTTATTCGATTCTACTTAGTCAAGTTACTTAACTATTACTCATATCAATACTTTTTCCTAGGAGGTACTAGATCTTTTTCCATGAGTGCTTTCCTAGAATCTGATTCAAGCTTCCTTTATCTCATTAGAGAAAAGTATAGTTGGTAGTTACACTTATACTAATGATGAAGAGAGCTCATGCTAGCATCTATTAACTTTACGAAGCTAAAGCAAAAATATCACTAAGATTGAGCTAAAAGGTAAACAGACTCCTTTAGTCTTACCCACCAAGCTATTCTCTCAGAGTATTTTCCTTCTCTTATTATCTTAATTCTTAGAAATTTCTTCCTGCTAAATACCACAAAACTTCAGCTGCCTAATCTGCTGTTTATATATTAAGCCAATTACTAAATCTCAGTACCTATAATTGGCTATTATACCCTATATAGTTTCCTTTTATATATAGGGTTTGAAGACTCTTTAAAGAAAGATAGATAAAGGGTATCTTTTCTATTCCTTGTCTTATATACTTCCTAGATCTTTAGGTAAAAGTCTTAGGTGATATATACAAATTGTAGATGCGGAGAAATATGAAGCATAACAATAAGGCTTTGAGTAAGGCTATACTCTCATCTCATAAAGCGGCCTTTTCCCATTCAATCCCTTTAATATACAAATAGTCTTTAGATTTATATGCAAAAGCGTTTTTATAGCTTTTAGAGTAATAATTTAGAGCTAGTTATGTCGTCAAAGCCTCTTCCACTTTAATATTAACAACCATGAGTCTAAATATCAAAACATGAAATAGGTTTAAATTAATCGTTATGGGGATGTAATCAAGAACTTCACTTTTGTTTTTCGAGATTTTGGTCCAGGTTTTATTAGGAACATCGTATCTCCATAGTTAGTATTTACCGATATCTGAAAAGCCGTTAATGAACATATATATGAAATTGTTTAAGTAGATATGAGAGTGATGACATACTTGTATGTTCCATTTGGAATTTCAGGCCCATGTGGTGACATTTTCTTAAAGTCATATATAAGTGCTATCAAATGTGTTCCCCTTGCTGTCCTTACAGTTTGCACATCTATAGACTTTAGCACCTTTTAGGTAGTCATTACTTTTAAGAGCTCCACGAGTTCAAGTTTTCATCATAAGTGTGCAATCAGTCTGACAAGAGATATTTGCTTGAAAATCCTCAAGCGACATGCATGGTGTATTTATTAGCAAAGCAGCTTCCTGAATTTGAAGATGCATCGGGGATTTAGCTTATAGAGAGCATTTTTCTTCTTTGGATGCTAAAGACTTCAGTAGATCTTTCTAGTAAATAGACTAAGTCCTTATTGCTATAAATCATAGGGCAATAATTCCATGAGCAGCTAACCTCGAATTTCTCTACTTTATACTTACTCTTCTTCATTTCGTAGTATCAGAAGTATTTCATACACACAGCGAAACTCCTATCATCTATCTGGGTTACTCAGCCATTTCATTGTAAAGTCTCAGGAGAAATATCGACCAGATCTTAGCTTTCGAACGTCTTCAATGAAAAGGAGTGTATTGTTTTAGTACCTATATTAAAAACCATATAGCTGGTTAAGCTCTTTTTATAGCTCAGATTAGATAGAACTTCATATTTAAAAAAGCAGCGAGGGAATTTTGGAGAAAGTTAGTCCGGCTAGTTCTCTCAATGAACTCCTTTTAAGGAACTTCCTAAGTGCTAATAGCATAACGAAATACCCTTACTTAGAGTTAACTTCTTTCTCCGAGTTGAGTTGCATTAGAATAACGTTCTTTAAATTAAACCTATTTAGCCAATTCTAGCCTAGCTAATAAAAAGGTAGTTTGATTATAAAGCTTTTTTAATTATATAGCTAGCTTATTTAGTCATAATAGAGTCATCGTTATTTATAGTCATATAAATCAACTTAATATCGCTCACATCCTTACTCTTTAGCTTGACCCTTAATATAAGTATTTCCTTTCCCTGGTAATTTCCATAGTCCTTTGCTCAATTTTTTGAGTTTCTACCATGGTTTGATTCATTTCGATGCAAATATCTATTTTTTTAATCCTAACCGTCTTGAATTTTTCCTTGTTTGCTGTACTTTGAGATTTACCTTTAGCTTTGAATATCACAGAATGCTACAGCACTTGATTGTTTAAAGCTCAATTTGAGCTTATAAAGGTATATCTATTTTAACTGCATAATGCTCAATATTTGAGCTTTAAGTACCATCATCCCTTATACTGAGCTATCAACTTCTTACCTCCTTCCCCTAATTTATTGCACAGACTTAAAAGTTCCATCCAAATACTTTATTTACACCTTCCCTTAAATTCTACTCTATGTGTTTTGAAAGCTACTCCACATGAAGAAAGGTAAACTAAAGCATTACATACCAAATTAAAAAAGATGCCCTTTATTGGCTTAATTTAAGCAGACAAGATAGAAAGCAAACGACAGCAGCAAGAGTATTTAAGTAAGCTTCTCAAAGTGAAAGTCAACTCATCGAAATCAAAGGAGCATTTTGCATACTATTGAGTTCTCTTTCAGGTTATTGAATAACATGAGAAGAAGAAAATGCTAATGGTATTAGCTAAATGATGGTTAAAGCATGCTTAAATACTTCCCAATTTCTGGCTTAAAGAAATATATGGTAATTAGTCTTTTTGCTTCTTCCTAAAAACTTGATTTGCACCTGGTTGTCTTAATTAGAATAAAGGCTTGTTTAACTAATGATAAGAAGAGACTGTTAATAGATATATTATGATACGGAATAACCTAAATAATCAGCTCGATTTTTGTATTAGCATGTTCATCTTAAAATCATCTAGCATTGCCTTTCTGATATAAAAGAATAGCCACATTCTGTTCTGACTTCAAGAGGATAAAGTAATTACTCATCTTTGGGTTTTCCACCCTTCTGATATCTTTTACTGATCTCTATTATTGTAAGCTTTGAGTAAGAAAGAGCATTAGTGGTCGAAAGCTAATTCTTCTAGCACCATAGTTTCGACTCTACTTCCGGATCGCTTTTAGATATTTCAATAGTACTTAAGCATTAACTACCTCTATTCATATCTTTGATCTACTTTTTAACTTCCTTACAGATACAGATGACTAACGAAGTCTATGGAAGCATCCCTGACTCTTAATATTTATAGAGCTGATAAAAGTTAAGATGGCATTGGTATTAACTGAAGTAATCATCATAAGCTATAATATTCAAGTTTAGCCTATTTAATTTTACTCTTTTTGCTTCTTTACTGAACTTATATCCAAAATAGCTTCAGAAGTACATATTATCAATTTATATATTTAGCCCTCCTCTCACATAAGATATATTTGTCCTTCATATTCTACCTTTTACTTAGATCTAATGCTTCGCTAAAATGAAAAGCTAAGCTACTAACTTAGTATATTTTGATGCTAGGGAGCTTTTATTTATTTTCTTAGTGATTACTTCTAAACTCTCTTTGAAGAGGAATTAGCTTGTTATAAGATCTGTGAGTTATGGAATGATCATGTATAATCAACCTTCCCCTCTTATGATCTAGCCTTAAAATATCTTTCATGCTTGACCTTTTTATAAGCTACTTAGTCTTTTCTTGCTTAATGCTTTAACTCTATTAGTCCATCTTCATGCTTTCTAATCTTCCTCTTTAGTTTATTTAGATCAAGTAAGCATTTTTTATCCTTAGACTGTAGCTTTCTATATGTCTAAGAGTTTAAGTTAACCATTCTTATGCTTTTGCTACTTAGTCTATTGAAGCTTGTTTAGAGGTGCAGTTTCTAGTATGGCTGGAAATGTAAATCCTGCTTAGTTTATTTCTGTCCATTTTGCTAAATTTCTGCTCGCTCTACTTGTAATCAGAGAAAATACCCTAAAGCTATTTTCCCATTCAAAGCTCCAGACTTAGTAATTCAATAGAGGGTATTTTAAGCTACTTGCTTAGAACCCGGTTTCATAAAAGAGCAGATAAAGTGACTCAAATGGGTAACTTATAAGAGAAAGCGAAGAAGCTACTTAAGTCACTCTCAACTAATTTATCTTCAAAGCGCTTTAGAAAGAAACTAGATAAGCTAGTACTGGGAAATAGGGGTAAGATAGCTAAAGCTATTTCTAAGGCTAACTATAGAGGATGAAGATGCTAATACAATCGATACTGAAGCTAAAGTATCCTAAAGATATCCTTCTTATCTAAAAGCTTAAGATGTAAATACAAGGTAACTGGTTAAATTTTATAGCCTAACTTACTAATATCGTTATCTTGTAGTGTAAGAAAGCTTTAATGAGATATATAAGGGAATAGTATAAGCTTATTGAGGGGAAGATGAAAGGAAAGAGTGATGAAGTAGTTCCCTCATATACCTACAAGCTAGAAACGCGGTTTAAAGACCAAAGAAACAGTTAATTGAAATGAAGAAGATTAATGTTTAAAAGAGGACTTTCAGAAGATTAGTCTCAAAGTAAAAAAGTGTTATAAAGATAGATTTAAACATAAAGTGGCTATTAATCCTTGCAAAGGAAGGGGAAAAGTAACTAAAAGTTAATATAATGAAGTCTTCAGAGTGAACTATACGATTAGAAGTTAGTCACAGAAAACAATCTAATCTATAAATTTCAAAATGAACCCTTCACATTATTATAAAGTCAATCTTTCAAAAATTATTTTATAGTAGAAGGTGTAGAAATGCAGTAGTAACTGATGAGGATAAATACCAAAAACAGGTAGAAAAGAGAGTTCTAAAGCTAGAATGATAGTCAAAGATATAATAAAGGCCATCATATAAAAGCTTTATAGGAAGGATCTTTCGCAAGAAAACATGATTAAGCTTTAGTTGAAATAATGGGATTAGAATCATATTTAAATGATAGGTTTTAAGTTGTTCTCATAAGCTTCAAATTCAATAATACCCTTTATTTACTATAAATAGATAATAAAGCCATAACTTTAATAACTAACCTTTTTTTCTATTTCTATCTATATTTCCATCTTTTAAAATAAAAGATCTAAAGTTAACTCATCATATCCTTAGCTTATAAACTGATATGATATATTTGTTTATACTAAGATAGCTTTCTTCTTTATATAGTTACTTCTCTATATGAAAACTTAATTATGAGTAATTATCATTTGCATGCACATTAAGAAGTTTGCTATTATACTTGAAGCTCATTATTAGTATATATCTCATAGATTCCTATCAAACTTTTACTCTTAAGCTGCTAAAGTAAAGTTTTCTAGATAGTTGGCGTATTTTAATGCTCTATTAATTTAGTTAACTCTAATAGAGCAAAAGAATCTACCCTTCGTAAAGTTTATCTTCTTCATAAATAACTTTACATTTGCTTATTATCTTAACTATCTTTATTTTCTATTGCTCCATAAGAATTTCATTCAATCTTTCAGGGAGACTTTCTAAAAGATAAGTACTCAAGAAACTATTATTTATAAACTAAGGCTTTTAAAAAATATGGAATTTGGCGGGAAGTCAGAAAGTAATTAAACATCTAAAAATTGAATAAGAAAGGTACAAAGAGAAGAACATAAAAATCAAAAGTTGCAGGGATTTGCTTCTTCTTTTTTTAAGGCTAACAATTGGAGGACTTTCAGAAAGTACTTTGTTAAAAGAAATCCAAAGTGAAATAGTATGGGAGTAATAGAAAAAATGAAATAAACCTCAAATTAGTGGAATCAGATAAAATTAAATCTTTCAGAAGGAGCAAAAGGATTAACAGCAAATATCGAAGTTCTATATTTAGAAACTATTAACTCGAGAAAATAACTAGTAAAGAACATTTTTTTAACTTGAGTATAAATTAAAGCTAATTTTCAACATAAACCAAAGACACTAATAAAAAGCTAACAATCTGCTTAATTATCTCCTTAGTTAAAATATAAGGTTAAAATTATATATCATCAATTTTTATTTCTACAAACTAGCATGAAAATTAGACTAAGCAAACAATAAAGAAATTGGAAACAAAAATAAAAAGCATTCAGCTACTTAAAAATGTAAACACTTCCAAACTTTATAAGCAATTTATATAAATTAATTAATAGATTAATTTTAAACTAAGCATGTGGCTTTTATTTTATAAGTGAATCAAATATTTTTTTAAATATACCAAATCTAAAGCAAATGGTTAAAATTTAGAAAATCATGAGAAAAATGAAATATAAAAGAAGATCATAAAGTTAGAAAAAATTATTTAATCTCTCTCTAAATTATCAAAATTATTAAAATTTTAGCTTTTTCCTTTACTATTAAAGAAAAATAATTTCTGTACGAAAGAGACAGATATATAAAATTGCTTTGGACTTTAAAGAAATAAGCTAATAAATACTTCTTTACCTATAAAAGTTTTAATTTTATATTATTTTTAACAAAGCTTACAAATATATTTTCATTTTTTTATTTTAACTTAAGAAAATAACCATATCTTTATTCAAATAAATAAGCCTATAGAAATAACAGTGATGTAGCAACTAAAAATAAAACGTATATCTAATCTTAAATTTATTTATCACTAGTTATCAAAATTAAAACTCTTTCATTTTATTTATTATATAAGAGACAAATTTCATGTTTTGAATCTTAAAATTGATTTATAGAATCCTTTCTTGAAAACTTTTTCTGATATTACTAAAATTATAAAAGTAGTTTTTCATTAAGCCAGAATTCATAATCCTTTAATAAGATAATTTTTAAATTAAACTTTAAATATTTATTTGCGATTCCTTTTTCTTCAATTTTGCTCTATTAATAAAATTTAGCTTTGATTTTTCTAAAAATTAGATTGATTTCTTAAAAATGATGAAATAAATAAAACCAAGAGATGAAATTTAAATATGAAAGGAAGTTTATTAGTTAAATAATCATGCTTGCAATAATAAAAGTTAGTTATTATTTATTATGTTCATGATTGAAGAATTATAATAAGCAAAATTATATAAATGAAAGCAAAGCTTTCTTATATTTAATGATAAATAAATATTTATATTTTAGAATATTTTCCGAATTTTATAAGAAGACACTTAAAAATAGTTTATTTATTATAAAATTAAAATTTATTTTTTAACATTTAAGCAAATATTTATTAGTTCTAATGACCAAATATTTTTTAAATTGTTTCGATAATTATAAATTTGCTGATTTTCCTTTTTATTAATCTAAAATTTATTATTTATTTATAAAGCTATATTTACTTAGAGTTTATCATTAATATACTATTATCTATCTGCTTTATTAATAAATTAATTTTTAACGAATAAGCATTAAATTAAGGGTTATGAAAAATAATATAATAATTTTTTCTTTTTATTTGATTAATAATAGGAATTATTAAGTCGATCAATTAATTAAAATAAAGTATTTAAATATTTGTTTATTTTCATTAAAAATAAAAATATTTTCATAAATTAATCTTTTTTGCTTTATTTCATATTTTTATGTTTATTGCTCTTGAAGATATTTATTTACTTTAATTAAATTTATTTTTTAGTTATATAAAACATTTAAATATTTGCTTTTAGTACTTTTTATTTGGCTTATATAACATAAATTTATTTTCTTGCAAGTCTTTTTAAATTTATTTTTGTTAGTCCAAAACTAATTTTTATTTCCTTTAATTTTTTAATTAAAAATTAATAAAATATTTAAATTCATGAAATTAAATGTATTCATTTGTTTCATCTTACTATAAAGATTCATAATTTTCTTAAACATTTAAAAATACTCTCTTAAATTCATTCAGCTAATATCTAATTTACTAAAATTTCTCTAATCAAATAGCTAGATATTTTTAAATAAATCAACTATTTTTACTTCAAATTAATAAATTCTTATTTTTTACTAAATTTATTATATTTCTTAAATTTATAATTGATTTAGTCTACATTTAATATAGGCAACAATTCTAATATAATGTAGACTAATATTTCAATACAAAATTTATTTTTATTTATTACTTTTATAATTAATTTTATATAAAACCCTTTTATTTTTTCTTAAATTAAAATTAAAAAAATGTTGGTTTTTAAATTAAAAATAATTATTTATTTCTTAATTATAAATTTTCTTTTTAATGTTGCTTTAATTTAGTTGTTATATTTAAAACATTTTTTACATCTATTATTATTTTAATTTAAATAAAATGTTTAATAAATATTTCCTCTTATAAATTAATTAATTTTTAAATTAATTTATAAATTTATTTGTTATATTAGATTAATATTCATAAATCTTTTATATTTTAGATATTTTTTTAATATTCTTATAATTAAAAATTTCAATAATAGTTTTGAATTAACTTTAATTTTAATATTTTTCAATTTTTTATTAGTTTTAAATTAAAAAAATATAAAATTTCATGTATTTTAACTTTAGAAAATTGGCTTTATTTAAATAATTTTTTCATTAATAAAATAATTTTTCTTAACTTAAAATTTCTTCTCTGTTTCTATAGAATAATATTCATAAAAATTATCTCTCTTTCTATCTTTTATCTTTCTATCTTTACTTTTTTTAATTTTCTCTTTTAAAGACAAATTGAAAATGAAAAGTAAATAAATGTAATAAAATGAAAATGTTATAAAATAATATTAATTTAATTATATACTTATATCATTCATTTCTTGTTACTATTACTAATCATTTAGCATATCATCTTTACACTTCATATAGTTGCTATACAAGTAAAAAAATTATTTGCAATATAATAAAATAAAGCTTCTTAATAAATTTAGTAGAAGAAAAAATGGAGAAGAACATTCGTCTTTCTAAGAAATAACAAAGAAAAACAAGAAAACAAGTGACGAACGAGGAGCTAAAAAAGCAAAGACAGGATAGAGAATCTAGCTCGTCTTCAGAGGGAAAAGTAATGGTTGGTCCGAATGAACAATAAAACCCTGAAACCAAAAATAACAATTTACTCCAAAGCGAAATCGAAAAAATGAAAGAAAAAATTGCAAAATATGAAGAGATATTTTTTAATCAAGGAGAAAATTCTGGAGCTAATGAATTACATAAAAGATTAAAATAACGAACTGCTAATTCTCAAAAGTTAACTGATTAAAAACTCAGTAGTAACAGAAAATTAACTTTATGAAATGTCGTAAACTAACTTCAATTAATCACGAAGAATGATCATAGAAGAAGATTAGCACAAAATACAACATTAAGAAAAGTAAAATTAAGTAAAAAATGATATAAACATAAACAAAAGAATTGAGATGCTGGAGAAAAAAGTTTTTTAAAAATAGAAATTAGAAAAACGATATAAAAATTGTTGGCACTACTAATCTTGGTATTATTTACTAAGACATTGTAAGAAATGAAGATAACTCAAGTATAATGAAGGATAAAGAACCTGAAGAAACTTAAACAAACTTTGGATTACTGAGTAAGGAATATATAAATAGAAACTATGAACAAGAAACTAAGAGAATCCTTCGTGGTAGCCGTCCACTTAAAAAAAAGGTTGTGGAGAACAACCACGGAAAAAAACTTGTCAGCAGAAACCTGGTTGAAATCCCAGGATATTCAAACCTTAATTTTACATTTAGTTAAAATAATAATAATAATAATTTATTTAGTAGAAGAAAAGTGTGAAAAGTATATAATGCTTAAATTAAAAAATAAAAATAAAATGATAATAAAATTTTATAATTTTTGAAGCTGATTTAATTATAAATTTTAGATTTAAATAAGTTAGATTGTTTCATTTAAATCTAACTGTCATTTATGAAGATAAATAAAATGTCGTAAGGAGACTATCTAATTATGACATTAATATCCAAATCGAAAAATCTTCCCTCTGATCTACCCTGTAAAAATCAAAGCATCACTCACTATCAATAAAAGACCTTATCAGCTTTTAATTTTCTTATCCGTAATTAATATTTTAATCCAGACTTTGTTAAAGAAACCATTCTCATAAATAAATTATAAAATAATTAAAAGGGAAAAGTAAAAGAAAGCAATTAAAATTTGGAAAGCATTTCTTCTTTGCATACCTAAGGTATTTAAAATAAAGAACCTAAAGAAGAAAAGAATCAAAATTTTTAGAAAACGATTCAGAAAGAAAATGAATATGAAAGAGACTAAAATGAAAAAGAAACAACTAAAAATAAGAAAATAATAATTTTTTCTTAAAGTTAATCAATTATTTTAGAAGAAAAGTTTCATATATCTCACTAGTCTAAAGATTATAATTGATTTAATGATTCTAAATTATGTTTTGAGATGCTATAAGAATCAAAACTAATAGAAAAATGAGAATAAATTTAAAAGTCAGATTTATAATTTAAATTACTTAAATACTTGGAATTAAGCTATGGATTCATAAAAGTGCTATATGCTTTTATACTTAAAGACATTTTATAAATAAGAGTTTCTAAAGTTTTAGAAGAGTGAAAATTTTCATACGATGATCCAATAAATTCTTAAGAAGTGATTACATTTATCTAATAAGACAAAATTAAATAACTAAAAGGAATTAAAGAATAAATTAGCAAATGAATCTTAAGAAAAGAAAGGAGAAAAAATATATTTGCTTTTGGAAATTTACATCAGATTTATTTAATTTCATTCACTAAACAATATGCAGATTTTTATAGATTTGATAATTAAGAAAAGAAACTTTTAAAGCTAGGAAATAAAAAAGATCTAAAATATTATAATTTTAAGTTTTTAAATCTGGAAAACGTAATTATTTGGGAAGGAAATCCTTTAATAATAAAGACAAATTTAAGAGGATACAATGGATAAATAAACACTTTTTATCTAGAAAATAAAAAGTAAATGGAATCGAAATTTTATAGAGTAGAAAGATAGTTTTCTACCTATGAAATTCTAAAAAATATATATAATTGCTATGATTGATAAAATTATAAACACGAATAGTTATAAAAAATAGAGCAGAACTTTAATGAAAGTCAATAAAAGTTTGAGGAATAAAAGTTTATCTAAGATATATAGATTTTTATAGAAAAAAGTTGAATTAAAGGCTAAACTAAATATATTAAAATAAATATTTAGCATTTATCTGATAAACTAGATCAAATTTTAATAAATTAATTACAATCTTAGCAATTAATTTCATTTATAGAAAGTGGCTTCTCTTTCCTTTAAATTTTGTATGGATATGCTTTATAAGATTATTCATCACAAAATCTTGAGCAAATTTTAAATTAATTTCCCAAAAATATTAAAAAGCATGTATAAGATAAAAGTTAAATTATTACTAAGATAAAAGAATACAAAAAACACTAATTGAAGTAATATTTGAATGACTAGATGCTAAGATAATATGATAACATGCTAAAATTCTTTTATGTATTTGATAGAGAAAAAATAAAGTTCAAAATATAATTTTGAGGACTCTATATGACTTAATTTTATAGAGAAGATAGCAAAGATACTTAAAGATTTACTCTAATAAATAATTTAGATGATTTAGAGATTAATTAAGATGTAGGAACTATAGAAAAAATAAAAATTGAAAGTGATATAAATTAAGTAAGTTTATATGATAAAAAAAAGTAATTGATATATTAAAATACAAGTAACTAAATTTAGGAAAATGAAATAGAATATTTAGAATTTTGAGAAGAAAAACTAATCTAAAGAAAAAAGTATTTACTTCAGGAAATTAAAAACGAAACTTTATATAAAACTAGCTAAAAAGTATGTAGTTATATTGAAATGAAAGAAATGAGAAAATATAGCAACTAAGAAGATTGAATCTTACAACAAAATAATGAGTTCAAAAAGAAGTAAATACTAATAGAGTAAATAAAATAAGATATAGAATAGTTGATTGAAAAGAATATTTTTACAGAATAAAATGATAGAAAAGAGAGTTTTTATAAAGAAATGCATAAAATAATATAAGAAAAGGTAGAGGAAGTGCAATCTGAAAATGAATACTAAAAGTATAAATTTAGATTTGCTTAAGAAAATTTAATTTTATATTAATAACTATCTTAAATGTATAAAAATAGTCTATAGAATTATGAAAGAAAGTATACACAGAAAATACATTAAATTTTTTAATTCGCTAATGAAGTGGCTTAAAAAAGCAAAATTGATTAATATTCTAAATTATAATTATCAGAAATTAATTTATATGAAGAACAGAAAAAAGAAAACCTATTAGTGTATTTTACAATTTCACTAATCTTTTAGTCTTAAGAACATTCTAATATTTTGGTTTTTTAAAGAGTTGATAAAAATAAAAATTGGTACAATTTTAGAAAAAAGCCTAATAGAGAAATCATAAAGCTATGTAGAGATTATTTAGAAGAAGAAAATCAGAAATAAAAGTTTATAAAGAAACTCAATAATTTCGATTTACTTCATTTAGTTTATTTAATTTCCTTTTAAGAAATCGAAGAATTTTCATAAATAATAAGCGTTATAAATTACTTTCAAAACGTAAAAGATCAAAACTAATAATACATATACTTGCTATAAAATAACTAAACGGAAGAATTTTATTCTATTGTAGAGCAAAAATTAAGAGATACCTATAATAACATAAGATATCTATTTTTTATAGACAACTAGTAGATATCGTATTATATTTATTTAGGTTAGTAAGATAAAAAAATTACATCACCTTACTTTTTGGGATAAAATGATCCTAAAATTTTGTTTGATATTTTAGAGCGAAATGAATATAATTGAGAATAAATTCTAGTATAGTTTCGTTCATATGAATATAGAATCTCTTATTCCTCATCAAATCATATTACAGAAGTTTATTTTAATCAACATAGTTAAAAGGATACTTTGTGAACATTTTAGCATAAATTCCCAGGATATACTTTAATTGAGAAAGTATATGAAACAAATAAAGTTTATATTTTAAGAGTGTTAAACTGATAAAAGGAAACTAGAATCATAAAATTTATAAAATCAGCTACAAATCATCAGAGAATTGAGTAAATTATTAAAAAGTTATGAAATTCTAATGAAAAATATGAGTAATATTGTGTTCATATTTATAGCTATGATATTTCTTAAAGGGATTAATATTGATTAGAAATGTAATACTGCGAATAAGGATCCTTACATCAACTCATCAATGATAAAAACGGATAAAATTTTGAGTTTGAATTAATTGATAAAATCACTCTATTTCTTATAGATGCGTTTGCTTTTCTTTAAAATTTAGAAATTTCTCATTAAGATATCAAACCTCATAACATCTTCATTGACTAGCAAGGAAATTTAAAAATAGGAGATTTTGATTACTCAGATCCTTAAAACTCAATTTAAGATTCTAATTCTACTATCTATACTTAAGGTTACTAATCTCCTTAAATATTCTATAAAGATAGAAACCTATATAAGTCAGATGTATTTTCATTAGGAATTACCTTTCTTGAAATAATAACTCTTAAAAGCATCGATCATTTAGAATTGAACAAAATAAAAAGAGATAACTAGGAGTTATACGATTTGATAGGATAGTTATTAAATGAGAACTATCCCAATTAAAATAGAGAACGCTTATAATGGATTATATTTCTAATGCTTTAGTATGATGAAGAAATGAGATACGATTTTAAATAATTATAGCAAGTTTATAGAAACGAAACCATTGACTATCTAAAATATGATATAAAGTAGTTTAATTTAAAGTAAAAGGCAGAAATATAAATTACTAATGATTTCACTATTAAAAATAAAATTACTTCTTAAAATTTAAGTATGTCTGAGCAATCTAGTACTAAGACTTCAAATTTTTAATTAATTTCTAGCAAAACTTATAAAAATGACAAAAACTAAATTTCTTAAGTATCTGATGTATCAAGATAATAAAATACAAATTTAGAAACTTCTAAAGTCACATAAACAATGTAATTATCTTATGCTTTAAAAAATGTTTTGCAAACTTTGTAAAAAATAGAAAAAATTCCTTTTCTTAAACTAGAGGATATTGAATCTAACTATTCTGGTTTCTTTTATTTTATCTATTTATAGTAGTAAAAGCTTTATACTTAGCAATATACTAAATACTTTATTTCTAGTTAAGTAGTTTATCAGTAAAAAGTTTATATTGGACAAGTTAATTAATAGTTATTTCCCGAAGGTATAGGAAGACTTTTGTAGGAAGAAATATATTACGAAGGAGAATTTAGAAACGGATTTAAAAACGGAAATGGACTTCTCATTAACCTAGAGAACAAAACTATAGAAAGAGTTTATTATGAATATGATAAAATAATATACTCCTAACTAATACTAAGTCAAAACTAGAGTTAAGATACCTTATTTTTAGATCGAAATATATAATTTCCATAATTACTAGTTAATGATTAAATTATTCAATTTATAGAAAGATTCACTTAAATAATGAAAACTAAATCAATTATAGAAAAATACCAAATTTACTTAGTTAATGCAAATTACCAAGAAATATATGAAGGAGAAATAGATTCGCAATACAAGCCTCATGGTTATGGAAGAATATTTAACAAGTAAGAATAAACCCTTTACTTAGGATTCTTTATTGAGGGATAAAAACATGGAAAAGGCATTTTCATAGACTTGAAAGATTAAAAAGTTTTCAAAGTGAAATACAGGTTTAATGGGCTTTTAAATCGAAAAGTTATTAATATAGTTGAAGATTTAAAAACAAGAGAATGAGATAAAAAATTAGTAAAATGATCATTTTAGTATAAAAAACTTAAAAATATATTTAAATTAGAGCATAATTTAAGCTAGTAAGATTTGCAAAACTATTTACTAAATATGTAAAAAGAATTGTTCTAGTGGATGTTTTCAACATTAAAATAAATAATTCAAGTAGTTGAAATAGAAGATACAATAATTGACTTATGGTATTTTTATATTATAAAATCAGACAAACAAATAAATATAAATGATAGAAGTATAAACTAAATGATTTTTATTAAAGCAATAGAAATTTTATAAACTTTATAGAAAGAAATTGATAAAATATTGATGTAAAGCATGATATTTAATAATTTAAAAGAAGAAATAGAATTTTATAGGAATATGTAGCAAAATTTAAAAAAATAAGCAAAGCTTTAAGTTTAAAAATTATAGTATTTGAAGATTTACTTTACAAAATCGGGAAATAAGGAAAGCTTTTAAATAAAGAGGAATTAGTTAGTATTAAATAAAATAGTTGAAAGGAAATAAGAATAAAAATACTAAATATCTTTGACATAATATGAAGCAGATATTTAAAGAGAGTATAAATGTCAAAATATCAACTTTTAAAGTGGCATTTTATTAAATTTAAGTGAGAGTAAGATAAAAGGAATATTTAAAAATGATAGTGATACTTAATGAGGAATTGAGTATTAAATAAACGGAGATTTTTATGAAGGAGATTGATAAAAGGATTAAAAGCATGGATATGGAAAATATAAATCTAAAAATGGGTTAATTTATGAAGGATAATGATATGAAGATAAAAGGTAAGGAAAAGGAAAGGAAATTTTTATAGATGGAGGTAGTTATGAAGGTAATTGATTATAAGATTTGAGACATGGATAAGGAAAATATAAATGCTAAAACGGAGATTTTTACGAAGGACAATGATATGAAGATCAAAAGCAAGGAAAAGGAAATGAAATTCTTATAGATGGAGGTAGTTATGAAGGTGATTGATTATAAGATTTTAAGCATGGATAAGGAAAATATAAATGCTAAAACGGAGATTTTTACGAAGGACAATGATATGAAGATCAAAAACAAGGAAAAGGAAATGAAATTCTTATAGATGGAGGTAGTTATGAAGGTGATTGATTATAAGATTTGAGACATGGATAAGGAAAATATAATTTTTAAAACGGAGATTTCTATGAAGGATAATGATATGAAGGTAAAAAATAAGAATTTGGAAGTTACTTTTATTCAAATGGAGATATCCATGAAGGTAATTGGCTATAAGATTTGAGACATGGATAAGGAAAATATAAATTTAAAAATGGAGATTTTTATGAAGGATTGTGGGTGAATGGTAATCTAACCTAGAAAAATAATAACATCAATTAAACTAAATAAATTAACTAAAATCAAAGAGTTTTTACTATATTCTTATTTAATAAAGAATAAATTAGTAAATTTTTTATTACTTTTGTCATTTTTTCTAGTTCTTGTTAATCCAAATTGTTTCTAGTTTTAAATTTTTCTACTAGCATAAAGCTTGTTTAAAACTTAATTTCTGCCTGGAAACTTTGGTTTTTAATTATTTTTCTTAATTCATTTACTATAATTATCTTTCATTTTCAAAAGATAAAAATAACTTTAATTAAATATTTCAACAAACAGTAAATCAAGATGTATGAAACCTACAAAATATGATTTCAAACTACCGGAAATTGTAACTAAAAGTTGCTACTATATGAGTTTATTTATTTATTCATTCTTTTCATAGTTACTTAATAAATATGAAATAAAAGCTTTCTTTTTCTTACTATTCAACTCTAAAACAAAAGCTAACAAATTCGATCGTTTTGGCCATCTATGGTGTTATTTGTTTTTGCAATAAACTTCTTTTTGAATTTCAATCTTCTTAGTTATTTCTAACTTTAAATTTTTCTTTTATCATTTTCTAGTAATGTGCTTTATCTTTCTAAGACTCATCAATTATCATTAATGTTTACTCAATTAAGATGGATTAAAATTAAAGATATAGATGCTCATCAATTAAAGCTGCAAAAGTTGTTTTCTCATATATTAAGATTCTAATTAAGTTCTTCATGTGCACCATTATTTCTCTTTTTCTCTCCAGAAGATTGAATATTTACTAATCCTGCTAGGTGATAGTTTTTTTCATTTTTTCAAACTATTCTTGAGCAAATTTCCTTTTCATTCTTTTTTAGAACTATTTTCCGAAATTCTTGTAATTGTTGCCTTAAAATTAAGAAGAAAATCAGATGATTTTTGATTTATTTTCTTATTTTCATCATATTTTTCTTCTATCCTTTCTTAATTAATTTTTCGTTACTTATATATATTCCAATTTTTTGCCAAATTTCATTTTTTTTTGCTCAAATAAAAAAATTAAAGGAACATAGTATTTTATAGAAAAAAAGGCTAGCACAAATAGTAGAGCTCTCACATTATATGAATGAAGCTTTGGAAGCGATTCGTGTTTTTAAGTTTTAAAGCACCAAAAGCAATAAAATAAGACAGATATGGAAAATAAGAATCTCTATATTTACCTCAATACAAACATATATAAATTAATTAAAATGGTACCACCATTGTTAGATTCACCACTACTTTTGCTCTTGAAACTCTTTATCCACAATGTCTTTATTTTCTTTTTCTATCTCTGGATTATACATCCTTCTTTTCTCAGTTTTAAAATCAAAATTGATTACTTAATTTCTCTCAAATCTTGAAATTCTTTATGAAGGTGAGAGTTAGAAGGGAATAGAGGAAATTGAAATTCCGAAAAATTAGAAAGCTCATAGGTTAACATAGTTAAAGCTATTATTGCTAATTTCTTAAAGATACAATTATCGTTTTAGTTTGTATAGGAGATAAAAAAGGATACAAATATGAAAATAATAAAGGATAACACAATTATAATGCAATAATAGAAATAGATAAGCCAACAGATTGAATAGTGGGTGATTACAACAAAGGTATGTTCATATAATATTTAATAGTTAATAATTATTAGTTATGGACTTGGTTTGCCTAAATATATTTATGGTCTATATATTTACAAGTTATAATTAAACATTAAATAAGGTTTTAGTTATACAAATTCTACTAACCTTCCTTATATCTTTGTTACTATAAAGAGAAATATTTAATATCAATGAATTTGAAACTAAAGCTTTGATAATGTGATAGATTTATAAAATTGCGCTTTTATTAAATCACATAGCTTTTATAAATATTAAAGATTTAAAGTATCATTAATATTTAATCAATTTTGATATTTATCCAGATTATCACCATCATAGTAAATCATTTATTCAATATTTTCTCTTCTTTTACTTTTAATAGAATTAGTAATAAACCATATGAGCCAAATATTTTCATTAAGTCTAATTAACTCAAATAAATGCAATTCGTTCTAGTAAACTAAAAATTCAATATGCTGGAAAGAACTGATTATGAATTAACTTAGAGATGCTTTCTTCAATGTTTGAAAGACTACATACTTAGAGATTTTACTGATGAAATCTTTTTATGATAATCATTAACTCTGAATATTTTAGGACAGCTAAACTCCTGCCGTGTTGCTTTCTCTCAACTACTTTTTATAGACATAACAGGAAATTCATTGATTAGTTTTAGCAAATAAGGACTAACATGAGTATTAAGTACATACTCTACAATCATATTTTAAACCTCTTAAAGCCGGATAATATTTTAGACGCGTTTCCTTTTAAGATCTCGGATCAATCGAGTATCTCTCAAAAGTTACAGTTTTAATCTGGCAATTAAAAAACTTGCTCACAGCTCTCTTTTGATCATTTATATAGCATCTTGTTTATTTAATACAATAGATATTTAAATAGATTTATAATTTATATATTAAATTAGGAAGAAATTAATACCTTCTTACATGTCGAAAGGATAAGATATACTATCTAAAGTAGTAACATTGATAATTGAAACACATTAAAACGCCTCTTACTCTAATCTAGATTTTCTAGACATTATTTAATCTCCAAAACATAAATTTTCCTTCAGATGGAGCGCTCTTAAGGAATTTGAAATAGAATAATAGATTTATGAATCTAATCAAAATGTCAGTTATTTCTCTTATCTTTAGTAAACTTTATATCATAATTTAAAAACTAATTTCCACTACTTGACTAAAAATTGGTGAGCAACTTTTACTAGTAAAGATGGTTTATTCATTTCTAATGAAATCTAAATTTATTAACTAAAGTAGAATGCAAAAATTTGGTTGAATAAGTTAAGTATAAATACTTAGATATTTAAGCATCTCTATTACAGTAAAAATAGTTAATTAGTAAACAATATAAAGCTAAATTTAGTAGTTTGGAATATAGATATCCAAGTAAGATATTAAATTTAGTTTACTTTTAGATTGCAAAAATATAAAGAAAGTTGTTAAGAATTAAGCAGGGATATTAGAAACGCTTTAATAAGCTCTTTTGTAGTTATGTAAATAATAAACTATCACTCTTTGTATCAACAATTAAAATTTATCTGCATTTACATCGAAAATAATTCGATGTCAGAAGTTATTCCAAACACTGAAGTTGAATTTAAAAAAATTTGATAGGCATTCTTGCTTAAAAATTCCATCAAGTGAATTTTTATCTCAAAATGCGAGATGATGGCCATTTTTAATCATATTTTCCAAATTTAAGAGTAATTTAGAAATATATTTAAGAATAATATCTCATGAAATGCTTTTAATGAGGAATTATATTTTCATTTTTAATATCGTATTAAAAAATTAATTAAAATTTTTAGTCATAAAAAGCAAAAAAATATTAATAAAAAATATAGTTCATAAAAATAAAAGAAACGATGATTAAGCAAAATATAGAATCATAAGATAAAATTATTTTATTTTTAGTTAGTAGTTTAATTCAAATTCTTACGTTGTTACATGGCTCATCTGTCTTCCATTATCCTTCATAAACGTCTCCATTTTAATATTTATACTTTCCTTATCCATGTTTTTTATTTTAAAATCAATCACCTTCATAACTATCTCCATTAATATAAGTTTCAATTCCTAATACTTACTTTTGTCCTTCATGTCATTATCCTTCATAAGCATCTCCTCTTTTATATTTATACTTTCCTTATCCATGTTTTTAATTTTAAAATCAATCACCTTCATAAATATCTCCATTTAATTAGAATTCAATAACTTTTTATATATTGTTTTCTTCTGCACATATTCCTATTATTTGAACTTCATTTTTTATTAATTCCATACCCCCCACATAACTATATTTTTAATACTATTCATGAGTCTTATCTTATTCCCAATTTCTTATTTTCTATAATATCTGAGATTACTATTTCCGCCCAATTTCTACTATTGTATTTAATAATAATAAATTGCTTTGTGATTTAGAAGTTTAATTTTCTTTACTTTATATAAGATTCATTTTTGCTTGTTTTATTTTTTAAATATTTATTTTTGCTTCATTTTATAATTTCCATCTCTTTCCCAGAAGAAATTCAATAACTTCTATAGAATTTTTCATCTTATTTTAATGTAAACTTTTATAAATTTCTTGCTATTTAATATAAAAAAGTTCTATTACTCTAGTTAAAATTAATTAATTTATTTTCTTATTACTTAATTCTATCTAGTACTTTTAATTTGTAATACTAAGTTGTAACTAATCTACTATTATATTTTCTTTTTCAAATACTTGAATTATTTATTTTAATGTTGAAAACATCCACTAGAACAATTCTTTTTACATATTTAGTAAATAGTTTTGCAAATCTTACTAGCTTAAATTATGCTCTAATTTAAATATATTTTTAAGTTTTTTATACTAAAATGATCATTTTACTAATTTTTTATCTCATTCTCTTGTTTTTAAATCTTCAACTATATTAATAACTTTTCGATTTAAAAGCCCATTAAACCTGTATTTCACTTTGAAAACTTTTTAATCTTTCAAGTCTATGAAAATGCCTTTTCCATGTTTTTATCCCTCAATAAAGAATCCTAAGTAAAGGGTTTATTCTTACTTGTTAAATATTCTTCCATAACCATGAGGCTTGTATTGCGAATCTATTTCTCCTTCATATATTTCTTGGTAATTTGCATTAACTAAGTAAATTTGGTATTTTTCTATAATTGATTTAGTTTTCATTATTTAAGTGAATCTTTCTATAAATTGAATAATTTAATCATTAACTAGTAATTATGGAAATTATATATTTCGATCTAAAAATAAGGTATCTTAACTCTAGTTTTGACTTAGTATTAGTTAGGAGTATATTATTTTATCATATTCATAATAAACTCTTTCTATAGTTTTGTTCTCTAGGTTAATGAGAAGTCCATTTCCGTTTTTAAATCCGTTTCTAAATTCTCCTTCGTAATATATTTCTTCCTACAAAAGTCTTCCTATACCTTCGGGAAATAACTATTAATTAACTTGTCCAATATAAACTTTTTACTGATAAACTACTTAACTAGAAATAAAGTATTTAGTATATTGCTAAGTATAAAGCTTTTACTACTATAAATAGATAAAATAAAAGAAACCAGAATAGTTAGATTCAATATCCTCTAGTTTAAGAAAAGGAATTTTTTCTATTTTTTACAAAGTTTGCAAAACATTTTTTAAAGCATAAGATAATTACATTGTTTATGTGACTATAGACTATTTAGATAAAATTTCTGATTACTGATTAACTTTAAATCCTCAATGAGCCTAATTTTAATTATCTTAACTAGATTTATTATAATTTTATAGAAAATATGAAGTTTCTTATCTTGATTGATTTGCTTAACTTTAATTTTCCACTATATTTTCAATATCAAAATTAGGCCTTATAATTGCTTATCCATCCAATCGCTATTTTATGTTTTATACTAGATTATCGATATTTCCCTTCTTATAAGCTAGCTATAATTATTTAAAATTGTATCTATTTTCTTCATCTCATTACAGCATTAAAAATAAAATTTATTGAATAGTTTTATTTTTTTCGCTTTTAGGATATTATTTGTCTATTAACTATTCTATCTGAAACTATAAATTCTAATAATATATTTTTTCTTCGTTCAGTTTTAGATTACTTTGATTTTCAAGAGTTATTACTTCGAGTAAAGTAATTCCTAATGAAAATACATCTGACTTGTATAGATCTCTATCTTTATCTTAATTTTTAATTTATGGAGATTGGTAGCCTTAAGTATAGACATCAGAATTTGTATCTTTTATTGCATTTAAAGGATCTGAGAAATCAAAATCTCCTATTTTTAAATTTTCCTCATTATCTACAAAGATGTTATGAGGTTTAATATCTTAGTGCGAAATTTATAGACTTTATAAAAAAGCAAATGCATCTATAAGAAAAAATATGTTTTTGATAAGTCAATCAATCTCGAACGGAATTTTATTTCTATTAAAAATGAGTTCTTTTAAGGATTTTTTTTGACAGTATTACATTTCTATCCAGCATTAGTTCTTCTAAGAAATATCATAGTTAAAAATTTGAACACAATATTACTCATATTTTTCATTAGAATTTCATAAATTTTTTATGATTTATTCAATTATTTGATGGTTTTTAGATTATTTTATAAGTTTTATAACTCTATATTCCTTTTATCAGTTTAACACTTTTAGAACATTTACTTTATCTGTTTTGTTTTTATTATTTATATATATTTCTTCTATTAATTTATAACCTGGTAAGTTATGTTGAAGTTCCCATAGAGTTTTACTATATTGATTAAAATAAACTTCTACAACAGGAATTTGTGAGAACAAAGAGCTATTATATTAATATTAATGGAACTATACATTAATTTATTCTCAGTCTTAATTATTTTACTCTAAAATTTCTTAAACTATTTAAGCATCATTCTATCCCAGAAAATAAGGAGATATAATATTTTTGTTTTACTAACCTAAAGAAATTCAGTATAATAATTATTGACTGTCTATAAAAAATAAATGTCTTATGTTTTCATAACTTTCTTCTAGCTTTTCTTCTACATATGAGAAAAAATCTTCCATTTAGTTATTTTATAACAATTTTATATATTTTTGGTTTTGCTAATTACTTTCCCATAACTAGTTTATTACTTTTATTAATTAGGTAATTTCTCTATTTTATTTAAAGGAAATTCGATAAACTAGATGTATTAAATTAAAGTTCTTAAGATTTTTAATGAATTTTTCTTTCTAATGTTTCTCTTTTAAATATTGCCTACAGAGTTCTATAATTTCTTTATTAGGTATTTTTCTAAAATTTTATCAATCGCTATTTTATTTTTATTATTCTATTTTAAAAATCAAAATATTAGAATGCTCTTAAGACTAAAATAAACTTTAACCTTTAAAATAAATTATTAAATCTTCCTTGTTTTTTTATTTATTTAAACTCATTTATAATAAATCTAGTTTAGAGTATTATAACTCAACTTTAATTTTTAAATTACTTTTTCAACAAATTCTTTCCACTCTTCGAAGATTTTAAGATCTTAATTTGTATTCTAGCCCTATTAAATTTTTTCTAAGATTTAAGTGATTTAAAAGTATAAAATTAAATCTTCTTGTACGAATCTGAAATTTTACTTTTGTCATCCCTTTTCCTTTTATTCTTTAGCTATACTTTCTTGTATTTTTTAATAAAGTTCTTCAATCTAATTTTTATTAATCTCCTTTTTTTAGTTCAAAAGTTATGCATAAATTAATTCTTTTATTTCTTACTTTATATATTCTATGATTATTTATTTTTATTTTAACTATTCCTTTTGATTCGTTATTCAATCTTTTTTATAGTCATCCTCGTTCATTAATTTGGTTTCTATACTATTGCATATCATTTAGCTTTCTTATTACAAAATTTCATTTTTTAGTTCTTGAAGTAAATAATTTTTTCTTTTAATCAGCTTTGCTTCTCAAAATTCTAAGTATTCTATTTAATTCTTTTAACTTCAATCAGATATATTCTAATATGCTATTTAATCTTTTTGATAATGCAAACTAAAAAAGTCTGCATCCTCTTAAATTGCTATTTTTTCCATCTTTCTTATATCCAAGTTATCTTTTATATTCTCTAAATTATTCAAAAAGGTAAATCTTTAAGTTTACTAATTATCGTAGTTATTAAATTAAATGATTAAAAATCCTCAAAATTATATCTTATATTTCATTTTTTTCCCATCAAATATAAAAGTAAGTCTTTGCAATTCATCTTCTTATCTCTATATTTAATCCTTCAAATAGTATGCCAATTAATTTTTATTTTTATTCCTTATCATTTAAATAATTCATTATTTATCTTCTTCATATTTATGATTCTTTTTAAGGAACAAATTTAAAATTTAATCAAGAGTTTCTTAGGATTATTCTTGTAAAATAAACGCATATAAAATTTAAATAAGGGAGAACTTACACTCCAGTTATTTAATTAAAAGCTGGGTGTTCTATTCCTATTTTAAAACTTGTTCTAGTTCTCTATCTAATCTTTAAGCATTAATTTTAACATATTCAGTTTAATAATTATTTTAGCTTTCTTGTACAAAAATTTAAATACTTTAAGATTGCCTTAAATCATGCATATCAAGAATTTATTCTCTTTTATTTTTGTTTTAATCTATTTTTTAAACCTCTTCTATTAGATAGTACTATCAGTCATAGCAATTATAAATATTTTTTAGAATTTCATAAGTTTAACACTATTTTCATCCTCTATCTTATTAATTTTCCTGCTTATTTTCATAATAAATATCATTTATTTTCCCATTGGAACTTTCAATCCCACCTTTACTTTAAATTAGCTTTCTTCTCAAAGGTTTAAGCTTTTAGGTTTTGAAAGTTTGAAATCATAATCTTTTTTATCTTTTTGATCGTTTTTATTTGTTAATTCTAAGTTAATATTTTCTTATTGATTAAAGTTGTAAATCTCTAATTAGTCTAGAGTAAATTAAAATAAATAGAGTTAATTTTATTTTCCAAAGACAAATATATTTTTTCTATTTTCTTTTCTTTAGATTCATTTATTAATTTATTCTTTAATTCCTTCTTTTTATAATATTTATCCCTCCTAGTTTCAGGAATTTATTTCTCTAGAATCAATTGGATCATCATATGAAAAATGTCATTAATCTAAGATTTTAGAAACTGTTGTTCCTAAAATATCTTAAAGTATCCAAGCATATAAAACTTTGATGAATCCATAATTTTTATTCAAGTATTTAATCATTTCAGTTTATAAGTTAGAGCTTCAAATTTATTCTCATTTTTCTATTAGATTTAACTCTTAAAGCACCTCAAAATTTGATTGAGAATCGTTAAGATGATTATGGTTTTAAGCCTAGTAAAATACTTAAAATTTTTTGTTAAAATGACTGATTTCTTTTTCATTTATAGGGTTAATTTTTTTACTTTTTCTAGACTTAACTACTAAGACTAATTAGACTAAATCATCTTCAACAAATTTGCTTCTCTTCTAATAGTTCTTAATTATGAATCTCTTTACTTTGTTAGTTATTGGTATTTTCTATTTTTTAATCGGTGCCTTTTACATGTTAGGACTGAAGTTTTTGTAACTAATTTATTAAAATAGTTTGCTTAAGAAAGTCAGGACTATAATATTGATTACTACAAAGAAAATAAAAAGTTGATATGGCCTTTTATTTAGAATGAGCGGCGCTTTAATTATTATTGAGTTCTTCAGAGGAAAGTAATTTTGGATTAGTCAATAACGTCATAGCCAGATAATCTCCTTACGACATTTTATTTATTTTGATAAATGACAGTTAGGTTTAAATGAAGCAATCTAACGGATTTAAAGCTTTAATTTATAATTAAACTAAATAAACTAGACACCTTTAATTTAAAGCTTATATATCAATTCTATTCTCTATAACCCTTATATCTCATAAATGTCTTAACCTTACATTTTTATTAGTTACTTTCTTTTCAGATCCTATTCTATTTTTCCTATTAGCGTATTTAGAGGATTATATGAGTGTAAGATTTGGTAGATAGGTTGATAAAATGAAAATGGGGGACTAGGAATAGTAAATATAAGCTTAAATTTGGATTATCTATAATTAGATCTGATTTACCCAAACCCATTCATTTACATTCTACATTCCAAGGTAGATATTACACAGGAATAAATTCCAAAAAGACACTGTGATGAAATTAAAATTCGGAAGCTAAAAAGGAACTTAATAATTTAGGATTGCTAACTTGGAAAAATTATTAGATGATAAATCTAAAATCTAGCAAAATGCTAAAAGAGCATCGTTTATTATTAAATTTTAACTAAAAGGAAGTTTAAATTTCCATAGAGATATGAATATTTACCTACTACAAGAAAAGCATTTCTATGATCAACCTTCAAAGCTAATTATTTTATTCAAGCAAGCATTTTATTTAATTTACCTCATAACTTAAAAAGCTTGGAATTTAGAACAAAAATTATAATTATAGTAGCAAGATAAAGCTTAACTATATTCCTTATAATCTAAGTTAAGATAGAATAAAAAAATACAATTCTAAAGCTTTATTTATCAAAATAAAGAAAGTGAGAGCTTAAAATCGATTTAGCTATCATCTCTTAAGACAAAAGTTATAAATAAGAGCTTTCTAAATAAAAAGACTTTAAAAATAAGATATAATCTATAACTAAATATCAAAGCTGAATTAAAAAGCAAGCTTCTAAAGTAGCAAAGTTGATTGATAGATATAGTAGCAGATAAAAAGATAAGTTGATATGTGAAATAATTTTTGGAAAGCTCTTTTTTTTATTTAGCTGAAAGGTTTTTAATAATTTTAAAGCAGTTCTTTTAACTTTGTGATTCAGTATGCAGAGTTAAATTGATTTTCGCTTTCAATTTTTTGGTAATTATGATGCTATTCACCAGGTAAAATTATGAAAAAATTAACTTTTTAAGTTTTATTTTAGAGTTGCTAATTAGATAATTTATCAGGTAGGATCATTATTAATTCAGAAGCAAAAGAAGAATAACTAATGAAGAAATATAAGAGACTAGCCTTGTTGCTATAATAGTAAAAGCAGTCTTAATTTCCCAATAAACTAAATGATAAACAAATTTGGTGGAATTAAATCTCCAGGGAATAGAAGATAAATAATCAACAAATCAAATAGCTTTATTATGATAAAAGGAGATTAACTAAATTTTACCTTCATAAAGAAAATTGAATAAAATGATTACTATACATTCCATGAGTAATGGCTGATTATCCTTTCATAACTTAAAAGTAAAGTTTTGAAAAGGTAAAAATAAAATAATTTTTCTAGCTCTTTTATTAATTTTATTCAAGCCAAGCTAAGTAATTAAGAAAATAAATTAGCTAGATAGATGGAATGATAAATAGAGCACTAACTAATAGTGATTGTTACATAATAATAGAGAAATTTGAAATACTAGTAAAAAGAAAGATAGGAGATAGAGAAAAGCTTATAGAAAGATTTGGATATTAAGATGAATATTTACTCATGCTAAAACCAAAAAAGTAAGCTACAAGATTCCCACATTACATTAGATTAGCTGCCAAGTCTAATTTTGTTTGAATTCGGAGCTTCTAAAACGATAAAGATTTATTATACTATTATAAATAAATGATAAGCTTAGTATGATAACAATATAACATACAAATATTATACAAATTCCTAGCTATTGAATATTAGAAGTTGTAATGGAATATATCGAATGCTAGCTTTTAGTAAATTTAAGAATAATTTTAGCTAAGCAAACTTTAAATATTCTAGATATTTTCTTTTATAATAATAACTTATTTAAGAATTAAGATATTACGTTCTTGTTGTCCTTCTACTACTTCAAAGTATCTTAAGTATCAACGCAACACCCTTCATTTGTTGCTTTATCAGGAATTTTTTAGACTTATGATGTTTTCTTCTTTTTAAAGTAAAAGATTCTGAAGATGATCTTAAATAAAAATTACTTGTAGATTGTTATATTTCGATAGAGCTAGCATCTTAAAAGGATAGCTCAATTTTAACCTTTTAAATCAAAATTAAAAAGATAAGAGTTAAAGTTAGTTTTTTAACTAAGCTATTTATATAATTTTGGTTTAGATGCTAGGATCATAAAATTGAACTTAGCAGTATGATTCTTTAATATGCTCTTCTTTTTTATTTTTAGTTGCCTTTATTTCAGCCTACTGAATAGCTTTAAAGTTAAGATAAAGCAAAATATTTATTGATAAATATCTAGTTTTTGTGTATTAAAGGATTATATAATTTCAGAGCTATTAAAGGAGAAAGAGATGCTTAAATAAAATGATAAAATAGCACTTATTTTTCCAACTATTGGTTAGTGAGTAGCATTATTGTGATCTTAGATTATAATATAGGGATTTGAGTTTAATGGAATATGAAAATGTATTTCTAGGTAGTAATTTAGTTATCAATTATACTTCAAAGTAGCTTTTTTATTCCTGGTACTTACCAAATTTAAGGTTAGGCTTTTAAGTAATAGCAATAGGAACTCTTATTCCATTCTAATTCTATTTCCTAGTTCTACTATACAATTACCTTATTGAGGATGTTAAGTTTCATGTAGCATACTCCAAATCTACTTATTCTTCTATTTGAATATGCATGAGTTTTGAGTAGTTCTAAGCTAGTTATTTAAATAGAAATATATTAAATTTAGATAGTAAGACTCAAATAATTTTATAATAAGCACTTACAACTTTTCTTAGTTATATACTTAATCGACTAACTGTGGACTATATACACATATAGTAACTTAATAAAACCAACCTTATATAACTATTTTAATATACTCCTTGCTTTTCGTTAAAGGATAGAAGAAAATGAAAAGCGTTATAATTGCCAAATAAATAACTAAAGTTAGTTAATAGAAAAAGGAGAAAGCTTAAAGGATTTTATTTAATCCACCTAAAATATCTAATTGGTATTTAAACTTTTTATCTCTAAAGCTAACAAATTTATTATAGAAGTAGTGCTCTAAATGGAACATTTTACTATTAATCTAGCTAAAAAAATTATAATAAGGTAATTAAAGACTAGTTTATCTTTTGTCCTAACTACTCCTTTTTAAGTGTGATTGACCTATTTAATGTTTCTAAGTTTAGCTATTTAAAAGTATTATGTAAGGATTTTAAATTTAAATTTCTCTTTTTTTGAAATAACTTAGTCTGAATATTTAATAAGTATATCTCCTGGATTAATAAATGAAGAGTTTGACTAAATCAAATTATCAATAGAAAGTTAGCCACTTTTATGAAGGAGGTTTTATAGCTATAATTAGAATAAAAATATTAAGTAGATCATTTTTTATCATATAGTAAAGGTTTAAGTACTTGACTTAAATAACTTCCATCAAGCTTTCATCTGAACTCAACTTAAATCTGATAATTTACTTAATTTTATTTTCCTTTCTGAACACAATTCTTTAATATAAAACTTAAGCTTACATTTAAAAATTATTCTCAATGTAAGTTTGAATTAAATTAATGCAAACTTAAGGAAAGTTTCTTAAGAATATCAAATTAATCCTTAAGGATTATAACTCTAATAATTAAAGGACTGTAATTTTTATTTATCAAGCTAAGTTTAAATGTAATTTTAAGTTCTGTGCTTCCTCCTTTCCTCAAGTAATGCTTTTTATGATATCTTGCATATCCATCCATGCTTTGTTAGAAATATCATATCTCCATAGCTTATATCTCCCTATATCTGAATAACCATTTATAAACATATAGATATAATTTTTATCATAGATATGAGAGTTAGTAACATATTCATGGGTTATACTAGGAATTTTTGGTCCATGAACTTACATTTATTTGAAGTCATATAAATAAGTTTCTTATAAGTAATGTCTTACTTCTATTAGTATGATTGATTCCTGATTTAATAGTTTACACATTTAGAGACTTTAACATCCTTTTGGAAGTCATTGCTGCTTAGACTATCAGTTATTTAAATTTTCATCATAAATATGTAAATGGGATGACATGCTAAGTTAGTTCGAAAATCCTCCTGCTACGTATAAAGTGCCCTTGTTAATTTAGCAGCATCCTGAATTAACCGAGACATCAGGAATCTAGCTTATTTAAGATATTTTAAGTTCTTTAATATTGAAGACTTCGGTAGGTTCACTTAGGATGTAAACTAGGTTCTTATTGTTATACATCATTGAAGTTCAAGTTTGTTTTGTTTAGGTGATAAACTACTAAGCTTAGTACTTATTTTTCCTTATTTGATGATAGAAAAAATCTGTTTCAATACGAGTAGCAAAGCTTTTTAAATTTATTTAGGTTATTCAGCTACTATAACGTAGATTAACAGGGAATATATCAACCAGATCCTGACATTTAAAGGTTTTTAAAGAGAATGAATGGAGTGATTTAGTACCTATATTAAACACCATATAGTCAGTTACTTAATATCTATAGCATAAGTTAGGTAGAACCTCATATTTTAAAAGTAAGAGAGGGATTCTTGCCAAACAGAATCCAGCAAGTTCTTTGGGCTATCCTTTTTTAAGAATCTTTTTGAGTCAAAGTAGCACAACAAAATGATCTTTCTTTGTATAAAATTACTTTTCAGAAAAACCTTCCATTATAAGTTAAATGTTAGGGCTTAATTTAATTTATAGCTATTAAGAAAATATTTCTTCACTAATAAAACCTCATCTACTTATACAACCTTATTAGCCTTATTTTTCATCTTTTACTAAGGAAATAAATAAAAATCTTCGTCTATTGAAGATACAAGAAAATACTTGATTTTCCATCAAATTTGCAAAATTCTGAAATATAACTTCAAACAAGTTTTCTTAGTGAATAAAGAAGTTGACAATGAGAACGATTTGGTTTAAAAGAGAGGTAAGTAAATAAGCTAAGTCTAGAATAAATTTGAAGCAAACAGAAATTAATGATCTAGCTGGTAACTGGAAGGTGTATTCTTACTAGGCCAATTAAGTATAAACTCTCTCTTATTAAGTCTATAATCATTTATATTAAAAGAGAGCTAGATAGCAAATAAGCTTTATAGAAGCAATTATAAAACTCTATATCTAGAGCTAAGAGTCAAGACTAAGCTAGTAAAATAGTTTAGAATCTAGCTTGAAAAAGGAATAATAAGCAGCATCAATCAGTTTCACTTAATAAGGTGCTTCATATACACGATAAAAAAGCGTAAATAGGCTAGCAACGGATATAGGTAAACATGTCTCCATACAAACTTAAATAAATATTTAATTAGGCCAATTATTTTAATTTTCATAGTCATAGAAAGATAAGTCAATACATAATGCAAGCTCCTTATTAAAGTAGGTCAATAAGAATCTTAGACTAAATACGAAACTTAGGCTTAAATATATTTTATAAAGGAACTGAAATTCAATACGTTTCAGAGATAGAGTTGGCAGATAATAAGTAAGTAGAACGAAACTCATCGCTTTCTTTAGTTTGATAGTGATTAAGTGAGATAAGCTAATTTCAATCAAGAAGGCCTATCTTGAACTGTATAGATACATTAGCATAATTAAAATCTCATGATAACTTAAGGAAAAATAATCAACAGAGATAGCAAAATGGGATATAGATATTACCATCAAAAGGCTCTTTAACTAACTAATCTCTTATATCCAAAGCTGCTTCTACAGGTATAGAATTCATAAAAATAAGAAAGCACTGAAAGTAATTTTTTCAAGGTCTAGTAAAGTCAAACCTAGACTTCAGGTATAATATATAAAAGGCTATTTAAATAAGTTTACTTTATATAGTTAAAATAGAAAAAGCAGTATTAATGAAAATGCAAGCTCTAATAATTTTTGTTTCCCTCTTTTAAGTGCTTTCAGTTTCAGCTAGGTCAGTTTCTAAGAATGTAATTAATGTTCATTTGATTCCTCATTCTCATAATGATCCTGGGTGAATTAAGACCTTTAAAAGGTATTTCGTGGAAGATGTTCAGCATATTTTGGATAGTATGATGAAAATTGTGCATAGCAAAAATAATGTGAAGAGGACTTTTGCATATTCGGAGATTTGTTTCCTTAGTAAGTGATTTAATGAGCTTAACTAAGAGTAGAAGATTAAGATTAAGAAGGCTATTTAGGGAAAATAGCTGGAGATCTTAGGAGGCGGTTGAGTATAAAACGACGAAGCAGTAACAATCGCAGATGATATAATAGATAACCTAGTACTTGGATGGGATTTTCTAAAGCAGAATTTAAATTATAGCACTGACATAGGTTGGAATATAGACAACTTTGGACATTCTCAAGGCTAAGCTTATCTCTTTGCAAAGGCAGGTTTGAAAGCTTAAATGTTTGCAAGGATAGACATAATGGATAAGATATAAAGAGTTAGAAGAAAAGAACTGGAGTTCATTTGAAGGATTGATATACCAAATGGCGAACAAGGAATTCAACTGTTTACTCATACATTTATACACCATTACTCATGACCTTAGCTTTACCTAGATATTTTTCGAAGGAGCACACTGAATAAATTAAAAGCTTAAGTAAAAACTTAGTAAATCAAATCGATGATAAATGAACTTATTCAGGGGCAAAAGACTTAAGCATCTTCATTCAGAACGAGTAATTTATTACTCTTGCTGGGAGACGATTTTACATGGAGGAGCTATGATTATATAATAGGGTTTGATTAAATCATTAAGTATATTAACGAAAATCATAATTAAACCCTTAATGTGTTTTATAGTACGCCAAGCAGATATTTAGAAGCAGTGCAAAAGGAAATGAAAATGAATAATGTTATTTTCCCTGTCAAAAAGCATGATTTTTATCCATATTCTGATCCATAGAATTAATACTGAACAGGCTTTTATACTTCAAGACCAAGTCTGAAATACAAAGTTAGGAAATGTGGGTATATGCTACGAGCTGCTTAATAGCTTCTTTTTAATAAGCATTGAGATACTTTCCAATAAGATCTTCGGAGTCTCAGAGAAGCAGTAGCTCTTGTTTAGCATCATGATGCTATTACTGGTAGTTAAAAATCAGTGGTAACTTAGGATTATATTCATTTACTATCTAGTAACGAAAGATTGCTTGATAAAGTTCTGAATGCTTACTATAAAACAGACAGTATAAATGGTTGCCATTTACTGAACGAATCATTATGCAACATTTCTTGTAACTCTTCGATCATTCTTTACAATTCTCTATTCCACTCCCGACAAGAAATCCTATAGATACCTATTTTATCCAACTAGCTAACAGTGCTAAAAAATGAGGATGATTAAGAAGATCTTGACTGTGTAATCACTCCAATCCTTAAGCTGCCATATCCAAATTTCTTGTATCCAAGCTAGCAATCTAATTCCTTCCTTCTAACAGTAAAAGTCAAAATGAAGCCTTTTTCTACGAAAGTGATTTAGCTTAGAAAAGCCCTATAAGCAAGTGATTAGAACTGCCAAGTAATAAACTATACTTTACTAAAGGAAAACAGTTTTAAAATTAGCTCCAATATCTACCATCTTTAAGGTAGCACTCTAGGATCTAATTGGATGCTACTAAACAAGCAAACTAACTAATCATAGACGATAAAGATTTCCCATAAAGTATATAGGAGCTCTACTAAGCATGGCGTATTAAATGGAATGTACCTATTCTCTGATGTAAACAAACCAGCAGTTAATTATGGGAAATTTGTTGAAGCTCTGTAAATTAAGACTCAGCTATTTGAGGAGCTTTTCATTTAAATGTCCAATTCTACCCTTTAAATTTAGCTATTTTAAGATGCTTAATATTTCAAGATCTAGAGTCTCATTGACTAGTTTAGGTCACCCATGTAAGATCTACAGGTAGTTTTGAATGTCAACTCTGGTATTAACTCTAAGCAGGATTTTTATACTGATACTAATGGCTTGTGGCCTATTTTGAGAAGGATAGGATGGAGAGAGAACTGAAAGCCCTCAAGTACGTAGAACATATCCTCAAACTACTATCCTGTTAACACCTTTATAAGCATTAATGATACATCTAACATGCTAAGTCTGATTCCTGACAGAGCTCAAGGTGGATCTAGCTTATCTAAAGGTAGTCTTTAGCTAATGATTCACAGATATACTCAAGGAGATGACAATAAGGGTGCTGGAGAGAACCTTGAAGATCTATACAAATACAAAACTAGCAAAAATCGGGAAAAAGAGCACATAATGGTGAAAACAACTCATTATCTAATCTATAGTTCCATTTCAAACTCAATCGAGAATGCTAGACAGATTCTGAAGTAGACTTAAAAGAGAGAGCTGCATCCTATATAGATCTTTCATACTTACGATAGAAAAATATAGAAGGAGTTCAGATGGATTAATGAGGAGTATGATCAGAATTTGAATATAGTAGTTAGACCGTTAAACTAGCTTCAGTATATAGTAAGGATTTAAAATTACCACCTAAAAGAATCTTTAACTTTTGATTTAAAATCCTTTGTCTAAGATTTTAACTCTAACATGTTAAAGAAATAGGAAGATTGATAGATTAATGAACTCAACTTAGGGGAAAATATGCTCAGATCTGAAATGAAATAGTTCAGTTGGAATACGGGGGAAGTTATTTAACAGGGGTAAAGATAATAAGACGCGGATGAAAACTGGAATGTGAGTCTATTTCCTAATGAGTTTAGGACTTTCAAAGTGAACTGCTCTTAATGTAACTAATCTAGATTCTATTTATAGTAATTTATAGCTTTTAAGCCTTAAAATTTCATTAAGTTCCTTAAGTTTAAAATTAATCCTGAAGCACTATATTAAAGCTCTACCCAAAAAAGTCAATTTCACTCCTTATTACATCTCGTTTACTTATAAGGTAGTCATTTTGAATACACTTTGAAAACTAAATATCCAAGATAAAATCTAAATCCCTGAGAGATTAGCAGACATTTTGCTATAACCAGGTTAACTCTATTTATACTAATCAGATCAATCCTTTTAAAAGCAGATAATTGCTTTGAATCTTCTCCTTACATTTGTAATACATTATTAGACTTAGGTGATGTAAGTTAATATTATAATAGCTAATTGGCTTTAATCATAGACTGAAGGTTGTCATTAGGTAATATAATAAGGAGTTGAAGGGGAGATTGCGGCTACCGGGTAGATAGAGGATTGCTATAGATACTTTTCTTTCTGGTATTAGGTAGTATCATATTTCAGCTCTTTCCAGACACTTCAAACTACTTAAGAGACTTCCCATGGTATATCATTATATGCTTGCTTTATAATATAATAAGTTAACTTATAATGACTATTTATATTAAGCAAAACGCTTTAAAACTGGAATTTATTTGAAAAGTTCAAGTAGGATATAAGGCGTTTTTTGGTATACAATTGGATAAAAAAGCCTTATTTAAGTATTAAATATCTAGAGGAAGGCAAAGTGTTGATAATCCTATGTATACTTTTAGCTATTTGATAGTAAGAGATAAGAAAACCTTATTTATTTGCCTTTAATACTCTTGGCTTTTAATTTGACTATCTATTATGCCCTAATTGGTCTACGCATTACATCGCTAGCTTTGTATTATCCTTCTCCAGAACCAATTTTAGTATGAATTTCTTCCTATTTCTACATTCCATTTCCTAACCAGCCCTTTTTTCGATCCTACTAGATCATTTTACCACAACTACACATCCTCCCACCTCGCTTTATAGTGTGATATGATTTGACCATACTCGAGCATATATAATTTTCAGTTACTAGTTTCAAATCTAAAAAAGAGGTAATTATAAGATATTTGACTTAATAAGATAACTATCCCTTGAGAATATTATAAAGACTGAAATTCATATATTACATAATCTTTTAATTCTCCTATATACCAAAATACCTATTTTGCTGTTTGACGTTTTGGTTCCTTTTTGAAATCGCTAGATCTAGTCTCTTTGTGCAAGCTACTTAAACCTAAAGCTATTTTGCTGATAGCATTTTTCTGAGAAAGTTATGGTAATGGAGATGAGAGATAGAAGTAGGTTCAAATGGAATCGTTTGATCAGTTTTAATCGATTTGCTTTATGTGAGATTCATGTGACTCTTGTACTTAACCTGCTTCTATATCTAGCTAAATGAGTCTAAGCTTCAAGTCTATCCATATCCACACTTAATCTTTTCCTTACTTTTGTTACTTTCTACGTTTGTCAACTCTATAGTATCATGAGCAGCAGGATACCTACAAATCCAGCAAAACAGGCTTTTTTTATTTCCCCTATCACTAATACTCTTTTTGTATTGGCTAGACCTTTAGCAAGTAACTATCCTTAGCTTTCCTCATTATTTCTAAAGAAAAATAATCTAAATCTAGGCTACTAAGCTAATAGGAACTAACTCTCCTTTATTAATCAGAAAGAAGAGACAAGAAATGATAGCAAGTGCATGGAAGCTTAGGCCAGAAAGCAACCAAAATCGTTAGATTCTAGAATAGCAAATGCTCAAGAGCATGCCAAAAGGCTTTATAGAACTAACAGCTAGCAAGGCTAAAAAATAAAATCCACTAAGGTATAAAAGCAAAAAGAACATAACCCAGCTTTTACAAAAAGCCTATACTTAAGTATAATAAGCAGAAATATAAATAGGGTATATATATAAAAGCAGCTACCTAATAAAATACAAAGGACATATTTAAATAACGCTAGAAAGCTATAAAAGGACTTAAGTCACTTTCAATATCAAATAGCCCAACTTAAGATATAAGCTACTAAGTATAATACAATTACTGAACATCATACATTAAGAAACTACCTTTGCATAATTATCAGGCTAATTTGCTTAATCAGGATTAAATAACCATTTCAATAGAGTTTTAAGTGTGTAATGGAATATAAGTTGTAATGTGTGGCTTATAAGTATATTATATTACGATCTCATCTACGAAATATACCATATTTAGCATATTTGCTAGCTTAAGAAATTAAACTTCATAAGTAAGCATTAAAATAACATAGGTATTGAAGACCATTTTCAGAAGAATAAGCATTATAAGGGTATTAATCATGCTCTGTTTACTAAAGATAGCAAAAGGAAAATTATCATACTAAGCAAGTATTCTAAGTTAACTATATGGTCTTAGAATAAAGGAGCACATAGATGAGTGTATATAGTTATAGACCAAAAGGATTAAAATTACTGACAAGTGTAATTAACTGAGGTTTATATCTTTATTCATATTTAAAAGGCTTGAAATATAATCCTCATCTTTAAATATAACTTAAATAAAAAAGATGAAGCAAGAAACAACCTCACATAGTTTAAAGCCTAATTAAAGGTACAGGAACTAGAATTAATAGATTCTAGCTCCTTTAAGATTCTCTTAAGAGACTAGCAAAAGCTTTGTGTTGAGTCAAAAATCGAATTTGTCGAATTCCTTTTTATTCGAGAGTTAAGAGTAGAGGAATATAATGTATATAAAGAAGAAAAAAAACCCTATTAAGAAAAATGCGCTAAGAGATCTGATGAAGGAGGAGTAGTAAAATAATTTCCAGGAAAGTCCTAAACTCGATTCTAGCGAGTAGCATACTCTACTGTATCATCCAATTAAATTCGAATTGCCAGCGATAAAAGGCGCTTGTAGTTAAAACATCTAGTAAATTTAAGCGAAATCTAGATAAGTTTAGCCTACTGCTGAAATGACATCTCCAGACATGGTTTTATAGAAGTATAAGGAAAATTTGAGAAATAGACCTCCTAGGAGAACGATTAAGTAAAAGAACTAGATAAACTTTAGCTACCTAAAAAATGAATTAACTCCAGAATTAACTTACCAAAACTAAGTCTAACCTCAGCTTTGAAAGCCAGAGAAGAAATCTAATTTATCCTTATTAAACAACAGTTACACGAATCTATCCCAAGAAATTAATCCATTGAAGCAATCAGGGAAACTAATCATGCAAAACGCTTGCGATTTTATAAGAAGAAAAGCAGAAACCGGTTAAACAATCTGACATCAAGACTTTGTAAAAAATATGGTTAAAGATCAACGACCGAAGATAGCAGAAAATTAAAAAAACATTCAGCTATAGCGAAATATATACCACACACCTTTGAATAATTACAGCATTGGGAAATTCAAGATGGAAGATAGCTTCTATGCTTAACTTTTATTTTCTGATTTATTTATATTAACATCATATTGCTTACTCGGTCTTTTCTCTTGAAGATTCTTATTTAAACTGCTTAAAGATAAATTTAGTCTAAGGCTAACTTTTATACTCTTAGCTTTTCCACCTTAATTGTTCACAAAGACTTTTAACTTCAAAAGCTGAGAAATCAGAGACTAGATATCTGATTTTCCAATATGCTTACAAAGTTGAAAACCAAGGATTATTATTCCTTCAACTAACTCCTTTCAAACTTCACCAGCCAAACCTTCTAAAGTTAGCCTGTACCTTTCTAATCTAAATTTTACACTCTCGCTTAAAGAATGTAAAGACAACTAAACTCTTCTTTGAGTATTAGTTTTAATATAAGAAGTAAGCTTTTGAGAATATATTTCTAATAGTTTACTCAAATGAAAATTAATTTTAACAGGGTATATTTCCAGTAGCTAGTGGTCAGATTAGAGTATCAAAGTAATACCAAAGAATCCTAATATATAGATACTTCTACTGACATGCTAGATCTAATTAATCTTAGCTTCAAATTAGAATTCTCTTTATACTAAGATTCTTACCCTTTTTTTTAACTCCTATAAAAGAGAAAATTATTTAACCTACTTAAGACTTTATATGCAGTAACTATCAGTTAATCTAACTATTCTTTGGAGAAGCTTTTTCCCTTTCTTTTAGATATGGAAATCCATGTGTAACTAATAATTAGCGTTTATGTCTTAGCTTCCCTATCTTTTAGGAGAGAAAAGTGTTCTTATATGCTTAGATTTTTCGTTAGAAGCTAGAGTAAATTTTAGTTCCAGCTTCATTAAATAAAAAAAGGGAAAGTTTTCAGATCTAAATGAGAAATTTCCTTTTCAGGGAGTAAGAAAAGGGATAAATATTCCTTTACTTATATCTCCTTTACCTGGTCCCTTTCCTCACATCATCGCTCTTTTCTTCACCTAACAATGACCATTAAGCATTTTTCTACAAGCTCTTAGAGAAAGCATAATCCTTATATAGCCCTAAACAGCTTAGAGATATGGGATAAAGTATACTAGGAATAAGCTAGAGATAATTCAAACTAGATATAAGGTTATTTAGTAAAGCCCTAGTTAATTAGCCTATCTAAGTATGTTAAGTATTAAAGAAGGATAAAGCTTAAATGTATAGGAAATGCTTATATATACTCCTTAGATTTTGCCTTTGCTATATATGATTACTTAATAGTATAATATTAAGGAAGCTAATAAGCTAATTATAAAACGTTAGGCTTTCAATTATACCTTTCGCTTTTGCTTACTATCTATTAAACGGCTTAGTTCCCGCTCTTAATGTCTTCAGGACTTACTGTATCCACCCTTCCCCAATTTTTACCTTCTATAGAAGCCTAATTTTGCTTCATTTTTTTAAAGCTTATCTTTCACTACTAATGAGAGGCTTAATAGATATAGGAAATTTCCGTTAAGTCAGTTTATAGATTTAAGACTAAAAATAAGCTTAATGATTTAATTTTTTAGTGATAGTTATATTGAAATAGAGTATAAAGAAGAACCCCCAATCAAAAGAGAGGCTTATAGCTGAGATTTTACTTAAGTGTCTCAGTTTTAATTCTATTTCCTTCTTATTCACTAAACTTACCTGCTCGTATAAGAGTCCCTTATACCAAACTAGTGCTCAGTATATAAACATACAGACATCATTTCGTCTCTCTTATACTCTCTAAGTTGCTTTCAACAATTTTAAGCAGTTCTCAGAACTTTTCACCCTTGACTATTAAGCTAATTGGAGAACACAACTCACTTACTTTCCTAGTTTCCTTCTAGGTTACTATCCAATATCTCCATCAGTCTCTTAACATACCAAGAGATTAATTCTCATACTCTGAGCATATAAATACTTGGTTTAATCACTTTAATGTAGTAAAACCAGATAAGTCTAAATACTAAGTATTCAGTACTTTAAACCCTTTCTATGCTTTTTACTATCATTTACTATACTTTTAGTTAATAAGCTAAATATGAGAAATTAAAGTAGAAGGGGTAGCTCTTTATGTATACTGCAAGCGATTGATGCCAAAGGGAAATTATAATCGCTTTTAGTAAAGATGAGAGATGGAAACTTTGAGGTGGGTTATGGATAATAGGGAGGGTTAAGAGCTTTTGGTGGTTTTAGTGTAGAGCTAGATCTTAGAGGTGGTATATGAAGGTTATGAAGGTTATGAAGGTTATGAAGGTTATGAAGGTTATGAAGGTTATGAAGGTAAGGCGGATACATCTGAGTAAATAAACTGGTTTCGAACATTTTGGTTCTCACATTCTAATGAGGTGCTAAAAGCATCAATCTTAAGGTTAATTTAGTAGAGAAGAGTTCAATTACTCTCTCCTTGCTAGCAGTATAATATAAGGCTAAGCACTCAAAATAGTCTATTTTATTTACTTCTAAAGCTATTCAGTTGATAGAACTGCTTTATGAATGTAAAGGAATTAGTTAAAGAACCTTAAGTTAGAGGGATTATACTAGTGGGATGATGAAGGTTTATTAGTAAGAGGAAGAGAAAAGATAACTCAATCTAAATGAAGAGAGCATTAAGAGGGAGATCTATTAATAGAATAATAAGGACTCTGATCATATGTACCAGAATTAAGATTCTAAATAGACAAACTTTAGGTATTAGATAAATAGTATCAAAAGTAAGTTTTGAGGAAAGAAGATTAAGAAGATAGTAAATTAGCAAATAGATAGAATAGTAAGAGGCTAAAATGCTAATAAGCCTTGCTAGTGAGAAATAAAGGGTTTTTCTTGATGGAGTACGATAGAAATTCAAAGCAATGCCAAAAAATTCCATTTCTGATTATCTATTTACTCATCTTTCGATCAGAGGATCTTAAATTGCTTAGTTCACTTTAATGCATTTTATAATCTGAAGCCTAGAAATATTTTCATCGATAGGCTAGATTAATATTAAGAGTGCTAGTACAACTATCTCCTAATTTAGAGGAAACATAAGAATAAAACAGAAAAAGGATCTTAACAAGATTTGCAGCTTTCAGAGCATAAATGATTAGCAAGGTACTGATAATAAAGGGAGTTGGCCTAGTGGAGATTTTCATGATCATATAAAGCAAAACTTTAGAGACTAATAGAAAGAGAAAGTTAGGGATACCAAAAAGATAATCCCTTTGATTTGATAACTGAGAATACCGATTTTAAGAGAGAAGTTCCATTCATTACTTTAACTCAAATAGCAGAATTAAAATTCTATTTTTACATATAATCTCATTAAAAAAAAGTTAAAGGCATTGAAAAAAGCAAACTGGTATATATATCCAAAAAAGAAAGAACTAAGAGCTACAAACAGAAAGCAGTCAATAAACACATTTCATAGAATCTTACAAAAGTATTGCAATCAAACGATAAGTTGATATAGTAAATAGACAATAAACAGTTCAATCTATACTCATGAATTAATTCTCTATTATTAAGCTTCTAAAATTAGTTAAATGTATATACCTGATTTGAAGCTATATGAGCTAATTAGAGAAAATAAAATAAAGACTAATTAATTTAATTATTTAACAGAATCAACTCTACTAATCTGGCTAGTAGTGGATAAAGCAGATCCAATAAATCATTTTCTTCTTCCTTAGATTAAAGGAGTTTGCCAGGAGAAATATGAAGTCAAAGTAAAGGAAAGGAAAGGGGTATTTAATAGCTACAGTTAAAGGAGACTCTTAAATTGAAGTAATTAGAGGATAGTTATCTATATGATTGAAAATAAAGAAATGAGCCTTCAATATTTCTCTTTAATACTTTACTATAATAGTAAATGCTTAAGATTAAATAATCATTCGCTAATTAAATCAACAACCATTGATCATATACTTTCATATAAGTATGAGAAGGAATATGATTATCAGTACCTTAAATAATATGCTTCCTGCTATTAAGTTACCCTATTATAAAAGCTTAATTCAGTGCACCTCCAACTAGCTTTATAACTTCCTTTAATATACTCAAGCAACTATGTATTCCCTTAAAGTTCTGATTCTAATCTAACAATTTTAATATCTAAATACTAGTAAAATTAAGACTAATGATATTATTTCTTAGATCAATACTAACGAGGTAAATATCTAGCGCTAAATTATTTAAATACGTATTTGATTGGAAATAAGTAAAGGAAAATAAGTAAATTTAACAAATGCTCAGTAAGATGAGAAGAGCTATGAGAGGTACTATGGTGATTAAGGATATTGTAGATATGAAATCTTTATTATGACACTTTAATTATTAAAATCAAGAAAATGAAAATCTTCATCACTTTTGCTGTTTTCATTAATTGTATTGGGTGTGTTGTCATATTAGTCGCTTTGCTGAGGAATAACCTATTCTTCGTTGTTAAATTCGAAATCTTGCAGAGTAAAAAGTGACTCATCTGATGAGAAGTTGCTTTAGTTCTCATCGTTATCACTTTTGTAATATTCGTTTAAGAATAGTTGGTAATGCTACTCTTCACTGTTGCTCTCTTTGCTAAAGTCTTTTTTTTTAGTTTCTTAATTACTTTCATAAGTACTCTCAATTGTATATTCTATGAATTCAAACTCATTTTAATCCTTTTAATTCTTCAAACTAGAAGTAGCAATACTATCTCCTAACTATTCGGTTATCCTTTTTAGTTGTAAGCCCAATTTTTATGTTTTGCATTTTTTAATCTTCGGCAAAAAATCGTCTTAGAGTTACCAAAAAGCAGAACCTTATCTCTTTCCTGAAAGTTTTTCGCTTGAAGCTTTTGTATGCAAATTTAAAACATACATCTCTAGTATTTCGTACTGAAAATCTCCTACTTCATTAAATTTCCCTGCTTTATTAATAAGACTGTTCCATCTATTCCTAACTTAATTCTCAGTCCTTCCTTATATTATAAATTTACCTTATAGAAACTAAGCTATTTTAGACCATTTATTTCCTAGATCCTTTTGCTTTCTCACTAATATCAAGTCTTCTTCTTGTGTCCAATGTATTTCTGAGTAGTCTAAACTTACTTGTTATATTAGGGTTTAGATAGTTTTTATACCTTTCTCTAACATTTCTTGCAGTTCTTGTTTGCTCACCTTTATGAAAAATCTTGTTAAGTTCAGAAGCAATTTTTGTTCACTTCTATCTATACAACACTAGTATCTCCTTTAGCTTCTCATCCTCTTCCTATGTCCAAGTATAAGTCTATCTTGTGAACTTTTTTTGCCTTAGTATTTTATCAGCCCTTCTCTTATTCCTATTCTCATGCTCAGTAAGTAGATTCTAATCCCCAGTAAACGTGGGATAGAAATACTCCTGCTATGGGGTATAAAACTAACCCCTCATATAACTCTCTCCACTTCACTACCCGCTTTCTAAGTATCTAGGTCCTTCCATACCAGGGTACTTCCAATCATTCTTCTTTGTATACCTCCTTTTCTCATGAAGCATAGACTTAGCTTGCTCTTTTCCTTCTTCCATTATAATTAAGGATTCAGTTATCCTCTATTTCTAGTAACGTTTTTTATTAACAATAAATAAAACTTTATCAAGCCATTGGAATAAAACTAAGCTTATGCTAATAATATGCTTAGCATCAAACCCAGTCTGCCATACAAACTTGATATGAACTTGAAGGCATTTTAATTAGCTGGAAAGCTTGATAAGAGAAGGAAACTAAAGGATGACTCAGTCGACCTGATGGCAGTAGTTTATAGCTTAAGCAAGATTAGCCATTCACTTATTATCAAGAACAAGGGATACTGTCAAGATCTACAGATGCAGTTACTTCTTAGTTATTTAAATCACGACACTGCATTTCAAGAAACGCTGCAAATTGGCATAATACTATAAACACTGACATCATATATCTCACTAATAAATAAAGGCTTTAAATGGCAAGTATAGAGACTTAGGTTTAAGTTATTTTTATATTAATGACAATTTATTAAAATTAACTTTGATTTTGGTTTTGAATTAGAATTTTAAGCTCAAGATAGAAAAATATATCTTAGAGCTAATTTTATCTTCCTAAATAAATTAAGCAAGATGTTTGGTTAACCATTTACTCCCAGTTATTACTTACTAACTTATTTAAGCTAACAATGATTGAAGTTTGGTAACTTAGGTCTGTTAATTAAGTTTGACTCCTTTACTATTCTCTTGATTGAGAAAGGTTGGTCAAGGATTACCAACTTAAGAGATATAGCAGTATCAGCCCCCAAGTTTTACTTTTTTCAACTGGTGTTAGTTAACCTATCTAACTCCTCTAGCTTCTAGCTATGCATAACAAGCCTTTAGTTTATTAGGTAATAAACTTAGCAAGCTTATTGGATATCTTCACATACTTCACACTAAGTTTCCTTTTTCTATCCTACCCCTTCAATCCCCATTTTTCCTTAAAGCTAGAAATAATGAAACCACTATTGAAAATAACTTATTTTATGTGTTCTATTTATACTTAGGCTATTTTCATGTAAAATTGGCTAGTTTAATATAATTAAACTAGCATAAAAAAATTGAATCTGTGCTTAAGTAGAGAGAACTGATGTCAAGACATCAGATTAATAGAAGAAAAATCCTTCATTCATATCCATTAGCCATTGTATCCTTCATTTCTAGGGGTTTAGTTAAATCCAAAGGATATAAGCTACTGACTTACCTTATAGTTATTTAACTTTCCAACAATCTTCGATCATGGAAAAATGACCCTTGATCGAACTTTAGCTTTACTAGTTCCATTTATAGTTTTAGAAGCCTGACAGCAACAAATAAGTTGACCATACTTATCAATGGCTCTATCTAAGTTAGTAAGCTCACTCTTTATCATCGCTACACTGACTAAAGTATATTTTTCTAATCGTAATCCTTGAAAATTTTATCCAGAAAAGGAGGTTTAAAAGGTATTCCCTGAGATATTACCTTATTAGCCTCCCAATTTCCTTATATATTACTATATACCTTAAAAACTACTTAACTGGTATATCTATAGTGAGTATATCAAAGTTTAAGCTAAGGGTATATAATGGAAAGTATGTCAACTATTATAGAAAACAAAGAGAAGCAGATAGTCAAATTACTTAAGCTTAGGGGACTGTGTAAGCAGCTTAAAACTAATTAACTAGGTAAACTGTTTTCAAAGGTTCCACTAATGCTGTGCAAGTATGAAATAAGTCCTAATCTAGCCTATAAAATTAACTTCCTATGAAATGAAAATAAAAAGGATAAGGATTGAGGAATATCGAATGATGGTAAAACTGCGGATATAGATAGAGAGGGGAATTTTAGAGGTATTTTATTGAAGCCAAATCTTAGAAAAAATAGACTTTATGTCTTCTAATTTCTAACTAACAGTCTGAAAATAAAGCTAGGAGTCTGTAAGGGATAGTATAGTAAGTTCCGCAATAACTTTGCAATATACAAATATGGATGAGCTTGGTATATTTCTTAGAAGTCTTTAAGACATAATTCTAATGGTATGGGGACTACATATGGATAAGGCTTAATTCTTAGTTGATTTTAGAATAGAGGAAGTAATTAGAAGGACTAATAAGCATTATAGCATGAAATCATTATGACTGTAAATACAAGATGTGGGTTTGTAAGCTTCGCAGTGAATGGATAGGATGCTGGAAAAGCTTGGTAAGATGAAGTAGAATTTACTGATGGAGATCTATATGCAGGTGTAAATTCTCAAGCATAGACTCAAATAACGCTTGCTAAAGTTCAAGTCTTTGACTTTAAAAGTTAATCAAGTGCTTATATATAGAGTTTAGTCTATTAAAATAAGGATTTGAATCCTATAATTAGAACTCTTAAGTTATAGTAATTGATTGCATAGATTTTATACCCTCAACTCTAAAAGAAACATCTTTCAGCTTTCTTTTTCCTTTATCTTCAATAGTATGAACTTTTTGCCCTAATTAATAACCAGCATAATCTTCTGGCTTCATGGAAGTAAGTTAAGCATGAAGCGAGATTTATTCAACCAACTACTTTAGTATTCTAAATTTGCTTCTATCTTAACCCTTTTTTCAAAAATATAGGTTTAAATTTTAACTTCATTTTTAAGTGTTTATTTATGAAGGTTGCATACCTTTAATTTCTGAGGCAGTATATTAAATTTCATCACACCAAGCTATGAAAAATTTGCTTCTAACGTACCTATTTTAAGTCTATACGATACTAAGTTCTTATCTCTACTACAGCCATATAATTAATCTCTCCCTCATCCACTATTTGATTTTAGCTGCATCTTCCTTTTAGATCAGAGCTTAATTATACCCCATTCGTATATACACAGACTTAATAAATCTTAAGGCTGTTCCTCTTCCTCTTTGTCTTCTTAGTTCTTTTAGATAAAGCTCAAGCTTTATTATTATGGTTTTAGATATGAGTATATAGATGATAACATGATGACTACCTTGAGTAGATGTAAAGTGCGTCTTTATATTATATAGCAAGATTGACTAGCATTATGTAAGTAATGGCCTTAAAAGAAAATATCGATTCAATACTGAAATCAGATATCCTATACTTATAGCTATTTTGCTGTATATGCTTTATTTATTTTCTGACTATTGGAATTCCATAACTTACTTCTTTTACCTGCACTGTCTAGTTCAGCATGTATAAGTTTATTAAGTTATAGATGATAACTAACTTCCTTCATTATTTAGAATGATTATGAGAGCAAGTTTTGCTTATAGCTACTTAAGGCTAAATATTTATGCTTTGAGCAAAGATTTTAACTTCTTTCTCATTCTGCTTCCTAAGTTCATCCTCTTCAAGTCGATCATCTAGATCTCTTCCCTTTCTCTCTCTTATACACCGTTATCAACCTTGAATATTTAGGTAGGCTTCTTTCTTGCTTCTTCTAAATCAAGTTTAAGGTTTATTTTAAATCTAATAAACAACGTTGGAAATATCCAATTCTTGATATTGCATATTTTGAAAGTGCTTTTGAGAGCTAAATGAGTAAACTAAAACTCAATCGATCAAGAGAAAAGAAAGTAGATATTTATAAGGCATTTCGAACTTTTCCGGTATGAAGGAATTGCAAGTTCTTGGTATGTCACCTTAAGGTTAAACCTTATTATATAAGAGTTGAAATGCTTAAGAGTGCTCTAAGTCTAGAAGTGTTTAAATGGTATTTAACGAAATAGAACAAAGGTAGAAAGAAAATTAAGAGGCTTCATTTTAATTTGCTTAATATAAGGCTATGAAATTGTATGTCTGCCATATTATTCCTTCACTCTCAGCTTCTTAAGAACTTATTTTATGCAACCGATATAAATAACTAATAGATCAAGGATATCACAGAACATATTTGGCTAATATGATTACTTTTGAAAGCAGCTTTCGAGTGGCCTGTGGAAAGGTGTGGAGAAGTTTGAAAGGCTTTGGTGATTTAATGACTTATAATCGTTTCAAGCAAATAGAACTGTATACTTATATATGAAGTGAGAAGGAGATTATCAGTCTTAGTATGATAATATTAATGGTTGGATTGAGATGTTTCAGATGTAATAATTAAGTAAAATACTAAAACGTCACTTAACAGCAATATATCTTCTTAGTCTTGGATTCGTGCCAGGGCGATTTCTTTCTGGAGTCTAAATTTTTTGGTAAAATTTTCTTTTTCTTACATTCTAGGGAGCTGGATTGTTTCCCCAATCAGCATTACTGAGAATTTCAATATTAAATTCATCTACTTAAGATTTCTATACTTCCTTGCCTGTATGAGAAATGGTAATTCCCATTGTAGTCTCAGGTCGAATGGATTCTACTTTTGGAATGGATTGCATCATTTGAACTTCTCTTTCATAATCACCCCTTGCTGTTTGTACTCCTTACATCCTGAAATATTCATTTCTGCTCATTCGGTTACATGGAAGTATATCAGGTCCGTCCTTTGACTAACCTCCTTCTTTAAGTTTTACTCCAGCGCTTAATTAGATTTTATCAAATACCGAAGATTGCGGTTTTTATTCCTAGATAGGTTTTGATTTTTTAAACGCTTGTCTCACTTGCTTAGTATCTTTGGCTTCTTCAGGTGGTTTAGGTTTGAGCTATTAAGGAGGTTAGGGGTCTTTAAATGCATATACTGCTTTTAAGGATATTGGAGGCAGTTTTTCAACATTACAGTTTTTGATAGGGATGATATTACCTTAATGATCAAAAGTGAACTCTCCTGCTTTCATATTTACAACATTAGTCTTCTATAGTTTATGATTTTCCTCTTAATTATTCATGAATTTCTTTTTCTTCTCATCTAATAATTTTTTCCTCTTATCATCAGCTTCTAGAATCTACCTTAGCTTTTCTTCCTCTGGATCTACTGTAACTTATTTTCTTATTCCTGGTATCTCGAAAGTGATTGAATCCAAACTTTCTTGATCGACCTGCTTTTTCCTTTGTTTTTCATTAGTGGATTTAGCTCTTTGAGCTCTTTGCTTTATTCCGCTTACATCAACACTAGTTGGTGTTTTGACTCTACTAATTCTGCTAGGAGTAGAAACTTTATTCACCACAATCTCCTCCTCCTGTTACATAGGGCAGAACATAATTCTCTATTGAACTTTCAAAGTTTATCTAGCCCAATTATCAATACACGCAGGTTAAGGCTCCAATCCATCATCTCATATCTGATCCGGTTTATTTTCATGTCTGAATTATGAAAATTCACTAGCTCCTGTAAACAATCCGCATGTTCATTACGATATATGCGCATCTTCTTTAGAGGCTAGATATTTATTATACAAATCCTAAGCACCCATATTCAATATCTAGTCGATGAACTACTCAGATATCTCTTCAGCTTAGCACAATTTCTCAACTCTTAGCAATTTTTCACTTATTTAATTATCATTTCAATATTCAGATACCATTTTTAATTTGAAAATTAATACAACGCTATCAACCCAATCCCTGCTATTTATCCTTTAATTTAAACTCAACATTTAACTTTTAATTCTCTGACTTTAAATTAGATTTTTTAGAGCTTATAGTCTAGGGATTTTGGTTGTGGGAATTTTTGTTTTCTAGAAAGCTTTTTATAGGTTTTTAAATTAATTAACTAGACTAGTTTGACTCTTATTTGAAAGAGCGAAAACTAGTCTTTAAATTTTAAGTCTAAGGGCCTTTAGTTGTTTAAGGTACCATTTCAAACGGTTTGATCCTTTGGATTAGTTACCATATAATCCTCTCTTCCTGATCTATTTACCCATTGATTATTCATTTCACTTCCTTACTTTATTGAAAATGCTATCAGTACTGACTTAATTTTTCTATCACTAGTAAGTAACTTACCTTTGTAGCCTGTTTTTATAGTTCCCCTCCATCTAACTTTTTATCTCTATATCTTACATCAGCCAGTTATTCATAAGCCCAGCATAATTAATTAATTTCTCAAATGAAAATTTAAAGGTGAGAAACCCTTTAGATTTAACTCCTTACTTTATATCTTCAAATCTAATCATTCCTAGATAGCAAAACTATTCCTTCAACTTATTTTAGTCTTCCCTTCTTTCTAATCTCTCGATGTTCTTAAAACTAGCAACTAAAACCTTAAGAGTCACTTTAAATCTTTGCTAATACCTTCAACTCCTATAACTATACCCAAATAAACTCTATTTCTGCTATCTAACACTAAGACATCTTAGCATATATCAGATATTAATACCAAAGTATGTTAATCTTTCCTTTCTTTATATGCAAAACTGACTCTTAGTCTTTGCTTATATATAATAGCCAAAGCTATAACCAACATCCTACTTGCTTCTTATAGATTTATGGGTATAAATATCATAGAGATTCTTATACTTATATACCTTAATTGGCTTTTAAAATTACTATGAAGAAGACTTAGGAATGCTATAACCTAAACATGTTATTAGAGGCTTTTTAGAACCTTCTTTAACTAATAGACTTAAGGTTAATTTTAGTTCCCATTTTACTTGAGATTTGCTTAATTTGTTTTTTTTGGTGTAGCCCATACAATTTAAATGTCTAAGGACTTTTATTGATATAATGCTTTTTTCTTTTAACTGATCTGCTATTTATTAAAGTACAAATTCAACCTCCAGCGTTATCTTGGATTTCTCAAATCTGAGGTATTAATATTCTCATATGGTGTCTTTGAGTTTCTTGTTATGCTGTCTAGCTAAACTTTCGATCCCAAATTATCCTTAAATCAGAGTTTAGATCTAAAAAGTATAGTCTCTAGATGTATCTCAACTTATTGCCTTCTTATTTCTAGACTTTTCACATAGCAAATCTCTAGGATTTGAACGAAGCGTAACCATAATAATTAGATGTGTTACTAAAGGTCTATTAAGAGAGGCATCTACAATGCTTTCACTTTATAAGTCATTTATCAGGTTTGAAACCATACACTTAATCGTCATTCCTAACTTACAATTCTGGCCCTTATATATAACTCAAAAGTATTTCCGAAGCTTTAAACGAACCAAGCAGTCAAGACATATAATCTGACAGACTGAAATGTACTAAAGTTAGTTTGCTGGGAATAGATTTAACGATAAGTTTATATTCACGGACTTTGAAGGGTTCTTGAACTTTCTCTCTTTACTCTCTTTTCCACACTTTAAGACTCTACAATTTATAACTTATAGATGCTGATTTTTTACTTCTTACACTATCAAAGTAAAATATAAGAACCAGAATTAAGAAAGCAAATCAAATGGCACTAAAATTCAAATACAGTGATCATTTTAAAATCTTGATCAGCTTTTAACTCTTTTAACTGGAGGTTTGGCTCATGGGGCATGATTTACTTGATACTTTTAGAGCTTAAGAGCTGACATGATTGAACTGTATAATAAGGATGTCAAATAAAAATTGAAAAGCTATGCAAAAAAAATTTAGATCAGTAGTCTGTACTTTTAAGTCGTAGCACAGTCAAGTACTTGAACTAAGGAAAAATCTTCCTGTATGCTAATTGACTGATAATGGAGACTTAACTATTCATTTTAGTATAAAAACAGTTAAAAAGGAATGAAAAAAGAGCCAAATTTAAATGGATAAGCATTTAGAAGTCTAAAGGCTATAAGACTTGCTTTGAAACTGAATGATTCACGAGTAAAAGTTTCAACTAAGAGATCATTTAATAGCTATTAAATAGAGATAATATAGTTAAACTTTCAGGTACCTATATTAAATCTAGCGTACTTAACCATTTATGCTGACATATGGTAATAAAATTTAACTTACATTGTAAGTTCTGAACAGAGGTAATTTATTTAGAGGATGCAAGTTTGATTTAATAATGTAAATAGAAGCGTGATGGTTAGATTATTTTAGCTATAGACGGTAGCATTTAAAATTGATAGTTAAGATTTAAATTTGGAAAGAAGGATTGATAATATTAAATCAGTTAGAGGTTAGTTTCAGACAAATTTTCCGAAAGTTCGCAAGAGATAAAGGTTTTACATAATATTCGTTCACTCCATTCTATTTGGCCTCTTTTTCTGCCTAATAGCTAGAGTTTCCTGATACCATAATTATCTTTAATGACTATCTCTTACAAGAGATTTATTCATATTATCTTATCTAACGAACACATTCTAGTCCATTCATCTCTGGCATTTCACTATCAATAAAAACAGCTTCAAGCTCTTCATATCTATCCCTTAGAATCTCTAAGGCTTAAAATCCAGAATCAGTTTTAAAAAATTTGAACTGAAGTTCTTCTGCGTACATGGAATAAACATTCAATATTTACTGATCGTCATCAACAAACAGAATAGCCTTTTAGCTTTCATTCAAAGTTTTAACTATCTAGTCATTCAAGAAATCCACCAATTGTTCTTAGCTCATGTTCGATGGAATAGTACCACTTATATTCCTATGAGTTTGAAGTATTCTTTCAGACTTAGTCTTATTTTTGCTAAAAATGAAGATAGGAATTTCCTTCAAGTTCTAGCTCTGTTCAATGTCTAATATCAAGCTAATGATTCTTAGAATTTTAACATGGTCCATATTATTGCTGATTATAATCATGTCAAACTATTCGTTTCCATTTATAACCTAGAAGTTAGACAAGTCATTTTACTAGTACTTAAGTATCTTAATTTCTATCCCCATTATCTTTAGCAGGTGTATTATTTTGTTATTTTCTGCTTTCTCTGTGATATAGATGAGTCTTATTTGCTTCAGAATTTAGAAGTTCTTTTCAGATTTTAAAGGCTTTGATACATCTAAAGGCATAGTTACTGTAAATGTTGTACCTTATCCAAATTTGCTTTATACCTTGATGGAACCTTTCATTTCTTTGAGAATTATTTAGGATATCCAGAGACCTAATCCTGTGCCTCCATATTTCTTACTTATGTGCTTATCTGCTTATTAGAAGGGTTAAAAGAGCTTTTATATATTCTCCTCTGATATCCCACATCCTGTGTCCTTAATGACAATTTCCAATGTTCCTCTCTTTTCAAATCCTTTCTCATACATAATGATGTTTTAAGCGCTTTGGAAAGAAGTGTCTAAATAGCTAGGGGTAAAGTTTTAATATCTTTCCTATCTTTCTATCTTTACATTATCTTCAGTATTGAACTTGAATGGTATCTGGTGTTCTAATTAAGGAGAAAAGTCCATTTAGAAGGTTTAAGATAATTCGCCAGTTTCAAATTTAAAAGTATTCATTGATTGAAAGTCACCTTCGTTCTGCATTTGGATGCTTTTGTTTTCCTTCTGATTTTATATACAATCAAAAGGCAGTTTATTGATTAATATCGAAATGGCTGGCTTTTTAATGTTTTGCTATGTAACAGTCTTAGGTATCTAACTGGACTCCTCTAATTTTCCAGAAGCCCTTTCTCTTTGCCTTACTGAATCTTATTAATTCTCTTCCCCTTTTTATTGTTACATTTAAGGATCAGGTAAGGTTAAATGAGACTTGGGCTTACTTTATACCTACTACATTTTCTACTAAGGTTTATAGCTAGATTCTAGAAGATTATCCTCGCTATTGTTTATTTCTTAGTTTTGTAAAAGTTAGATTAAAGAGGGAGTTTTAATATTTTTATCGTTCACTTCTGGAAGATGTACTGAGCCATCATTTTCCAGCAGATCTAGCTATGTCATTGGTCTTATTAAGTTCTATTCTCCTATCTAAGAACTAGATCTGAAGAGTGTCGGACTGAAAATCGTACTACTCGTCATTTGCTCTAAGGCTTAGTTTGACACTTTGTAGATGACTAAATGCTCTTATGAAGATTTAGCGTATTTCACTATTGGTAATTTGTCTTGATCCTCTTTATCGATTGAGTTTACATCTGGTGTTCATTTCGCTCTGATATCCACTTTTCCCTTATCTGTGAATTTCACTGCATTTCCTATCAAATTCATCAAAACTTGCATTGTCCTCTATTAATCCAGGTTCAGGTATTTAGGAACACGTGGATCTACTTTCATTGAGAAGTCCAGTTTCTTTCTAATTGCATTAGTCTTATTAATCTAGAATATCTTGAACAGAAACTTCCTAAACTCCGTCGGTTCAATGCATAGATCAAATTTTCCTGATTATATCTTCGAAGCATCAAGAATGTTATTAATCATCCCTAGCAAAATTTCACTTGAGTCTTGTGAGTTCTTAATAAGAGCAATTTTATCCAAAGGAAGATCTTCAATCCTGTTAGAAATAATATCTAAACTTCCAAGTACAGAGTTAAGTGGATTTCTTAGCTCATGTATCATAGCAGCTGTGAATTAGTTCTTTTGTTCCTTTTCGATTTAGTACAGAGCGATCTCATCCTTTAGCTTCTATATCTTCATCTGCATTTTCCTAAACTTGCTTTTCTAGCTTGCATAGCTAATTTTTGTACTGGATATAATCTTTTTACACTTTAGGTATTTACTCCTTGCTTTAAAGTACTCATTCTATTTCTACTTCAGACTAGAGTTCATTTTATTAGCATTACTCACCATCAATACCATTATTATGCTACTTGCGATTTGTATTACCTAGAAACTCAAGGTGTAACTCTAAGCTAGTTAGCTCAAATTCTAGCCTTACCTTTAATACAAGTGTAAGCTTTGATCATCCTTCTATAGTATGAAGTGTACCACCATTAGCATTAGTATTAAGACTTTTCAACTGCTTGTTAGTAAGAAGGAAATGAAGGGAATGAAGAATATTTCAACATTAACTATCATAAAGCATTACTGCTAGAAGATTCAGTAGCAGCCTAGCAATAAAATAGCTAGGAAGATAATGCTGGTTATTTAGATTTTCTTCTTTAGCTTTATGTGGATTAACGGAGCTAAAATGAGGTACAAGCTCCATAGCAGCAGAAGCGCTTGCTTGTTTCAGTCTTTTAGTTCTTTCTAAGTAAGGATAATCAATAGGTTGATGCAATTGAATATCCCCATGATAATGAACACCACAAGGCTTATATCAATATCCTTAGCATATACACTCTGCTACCTCCTTAGGATTTGCCCTAAGTTTGATAACTTAGGTGTGATTGCATTAGTAGCTCTATTAAGCATCTTTACTTCCATTTAGTTTATCATCCTTTAACTTTAAATTCATCCTAAAGCTAAATACCTATAAATAAACCTGGCAATTAACGTTAAGAAGTACTTTGATTATCCTACTTAATAAGGAAGTTTCAAGTGTAGTAGGATATATCAAAAGCCTTAAAAATCAGTATCAGTGTATAAGGGTTAAGATAGTTAAGCTTATTTAATAAGGTTAGTTAAGATTAGACAGTCTCGTTTAAATATGCGTGAAGAAGTAAATAATTGAATGACTAAGTATCTTAAAGCAACTATAAGTAAAACCATTATCATTAGAATCTATCTAACTTATAAGCATTTTAGCAAGCTACTCTTGCTTAACTTGTATCAAGCTTATGAGATTTAGATATACTTATAAAAAAGGAAAACATAGAGATAAAATGTTGACCTTAGAAGAAGGGAAATTAGTACTGATATTAATTATTTTTTGGCGCTGATTTGTATAGAACTAGAGTAAGGCATTAAATGGTTTAATATTGTGAAGCTAAGGTAAATATATGGCATCTAGTGGTTAGTTTTAGCCAGCTTTATTCGTTTTTTATATGATAATTAAGAAAAATAGCTTAAATATATATAGCTTATCTGTTTCTTAAGAGAATGCTAAGAAATAGTATGATAGATTTATGGTGAGGCATTATCCTTTTAGTAGCTGGCTGCTATCACCAAAAGGGTAATGAAGTTAGTATTTTATTTATCTTTTATATGGAAATAGTTAAAGTTTCTAGTAAGATGCTAATAAGATATGATACTAGTTGCATTTTTAGCTCGTAAAGTTTTTTCTTACTAATCCCCTTAGATTCTATAAAAATGCTTAAAAGCATAAAAAATATTGTTTTCCCTATTGTTCCCCGCATTTGCTTTTATACAGCTGAAGCCTTAAATTTTATCATCATTTTATTAATATCATTTTTATTATTATGACTGAGATGTAAAAGTAAGATTGAATAACATAAGCAATTGCTTCGTAAATACCTTTATACTTTCTGCTACACTAGCATAGTCCTATATCATGCTCCTGCTTCTTCCAAGCTTTTTATTTTATTCAGATAACACTTCTAATTTATGACTAACTCCTTTTAGTGTCTTAGTTGCTTAAAGCTTTTAATTAAAAAGTGAGTAATCAAAAGGCTAGTCATCCTATTAAGAGATGCTTAGCTAATTTCCAATATTAAATGCTATTACTTCATAAGGACAAAATAGATAAGTCATTCAGATTTGCTTTCATAGACTAATTAATATTCAGAGAAAAGGCTAAAAATTACTTCAAGGTAGTAAGTTAAAATACCTTAATAGCTTTAGCAATCTAAATATCTTCGTTAATTGGTTTAAATATATTAGTCTTGCTTAATAAGCAGAACCAAATTTACGTTATATGTGCTTGTGGTAAATAAGTCAGATATGTAATTCAGGTTATTGTAGAGGTAGAACTGGATGCTTGAGAAAATGAAAAGCTATGAGCTATAAAGTATGAGGTTTGGATAGGATTAATGGTTTAGAAAGAACTATTGAATCTTCTTTAGACTAAGAAAAATTGTATTTGATCTATTGATTAAATTATCAATAATATGAACTACTAGCTTCTTTTCGTTATATATGAGAGCTTATTCAGCCTCTAATGATTATTACCTTATTTCAATGGAAGTTTCAGGCCATAACTATTTATATAGAAATCATTGTATATAAGCATGCTAATTATGCGATTTGATTGCTTTTAATTTAAGCTTACGAAATAACCAAAATTGCTTGCTATATTTGGTATTTCATGCCCGTTAGATTTCTTCTTTAAGCCTTATAAGTCTAGGTTTTATAGTTTGCTACCCTACCAAAGATTCTGCTTTTGATTAAAGTTATAATACCTATAAACTAGGCATCTTTTAGATATCCTCTGTTATACGAAGATTTTCAATCATTTAAGCATCTTTCAATAGCTTTTAGTTAGTTCGTTAATATTATTGATCTCAATATCTCTTGAATCTTATGAGTCAAGATGTAACCATAACAGAAACTGACTTTACTTGTCTCTAAGCAGTTAACTAGCAAAGTCTTCAGTATTGCTTAATTTAGGTACTTCAGATAGCTTTTTTCAGGTATCTGGAAAGTATCTTAATTATTATCAATACTTGATAGTCGTATAAAGGCTAATGTATTCCTAGCCTTATCTTAATATATATTTTCCTTAATCTGCTGAAAAAAGAAATTACGCTTTGAATATATAAGCACTCTAATGCTCTTAGGCTTAGTTATTCACTAAGGCATTTTTTCTATAAGATACATCAGTTAGACTTTAATCTTCAGAAGTATCGGGTAATAGTTTGGAGAGTTCCTTCCAAACGGGTGTTATATAATGATTCAATCTAAAAGGTAAAGAAGTGATGCTCAGGGAAATCTCTAGCTTTTTGCTTGAAGGTTTAATTCAAGAATCTTTTAAGTGGAAGAAAGAAAAAGAGAATCACGCTGAGGGTATAAATCCCTTTGACTACTTACTTATTTAAGCATATCTAAATCTTAGAATTAGACATTCTAATGAGTTAAGGCTTGAAGAGAAAATTAGCTAAGTATTGAATTAACTATAAACAAATAATCTTTATTGAGCAAGATTAAGCATAGAGAGTCAGCTGAGGTTTAAGTATCATTTTGTTCATATGAGTCACTTACATTACCAGTCTCAGAAATTTTCCTTTAATCTCCTTTTATTACCCTTTGATTTTGAAAAACTGGCTTGCTTAAGATATTTAAGGGATTTTCTTAGATAGCTTTAACTTTTCCCTATCTTCCCACATTAATACTTAAAAACCCTTTAAGTGACTCATATACTTATACATTTACGCTTTATTCTAGGTTTGCTTCACGTTTCTTTATATCCAACCTAATTTTCAGATCTCTATATCTCAACCTTAAGTTTCTCTCTATAGCATATAAAAGAACTCACTCAACCTTTTACAGTAACAACTTACATCTTTCGCTTTATCCTTTCTAATAAAGCAGCATTTAAGCTTATCCCAATTAACCTCTTTAGATTCATTTTAAAGTATCAATCTAAGCATTATCTTGCTTAGGAGTTTCTAAGCTGAATACCTTATATGAATAAATAAACTAGAGATATATATTTAAAGTACCTAGACTTAGCGAAGACTTATTACACCATTTATCAATAATTAAAGAATAAGTTATCATACTACTTCAGTGTCCTTATTTCCTTTTATACCTTCTATTTCTTCTATTGTTATCGCTGATCGTAAGATAAAGGTATCCTTTTCCTCTGATACTGTTTAGCTTAACAACTCCTTCTTCTTTTGCTTCTTCCTTTCTTGATTTAGCATTTTTGTTAGATCGTCTATTGAACCTGAGAACTCATTTATCAAATCAGTCTTTTTTCAGTTCATAATTCTAGATTCATTTAGCCTTTCAGTTTCTTAGAGATTAATTCTAGTAATAGACATTCTCCTTTTACAACAGAAGTATAAAAAAATAAAAGCAATCAGAACTAGAGTAGAGATGACAGGGATTAAAATTCAAAATATCAAAGTATCCATTTTATTTTATTCAGTTCTGGGAATTAAAAGGAGAACTGCTTGTCTATATATCAATTTAAATAAGTAAGTCTATAAAAGCCAAAAAGCTACTAGGCTTAAAAGGCAGATAGAAAGAATCTAGACCAAGATGCTCTTTTTTTCCTAAGGCTTTTACTTCTAGACATTTTATAAGTCTAGCCTTAAGAATTATTTAGTGACGTAGATACTTATTACCCAGTTTAGGAAATAGGAGAAATGAGTGTAGTAAAGTATTTAGATTGACTAGTTTATTAATTTTAACTTCGGTTACTTAATTTTAAACCTATTTATATAAAGAATTAGAAAGAAGGGCTTTATTATCCTTCAACTGATGATGATGATTTAAAACAAGACCGCAAGAGTCTTATTAGAAATACCGTTTCTAATTGGGTATTTTAAGGGTTAACAACTTATCTAAGTCATATCCTTCCTTATAATATAGAACATCTTACTATAAAGTAATTTGCAAAAGGTATTTTCACCAAGCTTTATCTATTGAGCCCTTCTCTGCTTAGTCTTTCATTTTTTATCCTTTAAGTAATTTTCCTTCTATTATGCTAGTTTATACCAGTCATGAAGTTGAATTCAATGAATCCTCACTATTCTTATACTTCCTTTTTTCAATCTTTGTGCATTAGAATGGTAGTTAGCTTCTTTAGATCTGCTCTATACTGTTGATAGTCTAGTTGAAGACTAACTTTTTATCAATGATCAAAGATTTGATGTAAATCGCTTTCAAAGGTGAGCAGACTATTCTAAGCTGCTCTTAGAGTAAAATCCTTTAATCCTAGAACTTAAGACTTACTAAGCCTTCTAGTTATAAGCTCTTCTATCCGATCAATACATTGAGTCTAATAACATTATAAGATAAAAAGGCTAAAAAGTAAGTTAGCAAGCTTGTGTAGAAGAAGGTAAATGATAAGTAAAAAATGAAATGAAAGCATATTATCAATAAGCAGCTTTGAGTACATTGATTGAAAGCCTTATTAAATGATCTTTAGATCCTCATGATTATATCTATAAGTTTCTTTCTAGAATTCCTTTGAAATAGCATCTCATTAAAAAGATAAAAGCTATGCTTGAAAGGTATAGGGATCGTGAAGAAAGTAACATGAAGTATGATGTAATTTACCTTAATTTAACAGTTAAAGCAACCTTAGTTATAAGCTTATGAAAAGAAGAGCGTAATAAAGTATATCTAGTAATGCTTATAAGACTAGGCTAATAAGTAAGCATAAGAGAAAATATAAATTAATAGAATACTAAAATACACCAACTATCTAGAAAACTTGATTCTATATTCTTAACTTATCAGAATATATATCAGCTCAAACTTTACTTTAGTAGCTTAAGAGTCAAAGTTCGATAAGAAACTATGAGCATATACTAATAATGAGTCTCAAGCTTAATAGCAAGCTTCTATATATATACAAGTAGATAATATGTACTCATAACTTAGTTTTTCATATCAAGAAGAATGCTTTCTTAATATATACAAATATATCATGTCAGTTTATAAACTAAGGATATGATGAGTTCGCTTTAGATCTTTTATTTTCAAAGATGGAAATATAGACAGAAATAGAAAATAAGGTAAATGATTAAAGTTGTAATTTATATGTTTATTATCTAGTTATAGTAAATAAATGAGTGTAGGGTATTATTCTTTATTCGTAAAGAAATAAATGACTATCTAAGTTCTTAGTAAGCCATTATATATATAAAATTACATAAACCTAAAGGTTATAAATGCATTAGCTTATTTTAGTCATACTTGGATTATGAAAACCTGAAAGTTTCAAGGCTAAATTTTAAATGGGTATTTCTAGAGTTGATTAGGCTTCATTTTGAGCTCTCTTTGGTTTATTAACATGTTGAATGCATTCTTTAGGTTTTTTAGATAGCAGTGTCAAAGAATTATAGCGTTCTGTTAGATTCCTCTTTGAAGTTAAATTTTAGGAGAAAGTGATGGAAATATAAATTACCAGTCATAAAAACTGGGTTGAGTAAAGGATGCCGCATTTAGAGATCACTTTTTTGAAATTATATTTCAGATGATTGCAAATTTGATGGAAAATCAAGTATTTTCTTGTATCTTCAATAGACGAAGATTTCAAATTTATTAGTTTCCTTAGTTAAAGATGAAAAATAAGCTAATAAGGTTGTATAAGTAGATGAGGTTTTATTTTAATTAGTGAAGAAATATTTTCTTAATAGCTATAAATTAGGTTAAGTCCTAGCATTTAACTTATAATGGAAGATTTTTCTGAAAAATAGTTTTATACAAAGAAATATCATTTTGTTGTGCTACTTTTACTCAAAAAAAGGATAGCCCAAAGAACTTGCTGGATTCTGTTTGGCAAGAATCCCTCTCTTACTTTTAAAATATGAGGTTCTACCTAACTTATGCTATAGATATTAAGTAACTGACTATATGGTGTTTAATATAGGTACTAAATCACTCCATTCATTCTCTTTAAAAACCTTTAAATGTCAGGATCTGGTTGATATATTCCCTGTTAATCTACGTTATAGTAGCTGAATAACCTAAATAAATTTAAAAAGCTTTGCTACTCGTATTGAAACAGATTTTTTCTATCATCAAATAAGGAAAAATAAGTACTAAGCTTAGTAGTTTATCACCTAAACAAAACAAACTTGAACTTCAATGATGTATAACAATAAGAACCTAGTTTACATCCTAAGTGAACCTACCGAAGTCTTCAATATTAAAGAACTTAAAATATCTTAAATAAGCTAGATTCCTGATGTCTCGGTTAATTCAGGATGCTGCTAAATTAACAAGGGCACTTTATACGTAGCAGGAGGATTTTCGAACTAACTTAGCATGTCATCCCATTTACATATTTATGATGAAAATTTAAATAACTGATAGTCTAAGCAGCAATGACTTCCAAAAGGATGTTAAAGTCTCTAAATGTGTAAACTATTAAATCAGGAATCAATCATACTAATAGAAGTAAGACATTACTTATAAGAAACTTATTTATATGACTTCAAATAAATGTAAGTTCATGGACCAAAAATTCCTAGTATAACCCATGAATATGTTACTAACTCTCATATCTATGATAAAAATTATATCTATATGTTTATAAATGGTTATTCAGATATAGGGAGATATAAGCTATGGAGATATGATATTTCTAACAAAGCATGGATGGATATGCAAGATATCATAAAAAGCATTACTTGAGGAAAGGAGGAAGCACAGAACTTAAAATTACATTTAAACTTAGCTTGATAAATAAAAATTACAGTCCTTTAATTATTAGAGTTATAATCCTTAAGGATTAATTTGATATTCTTAAGAAACTTTCCTTAAGTTTGCATTAATTTAATTCAAACTTACATTGAGAATAATTTTTAAATGTAAGCTTAAGTTTTATATTAAAGAATTGTGTTCAGAAAGGAAAATAAAATTAAGTAAATTATCAGATTTAAGTTGAGTTCAGATGAAAGCTTGATGGAAGTTATTTAAGTCAAGTACTTAAACCTTTACTATATGATAAAAAATGATCTACTTAATATTTTTATTCTAATTATAGCTATAAAACCTCCTTCATAAAAGTGGCTAACTTTCTATTGATAATTTGATTTAGTCAAACTCTTCATTTATTAATCCAGGAGATATACTTATTAAATATTCAGACTAAGTTATTTCAAAAAAAGAGAAATTTAAATTTAAAATCCTTACATAATACTTTTAAATAGCTAAACTTAGAAACATTAAATAGGTCAATCACACTTAAAAAGGAGTAGTTAGGACAAAAGATAAACTAGTCTTTAATTACCTTATTATAATTTTTTTAGCTAGATTAATAGTAAAATGTTCCATTTAGAGCACTACTTCTATAATAAATTTGTTAGCTTTAGAGATAAAAAGTTTAAATACCAATTAGATATTTTAGGTGGATTAAATAAAATCCTTTAAGCTTTCTCCTTTTTCTATTAACTAACTTTAGTTATTTATTTGGCAATTATAACGCTTTTCATTTTCTTCTATCCTTTAACGAAAAGCAAGGAGTATATTAAAATAGTTATATAAGGTTGGTTTTATTAAGTTACTATATGTGTATATAGTCCACAGTTAGTCGATTAAGTATATAACTAAGAAAAGTTGTAAGTGCTTATTATAAAATTATTTGAGTCTTACTATCTAAATTTAATATATTTCTATTTAAATAACTAGCTTAGAACTACTCAAAACTCATGCATATTCAAATAGAAGAATAAGTAGATTTGGAGTATGCTACATGAAACTTAACATCCTCAATAAGGTAATTGTATAGTAGAACTAGGAAATAGAATTAGAATGGAATAAGAGTTCCTATTGCTATTACTTAAAAGCCTAACCTTAAATTTGGTAAGTACCAGGAATAAAAAAGCTACTTTGAAGTATAATTGATAACTAAATTACTACCTAGAAATACATTTTCATATTCCATTAAACTCAAATCCCTATATTATAATCTAAGATCACAATAATGCTACTCACTAACCAATAGTTGGAAAAATAAGTGCTATTTTATCATTTTATTTAAGCATCTCTTTCTCCTTTAATAGCTCTGAAATTATATAATCCTTTAATACACAAAAACTAGATATTTATCAATAAATATTTTGCTTTATCTTAACTTTAAAGCTATTCAGTAGGCTGAAATAAAGGCAACTAAAAATAAAAAAGAAGAGCATATTAAAGAATCATACTGCTAAGTTCAATTTTATGATCCTAGCATCTAAACCAAAATTAGATAAATAGCTTAGTTAAAAAACTAACTTTAACTCTTATCTTTTTAATTTTGATTTAAAAGGTTAAAATTGAGCTATCCTTTTAAGATGCTAGCTCTATCGGAATATAGCAATCTACAAGTAATTTTTATTTAAGATCATCTTCAGAATCTTTGACTTTAAAAAGAAGAAAACATCATAAGTCTAAAAAATTCATGATAAAGCAACAAATGAAGGGTGTTGCGTTGATACTTAAGATACTTAAGATACTTTGAAGTAGTAGAAGGACAACAAGAACGTAATATCTTAATTCTTTAAGTTATTATTATAAAAGAAAATATCTAGAATATTTAAAGTTTGCTTAGCTAAAATTATTCTTAAATTTACTAAAAGCTAGCATTCGATATATTCCATTACAACTTCTAATATTCAATAGCTAGGAAGTTATATAATATTTGTATATTATATTGCTATCATACTAAGCTTATCATTTATTTATAATAGTATAATAAAGCTTTATCGTTTTAGAAGCTCCGAATTCAAACAAAATTAGACTTGGCAGCTAATCTAATGTAATGTGGGAATCTTGTAGCTTACTTTTTTGGTTTTAGCATGAGTAAATATTTATCTTAATATCCAAATCTTTCTATAAGCTTTTCTCTATCTCCTATCTTTCTTTTTACTAGTATTTCAAATTTCTCTATTATTATGTAACAATCACTATTAGTTAGTGCTCTATTTATCCATTCATCTATCTAGCTAATTTATTTTCTTAATTACTTAGCTTGATTGAATAAAATTAATAAAAGAGCTAGAAAAATTATTTTATTTTTACCTTTTCAAAACTTTACTTTTAAGTTATGAAAGGATAATCAGCCATTACTCATGGAATGTATAGTAATCATTTTATTCAATTTTCTTTATGAAGGTAAAATTTAGTTAATCTCCTTTTAACATAATAAAGCTATTTGATTTGTTGATTATTTATCTTCTATTCCCTGGAGATTTAATTCCACCAAATTTGTTTATCATTTAGTTTATTGGGAAATTAAGACTGCTTTTACTATTATAGCAACAAGGCTAGTCTCTTATATTTCTTCATTAGTTATTCTTCTTTTGCTTCTGAATTAATAATGATCCTACCTGATAAATTATCTAATTAGCAACTCTAAAATAAAACTTAAAAAGTTAATTTTTTCATAATTTTACCTGGTGAATAGCATCATAATTACCAAAAAATTGAAAGCGAAAATCAATTTAACTCTGCATACTGAATCACAAAGTTAAAAGAACTGCTTTAAAATTATTAAAAACCTTTCAGCTAAATAAAAAAAAGAGCTTTCCAAAAATTATTTCACATATCAACTTATCTTTTTATCTGCTACTATATCTATCAATCAACTTTGCTACTTTAGAAGCTTGCTTTTTAATTCAGCTTTGATATTTAGTTATAGATTATATCTTATTTTTAAAGTCTTTTTATTTAGAAAGCTCTTATTTATAACTTTTGTCTTAAGAGATGATAGCTAAATCGATTTTAAGCTCTCACTTTCTTTATTTTGATAAATAAAGCTTTAGAATTGTATTTTTTTATTCTATCTTAACTTAGATTATAAGGAATATAGTTAAGCTTTATCTTGCTACTATAATTATAATTTTTGTTCTAAATTCCAAGCTTTTTAAGTTATGAGGTAAATTAAATAAAATGCTTGCTTGAATAAAATAATTAGCTTTGAAGGTTGATCATAGAAATGCTTTTCTTGTAGTAGGTAAATATTCATATCTCTATGGAAATTTAAACTTCCTTTTAGTTAAAATTTAATAATAAACGATGCTCTTTTAGCATTTTGCTAGATTTTAGATTTATCATCTAATAATTTTTCCAAGTTAGCAATCCTAAATTATTAAGTTCCTTTTTAGCTTCCGAATTTTAATTTCATCACAGTGTCTTTTTGGAATTTATTCCTGTGTAATATCTACCTTGGAATGTAGAATGTAAATGAATGGGTTTGGGTAAATCAGATCTAATTATAGATAATCCAAATTTAAGCTTATATTTACTATTCCTAGTCCCCCATTTTCATTTTATCAACCTATCTACCAAATCTTACACTCATATAATCCTCTAAATACGCTAATAGGAAAAATAGAATAGGATCTGAAAAGAAAGTAACTAATAAAAATGTAAGGTTAAGACATTTATGAGATATAAGGGTTATAGAGAATAGAATTGATATATAAGCTTTAAATTAAAGGTGTCTAGTTTATTTAGTTTAATTATAAATTAAAGCTTTAAATCCGTTAGATTGCTTCATTTAAACCTAACTGTCATTTATCAAAATAAATAAAATGTCGTAAGGAGATTATCTGGCTATGACGTTATTGACTAATCCAAAATTACTTTCCTCTGAAGAACTCAATAATAATTAAAGCGCCGCTCATTCTAAATAAAAGGCCATATCAACTTTTTATTTTCTTTGTAGTAATCAATATTATAGTCCTGACTTTCTTAAGCAAACTATTTTAATAAATTAGTTACAAAAACTTCAGTCCTAACATGTAAAAGGCACCGATTAAAAAATAGAAAATACCAATAACTAACAAAGTAAAGAGATTCATAATTAAGAACTACTAGAAGAGAAGCAAATTTGTTGAAGATGATTTAGTCTAATTAGTCTTAGTAGTTAAGTCTAGAAAAAGTAAAAAAATTAACCCTATAAATGAAAAAGAAATCAGTCATTTTAACAAAAAAATTTTAAGTATTTTACTAGGCTTAAAACCATAATCATCTTAACGATTCTCAATCAAATTTTGAGGTGCTTTAAGAGAAAAATCTAATAGAAAAATGAGAATAAATTTGAAGCTCTAACTTATAAACTGAAATGATTAAATACTTGAATAAAAATTATGGATTCATCAAAGTTTTATATGCTTGGATACTTTAAGACATTTTAGGAATAACAGTTTCTAAAATCTTAGATTAATGACATTTTTCATATGATGATCCAATTGATTCTAGAGAAATAAATTCCTGAAACTAGGAGGGATAAATATTATAAAAAGAAGGAATTAAAGAATAAATTAACAAATGAATCTAAAGAAAAGAAAATAGAAAAAATATATTTGTCTTTGGAAAATAAAATTAACTCTATTTATTTTAATTTACTCTAGACTAATTAGAGATTTACAACTTTAATCAATAAGAAAATATTAACTTAGAATTAGCAAATAAAAACGATCAAAAAGATAAAAAAGATTATGATTTCAAACTTTCAAAACCTAAAAGCTTAAACCTTTGAAAAGAAAGCTAATTTAAAGTAAAGGTGGGATTGAAAGTTCCAATGGGAAAATAAATGATATTTATTATGAAAATAAGCAGGAAAATTAATAAGATAGAGGATGAAAATAGTGTTAAACTTATGAAATTCTAAAAAATATTAATAATTGCTACGACTGATAGTACTATCTAATAGAAGAGGTTTAAAAAATAGATTAAAACAAAAATAAAAGAGAATAAATTCTTGATATGCATGATTTAAGGCAATCTTAAAGTATTTAAATTTTTGTACAAGAAAGCTAAAATAATTATTAAACTGAATATGTTAAAATCAATGCTTAAAGATTAGATAGAGAACTAGAACAAGTTTTAAAATAGGAATAGAACACCCAGCTTTTAATTAAATAACTGGAGTATAAGTTCTCCCTTATTTAAATTTTATATGCGTTTATTTTACAAGAATAATCCTAAGAAACTCTTGATTAAATTTTAAATTTGTTCCTTAAAAAGAATCATAAATATGAAGAAGATAAATAATGAATTATTTAAATGATAAGGAATAAAAATAAAAAGTAATTGGCATACTATTTGAAGGATTAAATATAGAGTTAAGAAGATGAATTGCAAAGACTTACTTTTATATTTGATGGGAAAAAAATGAAATATAAGATATAATTTTGAGGATTTTTAATCATTTAATTTTATAGCTATGATAATTAGTAAACTTAAAGATTTACCTTTTTGAATAATTTAGAGAATATAAAAGATAACTTGGATATAAGAAAGATGGAAAAAATAGCAATTTAAGAGGATGCAGGCTTTTTTAGTTTGCATTATCAAAAAGATTAAATAGCATATTAGAATATATCTGATTGAAGTTAAAAGAATTAAATAGAATACTTAGAATTTTGAGAAGCAAAGCTGATTAAAAGAAAAAATTATTTACTTCAAGAACTAAAAAATGAAATTTTGTAATAAGAAAGCTAAATGATATGCAATAGTATAGAAACCAAATTAATGAACGAGGATGACTATAAAAAAGATTGAATAACGAATCAAAAGGAATAGTTAAAATAAAAATAAATAATCATAGAATATATAAAGTAAGAAATAAAAGAATTAATTTATGCATAACTTTTGAAATAAAAAAAGGAGATTAATAAAAATTAGATTGAAGAACTTTATTAAAAAATACAAGAAAGTATAGCTAAAGAATAAAAGGAAAAGGGATGACAAAAATAAAATTTCAGATTCGTACAAGAAGATTTAATTTTATACTTTTAAATCACTTAAATCTTAGAAAAAATTTAATAGGGCTAGAATACAAATTAAGATCTTAAAATCTTCGAAGAGTGGAAAGAATTTGTTGAAAAAGTAATCTAAAAAAATAAAGTTGAGTTATAATACTCTAAACTAGATTTATTATAAATGAGTTTAAATAAATAAAAAAATAAGGAAGATTTAATAATTTATTTTAAAGTTTAAAGTTTATTTTAGTCTTAAGAGCATTCTAATATTTTGATTTTTAAAATAGAATAATAAAAATAAAATAGCGATTGATAAAATTTTAGAAAAATACCTAATAAAGAAATTATAGAACTCTGTAGGCAATATTTAAAAGAGAAACATTAGAAAGAAAAATTAATTAAAAATCTTAAGAACTTTAATTTAATACATCTAGTTTATCAAATTTCCTTTAAAGAAAATAGAGAAATTACCTAATTAATAGAAGTAATAAACTAGTTCTGGAAAAGAAATTAGCAAAAACAAAAATATATAAAATTGTTATAAAATAACTAAATGGAAGATTTTTTCTCATATGTAGAAGAAAAGCTAGAAGAAAGTTATGAAAACATAAGACATTTATTTTTTATAGACAGTCAATAATTATTATACTGAATTTCTTTAGGTTAGTAAAACAAAAATATTATATCTCCTTATTTTCTGGGATAGAATGATCCTTAAATAGTTTAAGAAATTTTAGAGTAAAATAATTAAGACTGAGAATAAATAAATGTATAGTTCCATTAATATTAATATAATAGCTCTTTGTTCTCACAAATTCCTGTTGTAGAAGTTTATTTTAATCAATATAGTAAAACTCTATGGGAACTTCAACATAACTTACCAGGTTATAAATTAATAGAAGAAATATATATAAATAATAAAAACGAAACAGATAAAGTAAATGTTCTAAAAGTGTTAAACTGATAAAAGGAATATAGAGTTATAAAACTTATAAAATAATCTAAAAACCATCAAAGAATTGAATAAATCATAAAAAATTTATGAAATTCTAATGAAAAATATGAGTAATATTGTGTTCATATTTATAGCTATGGTATTTCTTAGAAGAACTAATACTGGATAGAAATGTAATACTGTCAAAAAAATCCTTAAAAGAACTCATTTTTAATAGAAATAAAATTCCGTTCGAGATTGATTGACTTATCAAAAACATATTTTTTCTTATAGATGCATTTGCTTTTTTATAAAGTCTATAAATTTCGCACTAAGATATTAAACCTCATAACATCTTTGTAGATAATGAGGAAAATTTAAAAATAGGATATTTTGATTTCTCAGATCCTTTAAATGCAATAAAAAATACAAATTCTGATGTCTATACTTAAGGCTACCAATCTCCATAAATTAAAAATTAAGATAAGATAGAGATCTATACAAGTCAGATGTATTTTCATTAGGAATTACTTTACTCGAAGTAATAACTCTTGAAAATCAAAGTAATCTAAAACTGAACGAAGAAAAAATATATTATTAGAATTTATAGTTTCAGATAGAATAGTTAATAGACAAATAATATCCTAAAAGCGAAAAAAATAAAACTATTCAATAAATTTTATTTTTAATGCAGTAATGAGATGAAGAAAATAGATACAATTTTAAATAATTATAGCAAGCTTATTAGAAGGGAAATATCGATAATCTAGTATAAAACATAAAATAGCGATTGGATGGATAAGCATTTATAAGGCATTATTTTAATATTGAAAATATAGTGGAAAATTAAAGTTAAACAAATCAATCCAGATAAGAAACTTCATATTTTCTATAAAATTCTAATAAATCTAGTTAAGATAATTAAAATTAGTCTCATTAAGGATTTAAAGTTAATCAGTAATCAGAAATTTTATCTAAATAGTCTATAGTCACATAAACAATGTAATTATCTTATGCTTTAAAAAATGTTTTGCAAACTTTGTAAAAAATAGAAAAAATTCCTTTTCTTAAACTAGAGGATATTGAATCTAACTATTCTGGTTTCTTTTATTTTATCTATTTATAGTAGTAAAAGCTTTATACTTAGCAATATACTAAATACTTTATTTCTAGTTAAGTAGTTTATCAGTAAAAAGTTTATATTGGACAAGTTAATTAATAGTTATTTCCCGAAGGTATAGGAAGACTTTTGTAGGAAGAAATATATTACGAAGGAGAATTTAGAAACGGATTTAAAAACGGAAATGGACTTCTCATTAACCTAGAGAACAAAACTATAGAAAGAGTTTATTATGAATATGATAAAATAATATACTCCTAACTAATACTAAGTCAAAACTAGAGTTAAGATACCTTATTTTTAGATCGAAATATATAATTTCCATAATTACTAGTTAATGATTAAATTATTCAATTTATAGAAAGATTCACTTAAATAATGAAAACTAAATCAATTATAGAAAAATACCAAATTTACTTAGTTAATGCAAATTACCAAGAAATATATGAAGGAGAAATAGATTCGCAATACAAGCCTCATGGTTATGGAAGAATATTTAACAAGTAAGAATAAACCCTTTACTTAGGATTCTTTATTGAGGGATAAAAACATGGAAAAGGCATTTTCATAGACTTGAAAGATTAAAAAGTTTTCAAAGTGAAATACAGGTTTAATGGGCTTTTAAATCGAAAAGTTATTAATATAGTTGAAGATTTAAAAACAAGAGAATGAGATAAAAAATTAGTAAAATGATCATTTTAGTATAAAAAACTTAAAAATATATTTAAATTAGAGCATAATTTAAGCTAGTAAGATTTGCAAAACTATTTACTAAATATGTAAAAAGAATTGTTCTAGTGGATGTTTTCAACATTAAAATAAATAATTCAAGTATTTGAAAAAGAAAATATAATAGTAGATTAGTTACAACTTAGTATTACAAATTAAAAGTACTAGATAGAATTAAGTAATAAGAAAATAAATCAATTAATTTTAACTAGAGTAATAGAACTTTTTTATATTAAATAGCAAGAAATTTATAAAAGTTTACATTAAAATAAGATGAAAAATTCTATAGAAGTTATTGAATTTCTTCTAGAAAAGAGATGGAAATTATAAAATGAAGCAAAAATAAATATTTAAAAAATAAAACAAGCAAAAATGAATCTTATATAAAGTAAAGAAAATTAAACTTCTAAATCACAAAGCAATGTATTATTATTAAATACAATAGTAGAAATTGGGCGGAAGTAGTAATCTCAGATATTATAGAAAATAAGAAATTGGGAATAAGATAAGAATCATGAATAGTATTAAAAATATAGTTATGTGGGGGGTATGGAATTAATAAAAAATGAAGTTCAAATAATAGGAATATGTGCAGAAGAAAACAATATATAAAAAGTTATTGAATTCTAATTAAATGGAGATATTTATGAAGGTGATTGATTTTAAAATTAAAAACATGGATAAGGAACATATAAATTTAAAAACGGAGATATTTATGTAGGATAATGACATAGAGGACAAAGGTAAGAAAAAGGAAAAGCACTTTATAAAGATGGAGATAGTTATGAAGGTGATTGATTTTAAAATAAAAAACATGGATAAGGAAAGTATAAATATTAAAATGGAGACGTTTATGAAGGATAATGGAAGACAGATGAGCCATGTAACAACGTAAGAATTTGAATTAAACTACTAACTAAAAATAAAATAATTTTATCTTATGATTCTATATTTTGCTTAATCATCGTTTCTTTTATTTTTATGAACTATATTTTTTATTAATATTTTTTTGCTTTTTATGACTAAAAATTTTAATTAATTTTTTAATACGATATTAAAAATGAAAATATAATTACTCATTAAAAGCATTTCATGAGATATTATTCTTAAATATATTTCTAAATTACTCTTAAATTTGGAAAATATGATTAAAAATGGCCATCATCTCGCATTTTGAGATAAAAATTCACTTGATGGAATTTATAAGCAAGAATGCCTATCAAATTTTTTTAAATTCAACTTCAGTGTTTGGAATAACTTCTGACATCGAATTATTTTCGATGTAAATGTAGATAAACTTTAATTGTTGATACAAAGAGTGACAGTTTATTATTTACATAACTACAAAAGAGCTTATTAAAGCGTTTCTAATATCCCTGCTTAATTCTTAACAACTTTCTTTATATTTTTGCAATCTAAAAGTAAACTAAATTTAATATCTTACTTGGATATCTATATTCCAAACTACTAAATTTAGCTTTATATTGTTTACTAATTAACTATTTTTACTGTAATAGAGATGCTTAAATATCTAAGTATTTATACTTAACTTATTCAACCAAATTTTTGCATTCTACTTTAGTTAATAAATTTAGATTTCATTAGAAATGAATAAACCATCTTTACTAGTAAAAGTTGCTCACCAATTTTTAGTCAAGTAGTGGAAATTAGTTTTTAAATTATGATATAAAGTTTACTAAAGATAAGAGAAATAACTGACATTTTGATTAGATTCATAAATCTATTATTCTATTTCAAATTCCTTAAGAGCGCTCCATCTGAAGGAAAATTTATGTTTTGGAGATTAAATAATGTCTAGAAAATCTAGATTAGAGTAAGAGGCGTTTTAAAGTGTTTCAAATTATCAATGTTACTACTTTAGATAGTATATATTATCCTTTCGATATGTAAGAAGGTATTAATTTCTTCCTAACTTCATATATAAATTATAAATCTATTTAAATATCTATTGTATTAATTAAACAAGATGCTATATAAATGATCAAAAGAGAGCTGTGAGCAAGTTTTTTAATTGCCAGATTAAAACTGTAACTTTTGAGAAATACTTGATTGATCCGAGATCTTAAAATGAAATGCGTCTAAAATATTATCCGGCTTTAAGAGGTTTAAAATATGATTGTAGAGTTGTACTTAATACTCATGTTAGTCCTTATTTGCTAAAACTAATAAATGAATTTCCTGTTATGTCTATAAAAAGTAGTTGAGAGAAAGCAACACGGCAGGAGTTTAGCTGTCCTAAAATATTCAGAGTTAATGATTATCATAAAAAGATTTCATCAGTAAAATCTCTAAGTATGTAGTCTATCAAACATTGAAGAAAGCATCTCTAAGTTAATTCATAATCAGTTCTTTCCAGCATATTGAATTTTTAGTTTACTAGAACGAATTGCATTTATTTGAGTTAATTAGACTTAATGAAAATATTTGGCTCATATGGTTTATTACTAATTCTATTAAAAGTAAAAGAAGAGAAAATATTGAATAAATGATTTACTATGATGGTGATAATCTGGATAAATATCAAAATTGATTAAATATTAATGATACTTTAAATCTTTAATATTTATAAAAGCTATGTGATTTAATAAAAGCGCAATTTTATAAATCTATCACATTATCAAAGCTTTAGTTTCAAATTCATTGATATTAAATATTTCTCTTTATAGTAACAAAGATATAAGGAAGGTTAGTAGAATTTGTATAACTAAAACCTTATTTAATGTTTAATTATAACTTGTAAATATATAGACCATAAATATATTTAGGCAAACCAAGTCCATAACTAATAATTATTAACTATTAAATATTATATGAACATACCTTTGTTGTAATCACCCACTATTCAATCTGTTGGCTTATCTATTTCTATTATTGCATTATAATTGTGTTATCCTTTATTATTTTCATATTTGTATCCTTTTTTATCTCCTATACAAACTAAAACGATAATTGTATCTTTAAGAAATTAGCAATAATAGCTTTAACTATGTTAACCTATGAGCTTTCTAATTTTTCGGAATTTCAATTTCCTCTATTCCCTTCTAACTCTCACCTTCATAAAGAATTTCAAGATTTGAGAGAAATTAAGTAATCAATTTTGATTTTAAAACTGAGAAAAGAAGGATGTATAATCCAGAGATAGAAAAAGAAAATAAAGACATTGTGGATAAAGAGTTTCAAGAGCAAAAGTACTGGTTAATCTAACAATGGTGGTACCATTTTAATTAATTTATATATGTTTGTATTGAGGTAAATATAGAGATTCTTATTTTCCATATCTGTCTTATTTTATTGCTTTTGGTGCTTTAAAACTTAAAAACACGAATCGCTTCCAAAGCTTCATTCATATAATGTGAGAGCTCTACTATTTGTGCTAGCCTTTTTGTCTATAAAATACTATGCTCCTTTATTTTTTTTATTTGAGCTGAAAAATGGAATTTGGCAAAAAATTAGAATGCAGTTAAATAACGAAAAATTAATTAAGAAAGGATAGAAGAAAAATATGATGAAAATAAGAAAATAAATCAAAAATCATCTGATTTTCTTCTTAATTTTAAGGCAACAATTACAAGAATTTCGGAAAATAGTTCCAAAAAAGAATGAAAAAGAAATTTGCTCAAGAATAGTTTGAAAAAATGAAAAATACTATCACCTAGCAGGATTAGTAAATATTCAATCTTCTGGAGAGAAAAAGAGAAATAATGGTGCACATGAAGAACTTAATTAGAATCTTAATATATGAGAAAACAACTTTTGCAGCTTTAATTGATGAGCATCTATATCTTTAATTTTAATCCATCTTAATTGAGTAAACATTAATGATAATTGATGAGTCTTAGAAAGATAAAGCACATTACTAGAAAATGATAAAAGAAAAATTTAAAGTTAGAAATAACTAAGAAGATTGAAATTCAAAAAGAAGTTTATTGCAAAAACAAATAACACCATAGATGGCCAAAACGATCGAATTTGTTAGCTTTTGTTTTAGAGTTGAATAGTAAGAAAAAGAAAGCTTTTATTTCATATTTATTAAGTAACTATGAAAAGAATGAATAAATAAATAAACTCATATAGTAACAACTTTTAGTTACAATTTCCGGTAGTTTGAAATCCTATTTTGTAGGTTTCATACATCTTGATTTACTGTTTGTTGAAATATTTAATTAAAGTTATTTTTATCTTTTGAAAATGAAAGATAATTATAGTAAATGAATTAAGAAAAATAATTTAAAACCAAAGTTTCCAGGCAGAAATTAAGTTTTAAACAAGCTTTATGCTAGTAGAAAAATTTAAAACTAGAAACAATTTGGATTAACAAGAACTAGAAAAAATGACAAAAGTAATAAAAAATTTACTAATTTATTCTTTATTAAATAAGAATATAGTAAAAACTCTTTGATTTTAGTTAATTTATTTAGTTTAATTGATGTTATTATTTTTCTAGGTTAGATTACCATTCACCCACAATCCTTCATAAAAATCTCCATTTTTAAATTTATATTTTCCTTATCCATGTCTCAAATCTTATAGCCAATTACCTTCATAGATATCTCCATTTGAATAAAAGTAACTTCCAAATCCTTATTTTTTACCTTCATATCATTATCCTTCATAGAAATCTCCGTTTTAAAAATTATATTTTCCTTATCCATGTCTCAAATCTTATAATCAATCACCTTCATAACTACCTCCATCTATAAGAATTTCATTTCCTTTTCCTTGCTTTTGATCTTCATATCATTGTCCTTCGTAAAAATCTCCGTTTTAGCATTTATATTTTCCTTATCCATGCTTAAAATCTTATAATCAATCACCTTCATAACTACCTCCATCTATAAGAATTTCATTTCCAAATCCTTATCGTTTACCTTCATATCATTATCCTTCATAAATATTCCCGTTTTAACATTTTTATTTTCCTTATCCATGTCTCAAATCTTATAATCAATTACCTTCATAACTACCTCCATCTATAAAAATTTCCTTTCCTTTTCCTTACCTTTTATCTTCATATCATTATCCTTCATAAATTAACCCATTTTTAGATTTATATTTTCCATATCCATGCTTTTAATCCTTTTATCAATCTCCTTCATAAAAATCTCCGTTTATTTAATACTCAATTCCTCATTAAGTATCACTATCATTTTTAAATATTCCTTTTATCTTACTCTCACTTAAATTTAATAAAATGCCACTTTAAAAGTTGATATTTTGACATTTATACTCTCTTTAAATATTTGCTTCATATTATGTCAAAGATATTTAGTATTTTTATTCTTATTTCCTTTCAACTATTTTATTTAATACTAACTAATTCCTCTTTATTTAAAAGCTTTCATTATTTCCCGATTTTGTAAAGTAAATCTTCAAATACTATAATTTTTAAACTTAAAGCTTTGCTTATTTTTTTAAATTTTGCTACATATTCCTATAAAATTCTATTTCTTCTTTTAAATTATTAAATATCATGCTTTACATCAATATTTTATCAATTTCTTTCTATAAAGTTTATAAAATTTCTATTGCTTTAATAAAAATCATTTAGTTTATACTTCTATCATTTATATTTATTTGTTTGTCTGATTTTATAATATAAAAATACCATAAGTCAATTATTGTATCTTCTATTTCAACTACTTGAATTATTTATTTTAATGTTGAAAACATCCACTAGAACAATTCTTTTTACATATTTAGTAAATAGTTTTGCAAATCTTACTAGCTTAAATTATGCTCTAATTTAAATATATTTTTAAGTTTTTTATACTAAAATGATCATTTTACTAATTTTTTATCTCATTCTCTTGTTTTTAAATCTTCAACTATATTAATAACTTTTCGATTTAAAAGCCCATTAAACCTGTATTTCACTTTGAAAACTTTTTAATCTTTCAAGTCTATGAAAATGCCTTTTCCATGTTTTTATCCCTCAATAAAGAATCCTAAGTAAAGGGTTTATTCTTACTTGTTAAATATTCTTCCATAACCATGAGGCTTGTATTGCGAATCTATTTCTCCTTCATATATTTCTTGGTAATTTGCATTAACTAAGTAAATTTGGTATTTTTCTATAATTGATTTAGTTTTCATTATTTAAGTGAATCTTTCTATAAATTGAATAATTTAATCATTAACTAGTAATTATGGAAATTATATATTTCGATCTAAAAATAAGGTATCTTAACTCTAGTTTTGACTTAGTATTAGTTAGGAGTATATTATTTTATCATATTCATAATAAACTCTTTCTATAGTTTTGTTCTCTAGGTTAATGAGAAGTCCATTTCCGTTTTTAAATCCGTTTCTAAATTCTCCTTCGTAATATATTTCTTCCTACAAAAGTCTTCCTATACCTTCGGGAAATAACTATTAATTAACTTGTCCAATATAAACTTTTTACTGATAAACTACTTAACTAGAAATAAAGTATTTAGTATATTGCTAAGTATAAAGCTTTTACTACTATAAATAGATAAAATAAAAGAAACCAGAATAGTTAGATTCAATATCCTCTAGTTTAAGAAAAGGAATTTTTTCTATTTTTTACAAAGTTTGCAAAACATTTTTTAAAGCATAAGATAATTACATTGTTTATGTGACTTTAGAAGTTTCTAAATTTGTATTTTATTATCTTGATACATCAGATACTTAAGAAATTTAGTTTTTGTCATTTTTATAAGTTTTGCTAGAAATTAATTAAAAATTTGAAGTCTTAGTACTAGATTGCTCAGACATACTTAAATTTTAAGAAGTAATTTTATTTTTAATAGTGAAATCATTAGTAATTTATATTTCTGCCTTTTACTTTAAATTAAACTACTTTATATCATATTTTAGATAGTCAATGGTTTCGTTTCTATAAACTTGCTATAATTATTTAAAATCGTATCTCATTTCTTCATCATACTAAAGCATTAGAAATATAATCCATTATAAGCGTTCTCTATTTTAATTGGGATAGTTCTCATTTAATAACTATCCTATCAAATCGTATAACTCCTAGTTATCTCTTTTTATTTTGTTCAATTCTAAATGATCGATGCTTTTAAGAGTTATTATTTCAAGAAAGGTAATTCCTAATGAAAATACATCTGACTTATATAGGTTTCTATCTTTATAGAATATTTAAGGAGATTAGTAACCTTAAGTATAGATAGTAGAATTAGAATCTTAAATTGAGTTTTAAGGATCTGAGTAATCAAAATCTCCTATTTTTAAATTTCCTTGCTAGTCAATGAAGATGTTATGAGGTTTGATATCTTAATGAGAAATTTCTAAATTTTAAAGAAAAGCAAACGCATCTATAAGAAATAGAGTGATTTTATCAATTAATTCAAACTCAAAATTTTATCCGTTTTTATCATTGATGAGTTGATGTAAGGATCCTTATTCGCAGTATTACATTTCTAATCAATATTAATCCCTTTAAGAAATATCATAGCTATAAATATGAACACAATATTACTCATATTTTTCATTAGAATTTCATAACTTTTTAATAATTTACTCAATTCTCTGATGATTTGTAGCTGATTTTATAAATTTTATGATTCTAGTTTCCTTTTATCAGTTTAACACTCTTAAAATATAAACTTTATTTGTTTCATATACTTTCTCAATTAAAGTATATCCTGGGAATTTATGCTAAAATGTTCACAAAGTATCCTTTTAACTATGTTGATTAAAATAAACTTCTGTAATATGATTTGATGAGGAATAAGAGATTCTATATTCATATGAACGAAACTATACTAGAATTTATTCTCAATTATATTCATTTCGCTCTAAAATATCAAACAAAATTTTAGGATCATTTTATCCCAAAAAGTAAGGTGATGTAATTTTTTTATCTTACTAACCTAAATAAATATAATACGATATCTACTAGTTGTCTATAAAAAATAGATATCTTATGTTATTATAGGTATCTCTTAATTTTTGCTCTACAATAGAATAAAATTCTTCCGTTTGGTTATTTTATAGCAAGTATATGTATTATTAGTTTTGATCTTTTACGTTTTGAAAGTAATTTATAACGCTTATTATTTATGAAAATTCTTCGATTTCTTAAAAGGAAATTAAATAAACTAAATGAAGTAAATCGAAATTATTGAGTTTCTTTATAAACTTTTATTTCTGATTTTCTTCTTCTAAATAATCTCTACATAGCTTTATGATTTCTCTATTAGGCTTTTTTCTAAAATTGTACCAATTTTTATTTTTATCAACTCTTTAAAAAACCAAAATATTAGAATGTTCTTAAGACTAAAAGATTAGTGAAATTGTAAAATACACTAATAGGTTTTCTTTTTTCTGTTCTTCATATAAATTAATTTCTGATAATTATAATTTAGAATATTAATCAATTTTGCTTTTTTAAGCCACTTCATTAGCGAATTAAAAAATTTAATGTATTTTCTGTGTATACTTTCTTTCATAATTCTATAGACTATTTTTATACATTTAAGATAGTTATTAATATAAAATTAAATTTTCTTAAGCAAATCTAAATTTATACTTTTAGTATTCATTTTCAGATTGCACTTCCTCTACCTTTTCTTATATTATTTTATGCATTTCTTTATAAAAACTCTCTTTTCTATCATTTTATTCTGTAAAAATATTCTTTTCAATCAACTATTCTATATCTTATTTTATTTACTCTATTAGTATTTACTTCTTTTTGAACTCATTATTTTGTTGTAAGATTCAATCTTCTTAGTTGCTATATTTTCTCATTTCTTTCATTTCAATATAACTACATACTTTTTAGCTAGTTTTATATAAAGTTTCGTTTTTAATTTCCTGAAGTAAATACTTTTTTCTTTAGATTAGTTTTTCTTCTCAAAATTCTAAATATTCTATTTCATTTTCCTAAATTTAGTTACTTGTATTTTAATATATCAATTACTTTTTTTTATCATATAAACTTACTTAATTTATATCACTTTCAATTTTTATTTTTTCTATAGTTCCTACATCTTAATTAATCTCTAAATCATCTAAATTATTTATTAGAGTAAATCTTTAAGTATCTTTGCTATCTTCTCTATAAAATTAAGTCATATAGAGTCCTCAAAATTATATTTTGAACTTTATTTTTTCTCTATCAAATACATAAAAGAATTTTAGCATGTTATCATATTATCTTAGCATCTAGTCATTCAAATATTACTTCAATTAGTGTTTTTTGTATTCTTTTATCTTAGTAATAATTTAACTTTTATCTTATACATGCTTTTTAATATTTTTGGGAAATTAATTTAAAATTTGCTCAAGATTTTGTGATGAATAATCTTATAAAGCATATCCATACAAAATTTAAAGGAAAGAGAAGCCACTTTCTATAAATGAAATTAATTGCTAAGATTGTAATTAATTTATTAAAATTTGATCTAGTTTATCAGATAAATGCTAAATATTTATTTTAATATATTTAGTTTAGCCTTTAATTCAACTTTTTTCTATAAAAATCTATATATCTTAGATAAACTTTTATTCCTCAAACTTTTATTGACTTTCATTAAAGTTCTGCTCTATTTTTTATAACTATTCGTGTTTATAATTTTATCAATCATAGCAATTATATATATTTTTTAGAATTTCATAGGTAGAAAACTATCTTTCTACTCTATAAAATTTCGATTCCATTTACTTTTTATTTTCTAGATAAAAAGTGTTTATTTATCCATTGTATCCTCTTAAATTTGTCTTTATTATTAAAGGATTTCCTTCCCAAATAATTACGTTTTCCAGATTTAAAAACTTAAAATTATAATATTTTAGATCTTTTTTATTTCCTAGCTTTAAAAGTTTCTTTTCTTAATTATCAAATCTATAAAAATCTGCATATTGTTTAGTGAATGAAATTAAATAAATCTGATGTAAATTTCCAAAAGCAAATATATTTTTTCTCCTTTCTTTTCTTAAGATTCATTTGCTAATTTATTCTTTAATTCCTTTTAGTTATTTCATTTTGTCTTATTAGATAAATGTAATCACTTCTTAAGAATTTATTGGATCATCGTATGAAAACTTTCACTCTTCTAAAACTTTAGAAACTCTTATTTATAAAATGTCTTTAAGTATAAAAGCATATAGCACTTTTATGAATCCATAGCTTAATTCCAAGTATTTAAGTAATTTAAATTATAAATCTGACTTTTAAATTTATTCTCATTTTTCTATTAGTTTTGATTCTTATAGCATCTCAAAACATAATTTAGAATCATTAAATCAATTATAATCTTTAGACTAGTGAGATATATGAAACTTTTCTTCTAAAATAATTGATTAACTTTAAGAAAAAATTATTATTTTCTTATTTTTAGTTGTTTCTTTTTCATTTTAGTCTCTTTCATATTCATTTTCTTTCTGAATCGTTTTCTACAAATTTTGATTCTTTTCTTCTTTAGGTTCTTTATTTTAAATACCTTAGGTATGCAAAGAAGAAATGCTTTCCAAATTTTAATTGCTTTCTTTTACTTTTCCCTTTTAATTATTTTATAATTTATTTATGAGAATGGTTTCTTTAACAAAGTCTGGATTAAAATATTAATTACGGATAAGAAAATTAAAAGCTGATAAGGTCTTTTATTGATAATGAGTGATGCTTTGATTTTTACAGGGTAGATCAGAGGGAAGATTTTTCGATTTGGATATTAATGTCATAATTAGATAGTCTCCTTACGACATTTTATTTATCTTCATAAATGACAGTTAGATTTAAATGAAACAATCTAACTTATTTAAATCTAAAATTTATAATTAAATCAGCTTCAAAAATTATAAAATTTTATTATCATTTTATTTTTATTTTTTAATTTAAGCATTATATACTTTTCACACTTTTCTTCTACTAAATAAATTATTATTATTATTATTTTAACTAAATGTAAAATTAAAATTTGCATATCCTGGGTTTTCAACCAGGTTTCTGCTGACAAATTTTTTTCCGTGGTTGTTCTCCACAACCTTTTCTTAAAGTGGACGGGCTACCACGAAGGATTCTCTTAGTTTCTTGTTCATAGTTTCTATTTATATATTCCTTACTCAGTAATCCAAAGTTTGTTTAAGTTTCTTCAGGTTCTTTATTCTTCATTATACTTGAGTTATCTTCATTTCTTACAATGTCTTAGTAAATAATACCAAGATTAGCAGTACCAACAATTTTTATATCGTTTTTCTAATTTCTATTTTTAAAAAACTTTTTTCTCCAGCATCTCAATTCTTTTGTTTATGTTTATATCATTTTTTACTTAATTTTACTTTTCTTAATGTTGTATTCTGTGCTAATCTTCTTCTATGATCATTCTTTGTGATTAATTGAAGTTAGTTTACGACATTTCATAAAGTTAATTTTCTGTTACTCCTGAGTTTTTAATCAGTTAACTTTTGAGAAATAGCAGTTCGTTATTTTAATCTTTTATGTAATTCATTAGCTCCAGAATTTTTTCTCCTTGATTAAAAAATATCTCTTCATATTTTGAAATTTTTTCTTTCATTTTTTCGATTTCGCTTTGGAGTAAATTGTTATTTTTGGTTTCAGGGTTTTATTGTTCATTCGGACCAACCATTACTTTTCCCTCTGAAGACGAGCTAGATTCTCTATCCTGTCTTTACTTTTTTAGCTCCTCGCTCGTCACTTGTTTTCTTGTTTTTCTTTGTTATTTCTTAGAAAGACGAATGTTCTTCTCCATTTTTTTTACTACATTTATTAAGAAGCTTTATTTTATTATATTGCAAATAATTTTTTACTTGTATAGCAACTATATGAAGTGTAAAGATGATATGCTAAATGAGTAGTAATAGTAACAAGAAATGAATGATATAAGTATATAATTAAATTAATATTATTTTATAACATTTTCATTTTATTATATTTATTTACTTTTCTTCTCATTTTCAATTTGTCTTTACAAGAGAAAATTAAAAAAAGTAAAGATAAAAGATAGAAAGAGAGATAATTTTTATGGATACTATTCTATAGAAACAGAGAAAAAATTTTAAGTTAAGAAAAATTATTTTATTAATGAAAAAATTATTTAAATAAAGCCAATTTTCTAAAGTTAAAATACATGAAATTTTATATTTTTTTAATTTAAAACTAATAATTAATTAATTTCAACTTAAAGAGTTTTGGACTGCAACTTCTTGCAGTTTAACGACCCCAACACTCTTTTCATGGGATAACGGGGATATCCTGTTGCTTTCGAAAAGCAGCTGCCAGGGAGCTCCATCGCTATGGGCACCCAGGCTTCAAGCCCCTACCAGAAGTGGATAATCAAAAGGAAGGCGTTCCCTTGTAAAGGTTGACTTTTACCAGGGACTTTCTCAGCAACAGGAAAGGAACTTGTTCCTAGCCATAAAACCAGAAAATATGATTCAGAAGGTCAATCTCAGCTCCCACCATCTTTTTAATTATTTATTTAAAACTAATAAAAAATAGAAAAATATTAAAATTAAAGTTAATCCAAAACTGTTATTGAAATTTTTAATTATGAATATTCTAAAATATAGAAGATTTATGAATATTAATCTAATATAAAAAATAAATTTATAAATTAATGTAAAGATCAATTTATTTATAAGAGGAGATATTTATTAAACATTTTATTTAAATTAAAATAATAATAGATGTAAAAAATGTTTTAAATATAACAACTAAATTAAAACAACATTAAAAAGAAAATTTATAATTAAGAAATAAATAATTATTTTTAATTTAAAAACCAACATTTTTTTATTTTAATTTAAGAAAAAATAAAGGGTTTTATATAATAATAATAATATCATTTAATATGTCTTTACTATATTTTCATATAGATAATAAAACTGTTTATTTTACATCTAATTCATCATTCCTATTTTATTCATTGCTCATGTTCTTTTTCTTCTTGTTCTTCTCCTTCTACTGCTACAACTTTATCCAAATCGTTCTGCCACTGTAGTATTTCCTCATTCCACTATAGGATTTCAATTCTTCTCTTCAATAATTGTTAATGGAAGCTTTTAATTCTAAAATCTATTTCTCTTAGCTGTTTTTAAGTAGGGAAATTAAGAGTAAGATAACTTTAATTATATGTTAACATTTTTATTAGGTCGTAATTTTTAAAATCTTTAAATTCCTAAATAAGATCTTGCAGAGCTTCACATGATTCAATATGAACGAAGCTATCTAATTCTCCACATATGCAAATCTCAGAGTATTTGATTTTGAAGTGTCTTTGTTATAAGTCGTATTAGAAATGATAGCAAAAGGTTCTAAATTTATAAATAGAAATTATTTCTCTAATCATAAATTTATTTAGTTTCGTATATGTATAAAATGGAAACTATCTTGTTTCTTTATTAATATCTTCAAAGTAAAAGTGTGCAGTTTACATTGATCTCATCTTTTCTGTAGCATCTTAAAAGAACTTCTCTTAGATTTTGTTATAAGCTTTACTCAAAAATAATTTGCTGTCTTCAATATTCTATACATCTATTTCAAAAAGTTAAGTTAATTTCTCCAAGTTTTTAAAATATTTCAGATTAGCTATTTTTGTTTTGTTAAATAAAAAGGTAATATCAGAGTCAGGATTTGTTTATGTTTCTTATCATAATTTTACGTAAAACTTTAAATATCTCATTGCTATGTAGTACTCAAAAGGTAGTCAGTTCAAATCAATAAAGCATGATTCATTAAACGTTGAATTTGGACTTTAGAATGCATATCTTGCTACTTTTCTTTAACTAGTATGTATGTCTTTCTTTATTTTTCCAATGCCCCTTAAAATCCTCCATGGAATAACTTCTGAGCCATATTCTGTTTTAGGGAGTAAAAAGACTTGAAAAATCTACTTAAAGTTGTAAGGAGTGATATTCTAATATTTGGACAATTATATCAAGGATCCATTAACAGATTTCTTATATTTTTACACTATTTCTTTGCAATGGACTTTATAATATTAGTTTTCATGGAAAGTATATCCTAAATAAGTTATCCTCTTAGATCTTTTAATTTCTTAATTATTCAAACTTATGTTAACATTAATGTCTTCTTGTTTTTAATTCTTAGTTTTAAAGCATATAAACTCACACTTACTAACATTTATGCTCAGTTTTACTCATCCAAATACTTTACACGTTGCTTTAATCAATAGATTCATATTATCTTCATTAGAAATCAATAATAAATCATCTGCCCAAGCTTTAGTAACAAATATGCGTCCACAGATTTTAAAGCCAAATCGTTTTTAATAAGTTTCTAAGTACCTGATAACAATATCGTAGAATATAATAGCTAGAACTGGACCATGGGAACTTCCTTACAATACTCCATTACTATATTATAAATTTCTTGAAAGAGTACCATCTAAAATGAATCTAATATCTAGATTAAGATAAAATGATTCGAAGCAGTTTATTAGGGCAAGAGGTAGTTTTATTCTGCGTAAATGATGAAACAATAGTCTTCTGTTAATAGTGTCAAACATCTTTTCTACATCTATAAGAGTTGTAAGTAAGTGCTTTTATTTCCCCCATCTTTTGTGTAAATCAATAATTGATTATAAAGTTCAGACATGATGCATTGTTTGTCTACTCTTTAGAAATCCTTATTAAGAGGGGTGTATAATTTTACGCTAATAAATATACCCATAGAGTCTTTAAGTTAGTACTTTATCATATATTTTTAAAATTACATTTATGAGCGCAATTGGTCTTCAATTTTTTCAATCGCTCTTTGATCCTTTCTTGTAAATTGGAAGAATTCTTACTTATTTAAGTTAATCAGGTATTTTTTACTTTCTCAACATATTATTAATGAACTTTAACAATACAAAATGAAATTCCTTATTAGCGTATTTAATAAGTTCTGCTTTTATGCCATCTGCTCCTGATGATTTATTATTCGCTAGTCCTTTTATGGTTTCCTGAATTTCTTTAAAACTAACAAGATCTAATCCTTACAAATAAGAAGCCTATTATTCTTTTACAAAGGTACAACTTTTGAAAATATTATCAATCCTTTAATTGCTGCTTTTTAGTTCTTCTTCATCAATAATCATATGTTTGTCAAAAACATTACTTTCCCAATTATTAATAAATTAAGCAAATCCTTCTTGATCCATATGCATATAGTTTCTTTTCCTAGGGTTTAAAAGTTTCCTTGCTTATTTAAACATTTTTTAAGGAGACTAATTCATTAATTCTCTATTTTTCTTAGCCTATTTTTACTTATATTATCAGTAATTACGTTTATATCTATTAAATTTGTTTGTTTTTGCTTATGCTAGCTATATTACTTCTTGATTTGCTCTTCCCTGCTATATTAACGCATTTTAATAAGCTATTTATGCTTAGCAGCATTAAAACTATTGATTATCCTTCAAGGAAGTTTATTATAATTAGTATTTTAAAGAACTTATCCAAGTACCAGATTAGCATTATTATAGAGAATTTGCAGAATATAATTGTATTAATCTTCTAAGTTATTTTCTTCAATTGCTTCAAAGCCAACTAAACATCCGTTAAATTTATCCTAATATTCTTCTCTTATTATCATATTTTATAGTTTCTATATCTTAAACTTAACTCTAGGAGCAAGTATTGGCGGGTCTCTATTAATGTTTTAAGTATGTAACTATAGTAAAATTGGGAAGTGATCTGTGTCAAGTCCACTACTAGGTAAAGTTATAAAGTTAGAGAATTGATTGATGTTAATATGATAATTAGATATAACATAATCATTGCAATAAGTTCTATAATTAGCCCTACTTCTAAAAGTATCGAAAATAGGATTGTTAATTATCTATAAATCTTATTCTTCAATAAAATTTTGTAATCTTAAACCGTTATCTTATTAATTCTGTACATCATTGCTACCATAACCATGTAGCAGAGCGTTAAAGTCTCCCATTAGTATTATTCCTTTATCTTCTATTACTCTAAGGATATTTTCTAAATGTTAATATGATTAATCTTTAAAAGATATTGGCTTTTCATTTGTTGGCATATAACATGTCGCAAAATATATGTTATTAGCTTTAATTACAAGAAATCTATCATCTTGTCCTCCAAAATCAATTTCAAATTAGCCTGAGTCCAGATCATCTTTAACAAGAAGACATACTCCACCAGCTCTTGTACTTTAATTACAATTTTTATAATAGGTTCTATATCCGCGAATCTATATTGGAATAAAGTCTGAATGTTATCATGTTTCATTAATGGAAAATATATCAATTTAATGTTATAAAGTAAACTGTTAAATACTATATTATTTAGTAGATATTTAATTCATATTGCAGTGAGCTAAGTTTAAAATCTCTCTATTTGATCCTCCTTTAAGTCCTGGGTCATAAATGCAGAGGACTTTTTGACCATTTTAAGTTTAAATATGAAGTAAATTAGGAGCTTATCGTATTGTATTTCTATAGCATATTATAATAAATAAAGTCGATGAATCATATTCTTATAATAACTATTTATCTATTTTAATTGGTACTGAGTTTCCATCACATGTCGCACGATTTAATCTAGAAGATAAAGTAATGAATCTATTTTCTATAGTTGTTAAGAGATTCTGCTTTTATCATTATTTTGATCGTAAGTATTGTATAAATTAATCGCTTTTAAAATTATACTTCTTTAATAACTCTTCAATATCAATATTTTACATATAGAAATTATGTTATGTTGGACTTAAAAATGCTTAATTAAGTTATGCTTCTTTTCAGTTTCTCTTGCCATTTTATGCTATCGAAATCTAATTAGTAAAAAGAGGTTGAACTTAGTCATTCTTGATTATAAAATCTGATGTATCTCTATTTTAATTTGATTATGCATAATATAAATCACTTAATTAAATAGTCTAACTAGCTTAATTTTATTTTTAGTATTTTAGCATTTATTGAGACATATCTTCTTTCTTTTGTTTTTAAAGTTCTGATATTCTTGCATATGCATCAAGTTTACGTTCAATTTCACGTTCATAATCTTGTGTCAATTAAGAATATCTAATGTTCAGATTATTATAAACTTCTTACATTTTAAATTCATTTTATTTAAGATTTTATAACTCTTAAAAGGAAAGATCAAGTTATTAGTTAATAATTTCCGTTATAGTTCCGCGATCATTCTTATAACAACATGTTTCAGTTTAAATTAACTAGTTAAAAGCTTCATTAGCAACAGATTAGGAATTGAGTTTAATAATTTCTACTTCTGATTAATCTTAATTTTGATAACAAATGTTCTCTTTAAATTAATAATCACAAGATTAATCTTAATTATTTCAATCTAGTTTAATTAAACTTTAAATTTCATACTAAAACTTTCTGTTCTTATCGAAATCTATTGAACTTTCATTCTCTTTTTCATTTTTGTGTATAATTTTACGTTTTTTTGAAGGAAATGTATTCCAGTTTGATTGGCATTTTCTTTTTAAATAGTTAAATTCTTTGTCAAATATAAAATTAATATTAATAATACTATCTTGAACTTGAGGCATATTAGTTTGATTCTATTAAATTTTGGACCAAGGCTTAGTTTCTATTTGGAATAATTTCTCCCTTAATTCTCTATTAGTCCTCAATAATTGTTTTTCTTTTTCTTCTTATTTTTAACTGCTACTAATGTAATTAAGATTTAATTATTAATAATATTACATCAGATCCTAAAAATTTTAATCTTAGGAGTTGACTTAACAAAACTTATCAAATTATTAATTTTGTATAGTGTTAGTTGTATTTGTTGTATTGTCTTCACACTATATTATTTAGGTTTAAATTTGCTTATCTAGACTTAATCCTTTTGCTTGATTTTATTCTTAAAAAATAGGTTAAAGTGCAACATATTGTTCTTAATTGTTGTTTAAATACAATAAACAATTTTATTAATTCTATTCTAGCAAACTCTAAATAACTAATTATTTGTATTATAATTATAATTATATTCATAGACTTTAATCAGAGTTCTGTTTACTTTTCTTATCATTTTCTTAGCTTATTTATAGAAAACTATTAAATAAATCCTGATATTAGATAGTCAAGAATTAGATAAGTTATTGTTGTATTTGTTCTCTAGTATCTGCCTTTTTTAATTAGATTTCACTATCTACTTTTTAATCAGAAATATTTATAAGTTAAACTTCAATATTGTTTAAAGTATTTAATTATGGTTATTTAATGGTATTTTATGCTTAATTCTGTTAATTATTTGAAATAATATCTTAAGTTATATCTTAAGTTATCTTAATATCTTCTAATATTTCTAGCTCTTTAGAGGATTCTATATCTTAATTATACATATCTTTTATAGATATTTTTTAAATCTATGCCGGTAACAAGGCGGGAAACTTATTCTTTTTTCTATAGGAGTATTATTTTCCTTTTAAGGTTTTCTACAATAAATTTCCACGTTTTAGAGCTGTACTTATTTGCTTTAAAGGAATTCGAAGGTATTTGTTTATAGGTTATTAGTTACAGCTTCTTAATAAATTTCTTAATAAGTTCATAATTTCTTTAAGTCTCTAAAGTTAAATATAGTCTAAATCTATTCCTTTAATGTTATCTAGCACCTGCCTATGCTAATCCTTTTAGAAAGCAGCTTCTTTATTTTGAAATAAAGAAGAGTCGCTAAGAATAAATTCTTGCAATTTTATTTATTCCTCCATTTTTTATATAAGATATTTTTAGAAAACTATTTAGGATATATCCAACATAAAGCGGAAACATTTATAGAAAAAAATTCTTTAATTCAAATCTTAATCCTTGGATAAATAATTAGGAACGCTAAGTGCAAGACAAAAACTATTCCGAATATTAAAGGATGGTGCACTAATGAAGTGCTACACCGCCTAACTAAGCCTAGTAGGAATTCAACACAAACTAATAGAGACAAGCTGATAGAATAGGTCAGATGGCTGACTACTAAGACTTTAACAAAGCTTTTTAACTTTTAACTTTTTATTAAAGTTAAATTTTACAGTTGAAATTAAAATTAAAATTATTATATTAACTACATCAAGCTCAGTAGATTATAAATTTTATAAGTTTATTTATCTTAAATATACAACGTAAGAATCATCAATTTATTATTTTTTTTGCCTAAATTCAAATTTAATTATTTATCATCTTTATTTTTTTTAAATAAGGCAATATACTAAAAATTATTAATATATTACATTTTTTTCTTTATAGTGCTTATATTTATAATTTTCGTGAAAAATTTACTGTATAGTTTTTTAAATTCGAATATATTTTTTATTGTATAATAAATTAGTTTATTATAGAGCGCGTAACACCTCGTTGGTGCGCAGCTCTTTGCATATCTCAATACATGTCCGTTTCTTCAAGTAAGCCTTCAGGTAATAGAAATTCTTCTCTTATTAGTTACATAATAATATTAAATTAAAGATAGCAAGTTTTTGCATTCCTTGGAATTTCAACTATTTCTTATATACAGATTTTTTATGTGGTTGCATACCACGACCTCTTTTTAAAAGTGGATGTTTACCAATAATGATTAGATGAGGATGCACATGAAGCTTTTACTTATAAATGCCTGTTTAAGTCGTCTATAGTTTATTTGATCACCTTCAGGTTCTTCTTTACTTTTTTACATTTATTTTTTTCATTATCAGCAGTTTAGTATGATATTGATGAGATTGACAGAATCAAAAAAATATTGTAATTGTCATTATTTCAGATTGTTTTAAGAATTTTTCTATTTTTTCCAGTCTTTGAATGACTTAATTTCCGATTATTTAAATCTCTTTGATACCTACGTTCTTAATTTGTAATACTGTTTTCTATGTCCACTTTCGAGTTTAATTTATAGCTTTATTGAGATTAAAGACAAAGTTTCTCTTCCGTAACAAGTTTATTCTCGAAAAACTATATAACTAAGAATTTCCATTTATTTACTCTACATATTTATATTTTCTTCAAGTTCCCATATTCATATGATTTAATGAAAAATGATTTTTCTTATTGGGATATAAATTTTATTGTTTCTTCATTCTTTTAGAATCCTTTAAGAACTTATATCTTAGATTCTTCAGTTATTACCTTTCCGACACTATTTTATCTTACGAATCCGAACCTGATTTTTCTTATTTCTTTTCGAGCATATTAATTTCCTAAGCTACTTGTCTCCTAGCTTTTCTTATTAAATTATTTATAAATGAAATAAAAGTTCCTTAGCATCATTTTTTTATTTTTTAAATGTATTTATTTAAAATCACTAATTTAAAACTTTTAACCATTAAAAAATTAAATTCCTAAAAAATTAATAAAAGATGTCTAAATAGTTATTACAAATAATAAATATCAGAGGTAATTAATTTTTCAAAGAAGGTTTAATTAAAAATTAACTCCTAACTGATAAGATTAGAATTTAGAAAAATATATTATTTACATCAATAAACAATTAATTTCCTTTCATTTTATGCTAAAATCTAAATTAAATCCTAATTTACATTTTTTTAACTCGAAATAATTTTGTTTCTAAAGAAATAAAGAAGAGATTTAAAATTGGATAACTATAAACTCTTAAGGTAATTTTTATAACTTAAAATAATATTTTCCTAAAGAACATTTTTTTTAATTTATGGAGTCTCTAATAAAAAATTAAAAGCTGATTAAAAGTTTAAAATTAAAAGCTTAAAATATTTTTTTAATCTATTATCTAAAATAAATTTGATATATATAAATAATTTTAGATAAAATCATTATTTTTATTTACTAAAATTATGTTGCTATTTATATTAACATTTATTTTGGTTTTGATATACAGAATAAAAAAAGTAAATTATTAATGATTTATATATTTTAAAATTAAGATATTTTTATGTCAGATTAAGTTTGTTGAAAAATTAATTTTTTTCAGTCTAATTCAAAAAATAAGCAGATGGTATTTAACAATAAAAGATTAAAAAATAAATATAAAAGACATACAGGAATAAATTTTTATCAGGATTATAAAAGGCAAAATTAAAAATAAAACAAATATGTTAAAGTTTTTAATGAAATAAATTCTTTTAAGTAAAAATGTCAAATAAATGAAGATAAAATAAAAAATTAAATCAATATAATTAAAAAGTCTATATAAGCTTTTTGTTCAAAAGAAAAAGAATGTAAATAATGATATTTATAATAGTTTTTATAAATTGATAGTAGATAATCCTTTCACATTTTTAAGGAAAAATTGAAAATAATATTAAAAGTAAAAAATTTTATTTTAGAAAAAATTTATTAATTTATTTCAATTTAAACTTATTAACTGATTTCTTGGTTTCATTTGATAGGTTGAACTCTCAATTTGATGAGCGACCTCTTTCCCTAATTCAAGTTTCTCTAGGATGCTACTAACTTCTATTTTCTTGGAGCTGCAAAAAACTGAATATTTGAATCTTGACATATTTTTTTAGAAGTTATTTGTTAAATTATTTTACATTAAGATAAATTATTATGCATAAAAAAATGAAAAAATGATTGCATCATTTTCACACTGAAACAAAAGCTTATTAAGATCACTCTTAAAAATAGTCTTCAAATTATTAAGCATCAAGGATTTTCTTTGAATAATATTTACCTTGATTAGTTATTTTTTAATATAAGTTTTCTAAATTTCATGTTACTAGAAGCTTACATCAAATTATGCAAAATTTAATTCATTTTATTACTAAAAATTATAATATTTCCATTTTATTATTATTCTTTTTTTAACTAATATCATAGAAATACAAATATAAGGTACAATAGCTAATTATTATATCTCTAGATGCTTTAAAATGTAAGATGTTAGAAAACTATTTAAATTTTCTAAAATCTATCAGTAATTTATTAATAATTTATTATGAAAATGTTTTTATATTGTATTATTTTTTTTGGTATATTAAATCTACAGATTTATCAGTGATTATGAGTCATAAATTTTTTTATTAATTTTGTATTTATTAGTTAATGAACACAATTAATAACGAAACATTTTATTTAATGTTGAATTAATATTAAAAAAACTAAACTAAGCTATTAAGATTTTAAAAAAAAGTATTCAAAAGATTTAAAATCTTATATCAAATGGAAATGGATTTAAAATGTATCTAATAACGAGAAATTAATAATTTTATGAAATTAAAATTAAAATCTAATTTTAAATTGATATAAAATGCTTTTACTACTTAAAGTTCTTTGATTTAGTTGCCAATAGATTAAAATAATAGAAATTCTTTTATCATTTTTGTTTGCATGATATTTAAACTTTAAATTTAAAGCATTTAATTATTTATAAAATAAAGTTAATGCAAGGTTTTATTCAATTTCTTGCTCAAAATTTATCGTATATTTTGCTTTATTTTTTTTATTCCATAGACTTTTTATTAGTTGGAAAAAAATAAGTTTTTGATGCCTTTTTCAAATAATTTTTGGAAATTATTTCTATCTCCGCAATAATTCTCAACATAGAATCACTTTAAAAGTTTTGCTGTAATATTTTTTATAAATATTAGACCAATTAAAAACTAAAAAGAAATATTTTTTTTTAAAAGAAAAGGTGAAAAATATTTTTTTATCATTTAGAGAATTAAAAATAAAAGATGTCTCATCATTTTAAAATTTATTTTTATTTATTGTTAAAAAAAATTATTAGGTTTGCCACCTGCTCGTTGAAATTAATCGTTTTAGTTGAACACTGAAACTTTTTTAAGTTATTTTCAAATCATTTTTTAATAAATATTTATAAATAAAAATTAAATAATAAACTTAATTAAAGTGCTTGTGGTTTTTAGGTATTTCATTCCTTATTTCCACTGACATCTAGTGATCGCTCCTGGATGCTTAAAATAAAAGTTCGGGTTACCCAGTTTTTTTGGAGTTCTGGAATTCGAATGGAAAATTTTTCTTCTGTAAATTCTTCCTTCCATCATTACATAAATTCTTGTTAATTCTCTTCAGACTTCTTCGCTGTTTCTCTTCATCTTTTCCTTGTATATCTTACAACTCTTGAATCTATGGAATCTTGATTAGCACAGGTAACATCTCTTGAGAATCCTTCTAGTTGATTGGTCCTATTTACATATCATCTTCTACATCCCTTTTTATTTCTTAGATTAGAGGTTCTATTCTTTTTTGTCCAAGCTGCTATACTTCGATTTTCTATTTGACTAATCTTTCTTCAATATTTTACTTTTTTAATAATAATTTTTGTTTTCTTATTTTAATCTTTTTTTACTTATTCTTACAGAATACGAATAGAATTAAAAAAATTTTCAATTAATAATTATTCTTCATTTATCTATTTTTGCATATTTGTTGGATTCTCTTATTTCCTATAGTTACTTGGTCTCGGTTTAGGAAGAAAGTCAATATTTTATTATTAGTTTTATTCTGTTTATATTTATTAAAATTCTTATTTTATTTAAGATAATTAAAAAAATGAAGCCCGGCTTTTTTACCAAATAAAATTAGAAAGGTAAAAATTAATAAGAATCTGAAGAGAAAAAGTAGAAACAATCAAAACCTAGGAAGAGAATGTCCACACCTCCAAAATAATAAGAAACTCCAGTTGACTAAGATCTTTCAGAAATTAATTTTAGTGACCATCGAAATAGCATTGAATAACTTACAGAATTAGTAAAAATTTTGCTTAATGAAGTTAAAAAGCTTAAGGAGTAAAATCAAATATTGATAGAGAATCGTGAAAACGTAGAAGATAGATTAATTAAATAAGAAAGAGAAATGGATGCCTATTGAAATATTCAAACTGACTGCTCTTAGTAAATATAGTAAATGAAATTAGACTCATAATCATAGCTAATTAAATGAACAGAACGTACATAATAGCCAGAACCGATTGCGATATTGGGGCAAAATCAAATTTAAGAATAATTTTAAAACAATTAGCAAGGTTGTCAAATGGAAATTGAAAAAAGACCAAAAATTTATCAGAATACATGAAGGGTAGAAAGTGCTATTACTGCAAGAAAAAAGGACTCTAATACAAATAGTGTAGAAATTTCTATGTATTCAAGAATGAATTTAATTAGAGAGTTAAGAGACTGACAGAAAGAATTTATATTACTGAGAGAGGATTTATTTATCAAATTAAAGAGATAAGCGCCAAAAGAATAGTAGCAAGGTAGATGGATGAAAGATGGAGAGAGAAGAGAAATACAAGATTTAAGACAAGAAAAAATGGAAATGAAACAATAAACTTTTCTTTTTATTCACCAGACTATTCTGGTTGGAAAGAGGGAAATTGGTGAAAATCCAAGAAGACCTCTAAACAATTTTATCTACTATTATTATTATTTTATTTAAGATTGTCTTAAATTTTCAACTATTGGAGGTTATAAAGATTAAGGAGATTATTATTTTATTAAAGAAGACGTGACGGATGAAGAATTAGAAGTCTCAGATTTTTGCTCTTTTATCTATGGAACCTGCAAAAAGACCCTTCTTAATAGCTTCTAATATTTTTTCATTAATAATTAAAAATTTAATCTATTAATTATTAATCTAAATTATTATTTATACTTAGTTATGGTTGGATTTTAATTAAGGTATAATTACAAACATCTAATAAAATTTTAATTTAAAGTGCTAAATTAAAAATTCACTTTTTAGACATTAAAAGCAATATAATTAAAAATTTTAAATAATAAATAAAATAAAAATTCTGCTAGCTTTGAATCCAAAATTTTGATTTTAGTCAAACTTTTTTAATTAACTATTTAAATTCTTTCTATTTTTGATATTTAACCAAAAAATATTTCTTATCGTACTAAAACAGTAAAGATAAAAAAATGAAATTTGAAGATATTTTTTTAAATTCCAAAATATAAATAAAAATATATATTTAGATAAAAAAGTAATTACTCAATAATTTATTGCTATATTATAGAATTATACATTTTGTAAGTTATTAGAATCTCTGAGATTTTAATTCTAATTTATTTAAGAATTTGTAGTTATATAAATATATTTATTAGTCAAATCTTTATTTTAGAAAAAAGAAGATTAAACTACTTATTTCTAAATAATATAAAAAATTTACAATTTAATAATAAGATATTAAACCTTAATTATACATTATTTAATTAAAAAATTAAAGATTAAAGAAATGGAACAAAAATATAATTAACATTAAACATTTTAGATCTAATCATTATTAAATAATATAAATAAATATAACTTTTTATAAACTCTAAGTAACCTTAAGACTTATCAATTAGAAATAATTATTAATTATATTCATTATTTTTAATTCGTAAGTATTCATATAAATAGAGGATATTTTTAAGTTTCTGTTTAGTTAGATTGAAGCAAAACTAAATAAAAAAAGTTAAATTATTATATAATTTAAAGTTATTAAAAATGAATTAAGATATTTATTTTAAATTAAATATATAAAAATTATGTAAAATTAAAAGATTATAAAATTAGGCTAATTGCGATAACTATGTTATGTTAAAATTTCTAAAAACATATTAAAATTAAAAAATTTCATCGATATAAACGGTGGAAAGGAGATTTCAATAGTAAACTTAAAAAATTAAGTTATTATTTAGAAATGGTTAAAATAAAATTTAAATTTAAATTAAATAAAAAATTTGCATATTTAATATTTTCCATAACTATTAAATGAATGCTTTTTAATTTTAGCTTTCAAATTAAAAAAATGTTATAAGAAGAATATTCATAATATTGATTTTTAAAACTTAAAATTTTATATTTTTGTAAAAGTAAAATTGCAATTTTTTCTATTATTTTAAGTCAAATTAAAAAGTAAAAATAAATGTATGCAAATTATAACCCCAATTTTAAATTTTTTTGTTTCAATTTTTAAATAAAATTTGCTTTTAAGTAATTTTTTATTTTATATTTGAAGATTTTAAATAATAGCATTTAAAGAATCTTATTGGTTTTTATCTCAGTTATATGTAATTCAATTTTTTCATCATTGTATATTAATTTTTTATTGTATTAATAAAATAAATAAATATGATTATAGAGCACGTAGCACCTCGTTGGCGTGCAGCACTTTCAGTATTAATATTTAATTTTTAAAAAAATGTTCTCAAAAACTTGATTTCATTTTATTCGCCAAAAGAGTCACTTCATTTTCTCCAAATGGGGAATCTTCTTATTAAAAACTACTCTTAAATCTTGAATCAATGCTTCAGTCTTCTTGAATAAGGTCCAAATAAGAATTAGTTATTAAGTCATTAATTAGAAGGTCCGTCAGTCAAAGTTTCATACTGCTAGAGAGAGCCCTCGGGGTAAGTAGTTATGTCCCAACTGGCCTTATCCACCTTTTCGCGTAGTGACATCAACTGCGAGATTACTCGCAATGCATTATACACTTAACCAGATTATCTACCAGTTTTTCTAACGCAGCCGACATCCATCTTATATTATATATAATAAAGCAAACAAAATGAAAGCTTCCTTAACTAAATAAACACTATAAACTCAAGAAATTTGTGTTCAATCTACCTAGTTAAGAATAAGTAAGATTTAAAATGTATTAAAAGGGTGAATAGTAAAAATAGAAATAGTAAAACTGGAGTACACTTTGGATGTAATATTACAAAGAATAGACTATAATGCTCCCATGTTAGGATAGACTATCAAAAAAATATTTAATTAATAGTATAAAGATTTGAATTGGTAGTTTAAGTAGAAGACAGTGCTGATATTAAAGCAATTAAAGTTAAAAAAAGTTTAATATAATTTTATCTTTCTAGAAGATTAAAATAAAAACTTTCTAATTATTCTAAACTTCTTAGGCTTGATATGTAAAATAAACCTTAATCTTCTATGTCACTATGCAACACTAGTTTCTTTAAGTTTGGAGGAAATAAAAACTTATAAATATGAAATTACATAAATAAATTATTATATAAATTTCTTTTACCAAAAGTATTTCTTATATTTAAAGCTTTCTCATAACTTGTTTAAAAGACATTGAACTAAGGAAAAAGGAATTTATTCGACCATTTAATAAGAAAATGGGATAAAATATATTTGGATTATTTATATATTATAATTTGCTATTAATTTAAAATTTACTCTGTTTTATTCTTTTATATCTAAGAATTTCCTTATTAATTCTCAATATTCACAAATTATGCTAATATTTAAATTTTCAAAAGAACTTAGTTACTATTATTAAGAATACATTTTTTTTAAGTTTAAATTTTGAAAAATTCATGTAAAACATTATTTACCAAATTTTTTTTCTCATTCTATCTTATTTGAACGCATTTTTCCAAACTTTCGTTATTGTAGTTCTTTTATAATATCTAAACTTATTCAATTTTCAAAGAAAGATTTCTATGTTATTATAAAACTTTTTATTATAATAAAATAAAGATCTATCAATTATTCCATTGTCTTTAAAATAAGATATTCTATTACTTTGTATCCATCTATAATTTAGTTATCTTTTTACTATATCTCCATTTTTAAATATAGTTTCTCCATTTCCATTACATAATTTACTAATAGATTCTTTAATATTCTCTTCCAATTGCATTAAAAAATTTCCTTAGTCTTATCTTATTCCTAAAAAAATACTTAATATTTCGATCTAATTCTATAGAAACAAATTCAAAAGCCATGCTTTACATCATGAAATCAATCTCTATCATATAGCAAACTATCTGAATAAAATAGACTCTTCTTGCCTGTTTTTTAACTTTTATCCCACAATTTTCTATTTCTTTAGTTAGAGAATTTCAAATGAAATGAAATTAGCCATTAAGAAAATTTCATATATATTACTTCTATCTCTCATTCTATTAATAAATTTACCTTATATTTTACTAAAATATTGTTATTCTTCATATTTATCTCCATTTGAATCTTTTAAAATTTTATATTCATATAATTTACATAGAAATCATGCGAAAATATATTTTTGAATATATTGCTCCTTTATCTTAGAATTTTTTATCTGTTCACTATCCATTAAATATAAAATAATTGGCTGTTAATATATTCCATATTAACGAAATTGATAATTAAAAAGTCTTCTTCATACAACCTTCTGTGCTTTCTTTATAGAATTTTTTCCTTCTTTACTATCTTCTATGAATTATTCCAATTATTATTTATATCGCTATATTAAATATACCTATTTTCTTACTTCAAATTGCTATACAATCTTCAAATTTTTTAGGTTTTACTACTAGATTGCTTAATCTAAATTATTATACAAGTATCAAATGCTATATCCTATAATAGTTAAATTAAAGTTAAGTTTTTGTTCTTAGTTGGATATATAGATAATTTATAGATTAAGTATGAAGTATGAAAGCATAGTGATAAGTCTATTAATATTTATCTAAATTATAAAAAATATAAAGATAAATAAGGCTTAATTCCAGTCAAACATTATAATTAAATATAGCACCTAAAGGAATGCTATAAGCAAGCTAATACAAATTATTATTTTGGATAATTACTCTTTTTTACTTTTTTTCTTGGGATGATGTGTTTGTTTAATTATTTCGCAAAGAAGAGGCTTCAATAAGGATGATTGTAGTGCATGGATTTGAAATGATTCTATAAAGCTTTCAAGTTCAAAAAGAATGTTCAAAAATTAAAAGCCACAGTTTAAGTTTTCTCTTGAGAAAAGCTTAGCCTAAATGTTTAAAAATGTGAAGTAATTAATTTTTTTTAAAAGGAAAGAAGAAATTAAATAAACTTAAGCATTAACGGATAGCCAATTAACTAAAAAGAAATAATTAATTATAAAGAGTATTAATTAGGAGAAAGAGAAAACTATAAATTCCAATGCACAGTAAAAATATCTGATTATGAATAGCAACTTCTAAAACTATTACGATATTATTTAAGTATGGAGTTATTTCACTATATTATTTAAAACACTTTGTAGAATTTTTATATTATCCTAAGGCGGAGTATGGTGGTGATATTACATCTTGAGCTACTTTATCAAGACTTAAAAGATATATTAATAAACTAGCTAAATCTTAAAGACTTATATCAAGAATGAACTTTAAACCTCCTTAATATACTTTTAATGAGTCTTGCTTTATTTATTTAAACTGACTTCTTTTGTCCACTTAGAAGCAATGAAGTTTATAATATTTTACTTTAAGTTAAGCGAGATCAATTAAGAAAATCCAGACTTTGATATTGCATTTTTATAGTAAAATATTCTTAATAAATTTACTTTATTAGAGATATTTAAGTAAAATCAACTAAATATTTCAACTTGATGCTTAAAAAACTAGTACTTTTCAAGAGTTTAATTAACATCTTAGTTATAAATAAAAAGCAGTTTTTTCTAAGAATGACTATTAAGAAACACACTTATGCTTACAGCAAAAAAGGATAAAGTATTAGTTAATTAAAATGTGTTTTCTTAAGTATGATAAGCGAAATTGAACAAAATCTAACTCAAGAGGTTTAATGTTGTAAAAACTTTATTTAAGCAAAAATTGCAAATTACAATAAACTTAATTATGCAATTTTATTCCAATATTAAAAAAATTAAAACTATTAT